>BLBF01000020.1:46802556-46871257 GCA_015471245.1 Laticauda colubrina
ATTTTATTTTATTTTATTTTATTTTATTTTATTTTATTTTATTTTATGGGTTTCTTTCCTGCTCCAGAGTTCCTCGCTTCTTCCCCCCCCCCCCCCCCCTCAAGCCGGCAAGTTTGCAGCTGTCTCGCTGTCTCCGAACGTCCGCTCGCAATTACAAATAAAGGAGCTGGTTTGGATTGGGGTTTGGGGAGGGGAGGGGAGGGGAGGGGAGGGGGAGAGAGAGCTGGGAAGGGACAACGGGCAGTGTTTGAAAATCTGTGGAGCAGAATTCCTGTGTGGAAGGAAGGCAAGGCTCCCTCCCTCTGCCCTCATTGATTTGAGGCGGGGAGGAGGGAGGCGGGGGAGGCGCTGCCTGGGTGGTCTCTCCTCTCTCCACTTTGGTGAGCTGTTGCTTAGCAGCTAATAATAGGAGATGTTTGCGGAGTAATTTGCCTCTTCCTCGGCCAATGGGAACTGGAGCACTTTCCCATCAAACCAAACCTTCCTCCCCCCCGCCGTTTCCCTCTTTTCAGGATCTCGGAGGAGGCTGTTTGTTCCAAATGTTGGCGGGACGGGTTCCGAGGCGCACTGCACCGCCGGGCACCCGAGCGCCTCTCCTCTCGCCCTCGGAGGTTGTGTGAGTGCTTGCCAGCCCAGCCGCCCCTTCCTTCGCCAACCCACCCACCCACCGCGCTCTCTCCAAGGGCCACGCTGGGCGGCGCCCAGGGCGCCTGGGGTGCGCCTGGATGGCCCCGGATTCGCCCCCATAATGTTCGCCTGGGATCCCCGCAGGAGCCATTCTGAAGCCTCGGAGCCCGCACTTTCCTCCCGTGGATTAAAACCGCTCTCGGGAAGCCTCGCTTCTCCTCAGCCACCGTCCTCGTTCGACCCCGCACCATGGCTGCGGGTCAGCCGGTCCCCGGGAGCGGGGGCTTCTTTGGAGAGCTCCCGTCGCCTCGCGCAGCTGCTGCCAACTCCGACCTCCTCCGGAGACCCAGCTATTGCCACGCAGCCTTTGCCCTCAAGCAGATCTCCAAGGTGAGCAAGCAAGCAAGCGGGACGGCGGCGCTTTTCCCACGGATGGGGAGGAGACGAGTTTGGAAAACTTGGGGAAGGGGGTGTGTGGGAGAAGGGGGAAGGGGAGGGGGGGGTGTTCCTTCCCGTCAGGAGCAATTGCCAAAGGGGTTGAAGGCGAAAGCAGCCCTCTGGGGCGCGGGCGTGGGGTCTGCGAGGCGATGGGACCCTCCGGGAGTCCCTTGGCTTCTTTGGGGTGGGAGAGGAAAGGAAGGGGCCGGCTCTCGCATGCCTCTCGCCCCGGAGACAGAGGCTGCTCTGCGGTCCCAGAAGCTTGTTTTTATTGAAAGAGGGGAGACGAGGCAGAGCCGTCCCGGGCGGTGTGTGTGTGTGTGTGTGAGGGGGGGGGAGAAAGGAAACTGTTCCTAAATGGGGAGCCAGGAAAGGCCTACCCCCCCCCAAAAAAAAAAGATGCCTGAGGCGATGCGAAGGGGTTAGGAACAAGGGGACCCAGCCACTCGAGTGTGAGGAGGAGGAGGAGGAGGAGGAGGGATTTTCTCCAGTCATGTGGCAAGACTACCATGGTCAGGGCTTCGGAAGAAACACTGCGGGGGAGACCAAGGGAGCCAACGGAGAAGAAGGGTGGAAGAAGATGAGGGAGTGAGATAAGACAAAAAGATGCAGCTGACAAATGGGGAGAGAAAGCTTACACCTCTTCTTCTCCCCTCTTTCCCTGGAGAGTATCTGGGAGTTAAGTTGACCAGATCCTTGACCTTCTAGCTGCAATGAGGCTACAGACACCAAACAAGGAGCTTCAGTTAAAAGCTGTGTTCAGGAGAAAGAGAAGGTGAGATTCCTTCTCTAAGCCATGATCCGGGTTGGGACAAACCCACCAAGTCTTCACTGTAAACTTTACAGTGACTTCTTTCTTTCTTTCTTTTTGTTTTTGTTTTTGTTTTGCAGAGCCAAAATATAAGTGTAGATAGACCCATATCTAGGAGCATCAGTCACAAGTGCAGCAGCCTTTCTATAAAACATCCTTCAGGTGTGTTAGACTACAAAGCCATCCTTTTCAGCCAACACAACCCTAAAATACAGTGTGTGAATATTACAGAGTTCAGTCCCATGCATCTGGGACTGCCCAAGGCAAAGGGGAGGCTAAACAAACTCATATCTTCAAATTTAGAAGGGAAGAATCAGCGAAGAGATTAACAAATTACTAGCAAACAGATTCAATTGAGCCATAACAGATGACTATACAGAACACCTATGGCCTCACAAATCTGTGAGTAGGATTTCACAGGAATGCTTCACTTAAAGATAGTAAATCTTCCCTACCCCGGTGCTAGCTAATCCTCAAACAGGATGTTCCATGTAAGGAAATCATTTTGGCTAACTTTCAGTTTTTCTCCCCAGGGTAAGGCTGTTGGCCAGAAAGCCCCACTGTGGCTGCGGGCCCAGTTCCAGGCTCTGTTGTTTACACTGGGCTGCTGGATCCAGCGTCATTGTGGCAAAGTGCTTTTTGTGGGGCTGCTGGTCTTTGGGGCACTGGCAGTAGGGCTGCGAGTAGCCTCCATCGAGACTGACATTGAACAGCTCTGGGTGGAAGGTAAGTTTCTTCCTGGTTGATATGATTGCTAGAAGGACTACATGTAGCATGGAGTGTGTTGGGAGTGAGGTAGAAGTTGTCTAATACATTGGAAGAAAATTTAGTTTTAGTACCAGCCAGTTCATATATATGAGCACAAAAATGAAAAGGAATTGTGCAAGCAGTGTATGTGTGTGTATGTAAACTAGTAAAAAAAAACCTAGTAAAAAAACTTTTTATTTTTCAATAGAACAAAATAATTTTAGGACACTGCATTACATACAATAGATAAACATTGATTAGCAGATGTTAAAGTATGGAATATAGACTTTTCGTGTTTTATGGCAGTTCTCATGGAATTATGGGCAACTTCAAAGTAAATGTAAATAAATGTGGGTTTTACTTCAGTTTTGTTCGTTTTTGTCACTTAAGATTACAGAGATTGTGTGGATAAAAGATATCCAGAAGATATCTGTTTTGAAGGTTTTACTGATGAGATGCAACGTATTAGGGACAGTTTCTGAAGTTTTGGGAAATCACAGATTTTGATGTTTAATTATTTATTACATTTTGCTTTCTCTTTGAGAAACTTTCCAAGTTGCTCGTCTGACATGAAGTATTATGCAGAGGTACACCAATATAGTTTAAGCAAAAGAATTTTAGTTATCCTTCAGGCCATTTTCTGATAAGAATGAAATTGTGGTTATTCTCTAGACCTTGTGCCTAGGCCAGGAAATTTCTCTTTAATCTCAAGTTTGTTCAGTCACGTGTAAATTAATCTATTAAAAAACCTATGACTTAAAGTCACAAGTTTTAGGAAGCATATCTTACCTACAGTCCAAAGATTTAATGACTTTTTAAAAGAGACAGTTTGACTGCATTGCCAGACTTGTTTGTAGGAGTGTATGGTTGTGTATAAAACTTTCATCACTATTCTGCATGTGTGTGCCTGTGCACATTGTCTCATTGTAAGTGTGCAATCCAGATTTCTATCAGTGAAAATGCATTACTTCACAAATACAAGTATAATTACATTGCTATTCTCCCCTCAGATATGGATTTTCTTGCCACCACTTCCTGTTTGGTTCATTGCATTATTGATATTCAAACACTGAATTATAGTTTTGAGGGTGGTACTGAAGGAGCGAATAATTATAACCTGCAGCCAAGCTGTCAGTTGCACTTTGGTTTGGATCCCACACATTGGTAACTGAAAATGAATTCAGGTTAAATGCAGCCAGCCCAAAACAATGGCATCAGCCATGAATACACTTTAATTTGATTTTAAAAATGATGTTTTTAGGAAGTCCAGCATGCTGACTCTTTTCAAATTGTTGCTATTTCACCCTGTTCTTTCCCTTCCATCCACTCCCTTGCAATCTTCTCCCTTCCAACTCCAGGTTGTGCTGAGTTTTCACACCCTGGGACTTTATTTATTTATTTATACTTTTTTTTTTTTTGCAAGCAGCCTGGGAGCTTTCCAAGAGCAGATGTTTCTCTGTGATGACTGTCAGCGATCTTTGGCGTTCCACACCTCCTCCCCCTGCACAACCCAAACTCCCTGTGTGGTCCTAAACTACTCTTGGATTTTGTTCAACAATAAAGGCAACTTTACTCTTCCACCCTCCCACTCCCTTTTAAATAAAACCACACTCACATGAATGCCAGTAAAGTTTACCCACCTGTTTCACACTCTGAAAGGGGATTGGAAAAAAAAGAAAATACCTCAACCTTAGCCTTTTCCCCTCCCCTACTTCTTGCCTCTGTGTGATAGTCTCATGGCAAAAAGGAGATCCATCAAAAATCTGCAGCTGTTTAAACATTTAAAGGTGGGAAATACCCTTTTTTGTAATCAACACATCTTAGTCCAAATCAAGAAAACGCCCCCCAACCTACATAGTTATGGGTTTGTTCTTAGTTACTGTTTGGCCACTGACATTTGCTCAGTTTTTGCCACAGGGTTCTTCTTTTTTGCCTGTCCCAGTGTTGAGTTGCTGCTTGCAGGATCTAGGGCTCAGCTTTGATTGCTGCTAAGAAGAGAACCTATGCACCATAAGTTGTGTATTACAGCAAATCATTCTGATTGTGCTTGTACTTCAGTGAAATGCAATGTTTATCAGCTGACTAGCATTTGCCACGCATCATTTTGAGATATATTGTTGTGGATAGCTATGTGCTGGGAAATTTGGATACAAAAAGTTACAGATGGAAGGAAGAAAAGATTGCACTTATATATATCTCCTTTCCTGCTGTTTCTCCATTTTCTATTCTATGAATGTGGTTATAAATCCTAGTTAAAATAGAGTTTTTTTTCTTGGCAATAAGTACTGATGTGAAAGTGCTTTTTGAATTCTCCTGCATTCTTTTCTGTAGCTATTGTGGGTCTCTTGAACATAAGTTGTTTAACAACATACTGATTTTTAAATCTGTTACCAATTCACTATCTCCAAACTGATTACTTATGGCGCTGTGCATAGAATACAAAGCAGACAATATATTTGGGTTCATGACTGAATTTGACATGCTTCATCCTTAGCCATCTTTCATTGTTTTAGTTTGAGGAGAACCCTAAATGGATACATCCTGGATAGTGAGAGGAAAACTTCTGCATTTCAGAGATTGACAAGGCTGAAACCAAAAGATAGATAGACCAGAGTTAAAAGTGGGTGTGTCCCTCTTTCTCTCCTTTTTTTTTTTTTGCAGCTCTCTTTGCCCATTCTCTTGTCTTAAACCACCTCTTCTTTCCTCATACAGAGGTAATTCTTAAGGGAAGAAGAAATAATTTATGCCAGACATCAGAACTAGTTGTTATGTGGGGATCCAGTTTTCTTTTCTGTCCTTGGAGTTTTTCCCTTAGTCTTTTTCTCTTCTCCTAAACCTCCAGATTTAATTCTGGGTTCGTTCACATATTGAAAGTGGCCTGTGGATCTCACAGCACAGATTGTTAGCCCTGATCTAGGGAGAGGCTTCTTTTATCCTACTGCGGTATAATTTTTTCAGCAGGTTCATATCAATGGCAACTTCTCAGAATTTATTTCATGAGTATGGACAGGTAGTCTTCGACTTACGATTGTGCTCAAAATTTCTGTTGCTAAGTGAGACCTTTGCAAAGTGAGTTTTGCACCATTTTACGACCTTTCTTCCCACAGTTATTAAGTGAATCACTACAGTCGTTAAATTAGTAAGACAATTGTGAAGTGAATCTTACTTCCCGATTTACTTAGCTTGTCTTAATGTTATAAAAGGTGATCACTTAATCCCAGGACTCTGAGTCAGTTGCCAAGTGTCTGAATTTTGATCATGTGGCCATGGGGATGCTGAAATGGTCATAAGTATAAAAAATGGTTATAAGTCACTTTTTTTCTGTGTCATTGTAACTTTGAATGATCACTGTTGTAAGCTGAGAACTACCTGTATGGATATGGGAATCATCCTTCAAATGTATCTTCTATCCAAACATTGGTTCTGAAAGCAGAAAATGTTCAATCTATAGTATCTGAGAAATGATAGCAGAGACTATGCTAAATAAAGAACTTGGAATATAGCTATGATAGAAATCAACATCACATCTGATGTTCTGTTTTTCTAGTCATCAAAATAATCATGGCTGTCTCCTGTTCTTGCATACTGTTCCTCTTTAGATTCCTTCCTCCTAATTATTCAGTCTGAAATGTTGTTATAAATTATCCTTCCTTAGTGTGTTACCATTCAGAGTGCAACTCCTGTCATTCTTCACCATGATTCCTAGCACACCAGAAGAATAACAGATCGGAAAAGATTTTGTGTAGATACAAGTGTAGATAAGACTTGCCATCTAAACCTGGATTTGGTGCTTTTGGTTTATATTGTGTAGATATGATTTTCTTGACCTAAAGGCACTAGGGCATTTCGTCATCGTGAGGGCACTGAATGATATGAAATGATAACAGTTGATTAGGAATGGTAGCAGGAAAACCTCTATTTAAAATGTCATGTCTTTTGGTCTGTAAGAATATTTGAGACAAAGCAACTGCCAAATTAAATTTATGTTCTTGAACTATGAATGGTTTGAAAGATTTTGAGGTTGTTAAATCTTTTTGTGGTTTATTCTGGAAAAAGATCAAACCATTATTTGGTTTTAATAAAATAACTTTTTCTACTGCTGATATCTTAAATGACTCAGAGAAAGAAGGCAATGATATCCTAGGTGGATTTTTTTCCATGAAGCTAAGGATACACTAAGTTCATACGTCTTTTAGGTGGACATTGTTCTCAAGTTTTGAGCACAAGTGATTTTGACCAATTTTATGCATTGAAATGTGATTTCAGCAGTGCAAGATCAAGCTTTTTCCTCATAGCTTAGGAGGTTGAGCTTTCTTCCTCAACTCAATTTTTACTAAAGTATCATTTTTGGACACATTGGGATGTGTTATCTCTGCATAAAAAAACCTCAGAACATTTTCCAAAGAACTACTGACAATTAAGATACTGTAAATATATTCCATGAGCAACATTCAGGATTGGCATTTTATAATTAGAAATTTGGTAAAACAATAATATTGACATTTGCAAAAATTCTGGAATAAGAAACATGAGTTTTTATCTATCCCACAAAGTAACATTTTAAATTTGAATCTTTATTATTTTTAATCTCTTGCATCTTTCTCTGTATAATCCATGGGTGGGTAGGTGGTAATAGCTTGATAATAACATCCAGATTAGAAAGAAAAAACTGGCATTGAATTGAAATCATAAATAATATGCTTTTCTTTACTACGAGCTGATGAATGAATTTCCAGAGGATTTCTCAAATTTATATAGTGTACTCTGTCATATATTTATTTATTACATTGAGTAATCCTAAATACTTGAACCTGCACACTTTCCTGAAAGCTCATAACATTTTCCCCCCTGGATTTTAGTTTTTTTTTTTCTTGTCTCCAACTTAGAATCAATTGATGGGAATACCATAGTATCTTCACTCATAAGTAAACTAAGCCTTATTTAACATAAATGTAAGAACCCAGGTGATAATCTTTGTCTGGCTTGTATTATTTTAACCTACATGTGGGAGCTTGCACAAGTGCTCCTCTGTTTTCCAAACACACTTCTAGATTTTTTAAAAAAACTTGTGTATCAGAAAGAATGCTCTAAATCATTCTTTTCTTGAAATAATTCATTTTCTATTTGTAGGATTTGTTTGTGTGTATGAAAGATTATGGGAATCCTGATCTGTGGCATGAAGGGTATAGTCCTGAAACACATTTACCATCATTTGGTGAGAACTAAGCTAAAAAAGTGTGTGTGTTTTTAAAGCCAACCCCATGTAGTGGCATTCTAACAACTAAAATATTTTATTTCTAGTTAAAACCCATAGAATCTTAAACTGTTCACTAACAGCATTTAGATTTAGCCCAAAAGGGATTAATCTCAGTTTATAAAGAATATAAGATTTTTAAAATTAGTATCTGGTTTTTGGAATATCGGAGCAAGAAAGGAACCTCTTAAATGTTCAGTCACATCAGTGTACAAAATACTAAACATGCTTTTGGGTACTACTAATAGTGATCATCCTAACCACCAGTGTCATACTAGAGAAAAAGTTGATAGTGATGTCAAGGGGATTAGTTAGAAGCCCTTGTAGATTAATCTCTTTGATGGCACTTGCCTGTTGGCATAGTTATATCCATGGTAGACTGCTCAGTAGGGATTAAATCTAAAGCTTGAGGCTTGGAAACAAGCAAGTATTACGGAAGCAAAAGGTCATGACTGATTTATAGGCCAGGGTGACCTTAAAGAAGGCAGGTTTAATTTTTAACTAGAATGTTTTAGTGTAGCTGGCCGGAGGACTTTTTAAAAGGTAGCTGCTACTGGATGATTATTCTGGCAGACTAAATGCTTTTATCTTGCATTCCCCAGAGTGTGAAAAAAGTGTGTGTGGGGGGAATTATAGAAGGCTTTTTGCCCATTCATATTAAGTGGACAAGAACAGAAAAAAAAGATGAAGAAATGCTAGTTACCCAGAGATCTGGAAAGTGCTATTGGACAAACAGATGTTTGTTCTAAAATGGTAGGCAAGATTCTTCTGACCTTGAATATGTTTCCATATCTTGAATATGTCCAGACAGATTAAAGGATAGTTGTGTTTCCTGCTCCAGGAGTTACATCTAGGATTTGTTTTTTTGCTATGGATCTTCCCTCTTAAATAGGATCGTTCAGTGAAGATTGATTTTCTTTTTAATAGTCAAAATCAAATGACTTAATTGGCACAGTAAGTTATGGATGAGGTGACAGCATATTTTATCCTATAGACTGGGACAGAACAAATCCTAGATTCAATTCTACCTTAGAGACATAGAAAGGGCCTAGTAACACTGGAGCAAATTAACTTGTGTATTTGAATTTAGTATGTGACTTGAAGCAGAATAATAAGAAAGATTCTGAGATTTGGATATTCCGAGACGATACAAGCCTAACATGTTAACTCCATTGTATTAATTCATTTCAGTCTCATGATCTAACATGTCTTTGTGTGATTTTCATTAAAGAATGCTTCAACTATTTGAAATAATTGTGCATATAGAATGCTGAGATTCAGAAACAGAAGATATATATTCATTCAGAGAGAGAGTTGATGTTTGATGGAAGCAGATTTAGCCTGACGCCTCTGCATATGGGATGAATGAAACTATCTTTGAATTAGATCAGACCACAGGATGTTTGTCATTGGAGATGAACCTCATCAAAGTGGACAATTTGAAGAATGTTAGATGGCCCATCGTATGTTCAATTAGGCTTTTCTACTTTAGCCAGCCTTGTGAACAGATAAATAAACTGTGACTGTGGGGTCTGCATACCTCCACTCATAAGAGCAAATAAACAAGCCCCCAAGGCAGCTGAATGCAGAGGCCAAGGGGCTTCAATGTATATGTGTAAGTAATATTCTTGGGTGGGCAGCAGAGGTGGGTGGCCTACTGGCGAGCTGAAGGCTCTGAACAACTTTGGTGCTGATAAGAGGGAAAAAAGGAAAAATCTGAAAAGGGTAGGAGCCATGGGTGAGATGGATGACATAGGCTGATGTGTAGTTCTTTCTCATAGTGTTAGGTATTTGTGTTTCATAGATGCAAAAGAAATTGGAAACAGAACTTGAGATAACATGACTGACTGCATGAAATTTAGATTGTTTTTGAATAGCAAACATGAAGTTTATTATTAAACAGCAAACTGAAACATATGCATAAAAAAGCATATTTCAAAATGCTGTGAAGCATCAGGATCCAGCAAATACCAAAGAAATTAGGTAATTCAGAGCAACAGGCTACAAAGACTTATCACATATTCTCAAAATTCTATAGAAAGTGCCTTGTTTATAAAAGAAAAGCCAAATTGTTACTTATATGAAAGAAATATCTGCTGATAGGCTTCTTAAATTAGACAACCAACGTATACTCATAGATAAGCCAACTACTCTATTGAAATGACAGCTTACAACAATAATTATATGAATTTCCTTTTGTGATGATTTAAGAAAATAAGTTACTTCCATAATCATCTTAGCCTGCATTCAGTATCAGCTTTGGCAGAAAGATCAGAAATTTAATTTGAGATTCACAAACCCAATTAAAGTACATGCATGAAGAATGAAATAGTTTATTTATTTAATAAATTTATATGAACGCCCATCTCACATATGTGACTCTGGATCACAAACAACAATTATACTGTATTGAGCACTGTAAATAAAAAATAAAGCATATTAAAAAAAATAGTAAGAGGAAGAAAACATTTTCCTTGCTTGCCAATAAGTTATTATTTTATACCTGTAATATAGAATAATATTAGTGGTGTCAATGTCAGAAATAGAATAATGCTAGCAATTAAACCCAGTGTTTAAGAGTTCAGGAAAAAACAATTTAAAGTTATCGTACAAAGTAATTATTTTTGCCCATTACTAATAACTGCACTGAGTTTCTTGATTTGATAATTCTAGAGAATTAAAGTGTTTTCAGATATACTTTAAAAATAGAAATATAATGACAAAAAAATAAAAGAAATTTGTCCACTCTCTTCCAAATCTGCTTTGTTTTCTGCCTTTGCTTTGACATTTGCTCTAAGAAGCATCTTCTAACTGTGATGGTCTCCTTTGAAATGATCTTTCTTTTCTCAGACTAGCTGAAACTTGCTAGAGTTGCCACTCAGGCTGTTTCAGTTTTCCAAAGAATTGAAGGATTGGGGGAGGAAAATCTCTTTTTTTGGGGAGGAGGCAACTGAACAAGAGAAAAGAAATAGGAAGGACAACTTAAAAAAAGGGGGGGGGGCTCTCTCTCCACCTTGTTCATCTGCTTGGAAATGTGGAATCAAAAATTTAAGGCCTAGGTGTGGAAAAATGCTCAGATTTTTTTTAATGTTATTTTTTTGGCAAGAGACTAACTATAGGACAGAAACTGGAGAGAGGAAAAAGGAGAGGAGTTATTCTCTGGTCCACCCCCCCCCCCTCCCTGGACTTGGAAAAGTGGTCTGAGTTCAAAAAATTCATTTCTTGCCTGAATGAAGGCAGCAATGTGGAAAAATTTGACCATTCAGAGGGGGATGAATGTATGTTTCAACCCCACATTAAGTCACATTAGCAGGCAGTGGAGTGCTTAATGTGGGCATTTTTCACAGCGGCCAACAGAGGAGATGATTAGCATAATTAGTCCAGGCAACTCTATACATATGGAAATGCCAAATGCGTAAATGCCAACACCAGTGGAAATTTATGTCAATGCTGACAAGAGTCTGAGCAGTGAATGGCTCCAAACTGAATCTCTTTTAGCTCTCTTTTTTGGGGGTCGGGCCTTCCCCATATCTTTGGCCAAGGCTCCTTCAGGCCATTCCTCTCCCCACTCACCCCCTCCGCACTGGGAACCTGAGTCCTTTGCATTTCTGGTAAATAAAGACATTAATTTAGGTCTGGAATAAACAAAAGGACAAGCCAGGTCTGGGGATTGGGGAGTAGGCCTCAAGCAGGCCTTTCACTGCTCTTCTTAAAGCCGGATCCCCTTCCCGGCCTGCCAAGCACTCAGCGCTCCCCCCCCCCCACCTTGTTTATTTAGAAAGCAGCCTGGCGTCTCTGTCTTTGTCCCCGATTTCGGTTTGTTAGAGAACAAGCACCAGGGGATGCAGCACATCTCCCCCTACCTCAAACTGTTTAGCCCCAAGCAGTTAGCTTAATAGGGTGCCCAGGCACCCTTTCTTCTCTTGATGGAGCCAGCCAAGAAACAGGATCCTGGCTGGATGTGTTTTGACAGCAGTAGGCAGCTAGCGGCCTGCCGGCCTTTCAGAGCAGCCAGGACAGGTAAAAATGGCTCTTTTAGCCTGCCCTCAGTGAGACTTCCTCCTGAGCAGCACGGCTCCTTTCATAGCCGCCTTAATCCAGCTAATCCGGCCTTCAACACTATGAAGGTGGCCCATGCCATGTGCCTGCTGCTTGCTCTGTGCAGGGGACACTGCAAAAAAAAAAAAAAAAAAAAAATCAAATTCAGCTGCCACCGCCGCGTGTGTGTGTTGTGTGTGTGTGTGTGTTTATGTATTGCTCCTCCACTATCCTGCTTTCTATTTCAGGTCAGCCAAGAAATCAGATCTACACATGGAACTGGAGGGGACACAACTGTCCCCTTGGTCTCCATTATGGTTGCATTATTCAGTTAATTGCTGATAGGAATAATCATGGATTAAACCAAACATAAACTGTCCATGCTGGGGCCTTATTTTCAGCCTGGCTCAAGTCCAAGTCCATCTAGACTTCTTTTCTACTTCTTATAAGGCAGCTTCTAATTGTTTATTGAGGAGTTTCCTGGTACTGCAGTGAGCACATATGAGGTAACTTGCCTGCATGAAGGCTTCAACCAGACTTTGGCAGTGCAAAATATTCTTCAATCCTTTAAAAAAGGAGTTGACAAGTTTCACAATAATTAAAGTCTGTAAACCAAAATAAACTTTATAGGTCTGTAGTGAAGACTAAATATGATATAATTCTTCCTAAAAATTGTCATTTGACACATTTTTGTATTAGGCAACAAGTTTACACTACATAGCATTGATATCTAATATTAAGGGTAATATTTTTAGTTTAGTCACATATAAAGCAAAAAAAGAGGATCATCACGGATATTCATAATATTTATTTTTAATGATTGCTTTTTGTTTTTCCCAACCCAACCCAGCAATAGAAGTACATTGTGAAAAAGGAGCTTAGGTTTGTGTATGTCTGTTTGTCCATCAACTAAATAACTCTCAAAATGCAATAGAACAAAACCAAATTTGGTATGGCAACAGAAGTCAGCAGAAAAAGATTTAGCTCTATAATGGACTTCAATTAGTCAAGGGTTGTGAAGGGGGAAAAATCCCCAGTGTATTCTGATGGGAGAAGTATTTGGGCAGTAGCTTGGCATATTGTGGATTCCTCCCTTCCAAACTATCCTTCCCCCTTACCATATAATGCAGGATAGAGTGTATGTGGAGCAACCTTTGCAGCAAACACTAGCACACAATCACAGAGGCAGATGTATACAGTGGCAATACATATATAAGCCTCCTTCATTAAACCAAACCATCCAAAGAGGAGCACCACATATGCACTTACTTTGTTAAACTGTCACATCCCACAGAGAGGTCCACACATATGCACATACCTTATTTATTATTTGAGAGAAAGAAGACATATATACACATAGACAAAATAAGTTGCTGCGTAACAGAGAACAAAATACAGATGCTTCTTATGCTGCTAGTAAAGAATTTGAAAAGAATTCCAGAAACTATGTTCTACATGCTTTTATTATCTTGTTTAAATTTAAAATATTTGCTTTATTTCTCTTCTAAATAAGAAGGAAAACCAGTAAGAGATGTGCTTTTTTAAGTGATCTGTTACTATCTTGCAATCTGTAACAATGCATACAGATGTCAATAATTGTAAGTTAGTATGAGACTACTCTCATTCCTTTTGGCCTATAATGCAGTATCTTCTCTAGATTTCAGCACAAAACATTTGTGCACAGTTATGGTTATAATATCAGAAAAACCTTTTCAGACCCCCAAAATATTAAACTCCAAAACATGTAATTGAAAAAAATGTGCAAGGTTTTTGAATGATAAAAGGTAAGCAAGCTAGTTAAGACCAGGAATAAAGAGCAAAAAAGAATATATTGGTTGCAGATACTTGAGAACCAAATGAAGGGAAGCCAATTATAGCCGAAGGAAAAAAAACAATATTCCCTGATTTTGCATTTTTCTATGTTTACCCAAGTTAAACTTTTGCAAACTTTTAATGAGAAGT
Source organism: Laticauda colubrina (assembly GCA_015471245.1). Lineage (NCBI taxonomy): Eukaryota > Metazoa > Chordata > Lepidosauria > Squamata > Elapidae > Laticauda > Laticauda colubrina. The sequence continues at coordinate 46,816,434 of BLBF01000020.1, forward strand.
GCACTTGGACTTTGGCAAAGCCTTTATAAATATGAAAAAATAATTTCCTTTGTCTTCAAAATACACATTAACTTGTTTACTTGAAGCATTATGTACTGTGTTTAATATTTTTCCTTTATTTATATTGTGCACTCTTTGTTATTCTGGTCAGTTATTTATTTAAAACATTTATATAACAGCCCATTATGTACCAAACTCTGGGTGGCTCACAACCAAAAATATAAAACACCATCTCTTTACAAATAAAAATATTACAGTAAAGCCATATGACCTGGCACCATAGCTGAACTATCCCATGCAGCTCACAACAAGTTCATCTCAACCTATCCAGCACTGGAAGGAAAAACCCAGGTCTTGGGTGTTTTTTGGAAAGTTAAAAGGCTGGGGACCTGCCAAATATCAGGGTGAAGGGTCTTCCATAGGCCAGGGATTGCCATGGAACAGCCATGCTTCGTGGGTCCCATAAGATGGCATCATTTTAGAAGTGGACTAGGAGCATGAACACCTTATCTGATCTGGTAGGATAGGCAGATGTCCTTAGGGAGAGACCATCCTGCAAAAATCATGTCTGACCTAGAAGCCTGTGCTTTCCTATTCTTGCTGTGTATCTTGCAGAAAGTATAGGATCTGCTAGATTTTGGCTTTGAGAGGTTGGATCTTACATGGCTCACGCTATCATAGAAATAATCATTTTAATCAGTCAAGTGACAGTTTGTAGAGATTTAGCTAGAACAAATCTGTTTCAATAAAATTATAAGGATCCCTCTTTATGGTATGCAATTTATGGTATACAATTTTCTTAGCAGTTTTATAGAAGTGATTTGCCAAACAATGCTGGAATTCTCCGTAGTCCCCCTCTAAGTCTAAGCAAGTCTGACCATAATTTTTTAGATCAATCAATGTCAGCTAGGTGCAACTAGGCAAACAGTTAAACCTTGCTTTTGTAGTCAGTTAGCTTTGAACTACGGTGTTGGAGAAGACGCCTGTGAGTCCCTTGGACTGCAATGCTATCAAACCGGTCAGTCCTAGAGGAGATCAACCCTGACTGCTCTTTAGAAAGCCAGATCCTGAAGATGAAACTCAAATACTTCAGCCATCTAAGGAGAACTAAGGACTCACTGGAGAACATCCTAATGCTGGGAAAGATTGACGGCCCTAGAACAAGGCTGACAGAGAATGAGGTGGCTGGAATGAGTCACTGAAACAGTAGGCATGAGCTTAAATTGATTCCAGAAGATGGTAGAGGACAGGAAGGCCTGGAGGAACGTTGTCCATGGAGTTGTGATGAGTCGGACATCACTTCACAACTAACAACAGGTGGTTCAGTATACTGTGCCATGTGAAAATAGAATATAGAGTCAGTTGAATAAACAGTTGAATTAAACATGGATAAAAATGAAGTGTACCATATTCATTGCCATGGAATAATGATCACCTCTAAGCAGTTCTCCGCCCCCTCATTCCATAAAGCAATTCTAAATTACATAGTCTTAATAAGTTGTCGTAATGCTAACTAGGACTTCATAAATACAATCTTCTTATTTGAATATTCTCTTACAGTGGTACCTTGATACTCAACTGCTTTGAAACTCATTGAATTTGGTACTCAATGGATTTTGACACAAAAATGTTGTCCTGGTACTCAATGATTATTTGGTATTCAATGCACAGGCTAGAATTTGTTGATGTTGGCTGGCTTGAATTTGTTGATGTTGGCTGGCTTGTGACTCATTATATTATTCCTTATGGGAAAAAATTGAGTGTGGTACTCATCGTTTTTAAGAGTCATCGTGGCTCCCAGAACCAATTAATGATGAGTACCAATGTACCACTTTATATGTAATGATTTTTTTTTAAATATTCTTGTTCTAACCCACTTAGACTTTTGTAATTCAGAAAGAAAACCCTACAACAGATTGTGAACAGCTAGTCAATATGCAATTCCTGGCATTGAATCAATGTGTTCATTAAATGTTCTATTAAGTATTCTACTTGCTTCACTAGCTGAATCAATCTAAACTGATATTGAGGTACTTCCTGGTTTAGCACATTACAAGAAACTAGTATCAGTTGTCATGGCTAAGAATTTTCTGTCAAGGAACAGATGTCCTTCTGTTCCATTCAAAGCCAGAGAAAGATACTTCTTCGTCACTGAGGCTATCTGAGACTTTATGGACAAAGATATCAAATTGTGAAATTGTTTAATCTAAAGCAGGAAAATTGTCTCGCTCACAAACTCAATAACATTTCAATCTAAGAATTCCATTTTATCAGAATTCAGTTTCATCATAAATTCAACTCTCTATGGCATATCTCCAAAACCTCAATATGTGTTAAAAAACAAAGCATATCAAATCCCATCTCCAAAAAATAGTCCACTGTATAGGAATTGAATTGTGATAACAAGACACTATAGTTGAGAGTATTAAGACACTGAGAAGCAGGAGCTTTTGTTTTTTATTACTACAGGAATGTCTTATCTAAATCTGGAAGAATAGCCCATGCGTTTTGGAATGACAATTTAAAGTGAATATTTTCTAAATGTGTTCATTTTTTATCATGTTCTTAACTCACCTTGTTGGTTAAATCTTCCAATTTTGATTGTGATTCAATTCACACATTTTACTAAACTATAATGTAAGTTTGTTTAGTTTTGGCTTAAAATGTGTTAATCCAACCACTTGTGGTTTATTAAGAAAAAACATGGTTTTAATAATTCAGAGCTTAGTACAACATGTGAACTATATATTTTTTTCTTAGCTAAACTTCCTCAACTTGTGTTGGTTCAAGCACTACTCACTTCAAGAACAGTTCAGATTGTTTCTTTCTATCTATTCCAGACATACTAGCTTTGAAAATTGTTCCTCCAAACTCAAATGAGTTCACTCAGCTGCTGGGATCTGATCACTGAAGCCTTTCTTCTGGCAAATGCTGTGAACTGAAAGATCCCAGCTGGAACACAAAGTAGTAAGAATTATCTTCAACTTTTAGACTAAGGCCTGGATTTTGGCTTATTCTTTTGAAAATGTGGAATTATAGGAGAAATGGGAATGTATTCAATTGACTCAGAACAGCTCTGCACACCCCTAAGATCCAGATAAGAAACATATTTTCCACATTGTATAATCTGATATAATACTATTTTACTTTAAATCAATATCATTTACTGACCTGAAAATTGCAGAATACAATATGACATATATGATATACCATTTTTAGTATTTAACCATTCATAAAAATTTTAAAGGCAAATTACAAATGTCATGAATAAGTAGCATATTTCCAGGATACAAATATGTGCAGGAGGAAAAACAGAGCAAATGTAATCAAGTGAATTGCCATAAATAGGAACTTTAGGTTCTAATATCTTCATTTTGATTTTTGCCTTTATGTAAAACTTGTAGTAATCTTTTATAAGTAAATTCTGCCCCTGAAGCAGTAGGAATATATGATCATCACAATAGTTACGTAGTACCAGCATGAGATGATTGCCTAAGACACAATATGTTTAGATGTTGTGTGGCAATGGCTGGCTTTTCAATGTAAAATTGTGAAATTCCACTTCATTTACAGTAATGCAAGCAGCTCATATCTCGAGTAACTACTGTTACTACTATTTTGTAACTCAGATCTGGGAGTCAACCATATGTAGCTCTGAAATGAAGTAGCTGGAAAATGGGATCAGATACAGCTAAGGGGATTGTATGTTGTGGATTTGTATTCCTGGTTATCTATTATCAGATATTTCATCTCTGATTTGCAATCAAGCTAAGTGATTGTAAAAATAATGGAAAACTAAAATTTAATTATACCAATTACTTTTTCTGTAAGATTTTGAGTCTAAAAGAAAGCACTCTCCTATTAACCCACAAAGCATTCTCTACTCTCTCAGAAAAGATCCTTGGATGCAGGTGAGAATGGTGGTTTCCCTAGAAATGTTAGACTGTTTGCTGCTAGGAAATATTTCAGTTTTCCTCCTGTAGAATATACCCTGATTTTATATAATATAAATGAAATCAATCTATTTTTAAAGATGTTGGAAGTTATGAATATAACAAATTATTCTTGCTTCTAACCATGCAATTTGTCAGATTGTAATTATAAGACTGTCTTCTTCTGGGCTGAGAATATCACAAATTTTGCACTTTCAGGTTATCTGAAAACTGCTGTGTCATTGAGGGAATTTATTGCTTCTGCAAAAAAAAAAAAACCAAACATATTAAAGCTTCTATTTGCTTAATTTCATATTCCAATAGATAGCACTTTCTACCAGATTTAGGAATGACTCTGTATCAACTTGTAAAGTATCTTAAGGAATAAATTGAGAGACTTTCTAAATAATGAAATAATAAATAATACATGAATTCTATATAATATATGAATTTTAAAATATTTTTACAAAATTTTAAAAAGAAAGAAGATACATTAAAGAAGGGAGAAAGTTTACAATGAATTACAATAGTAACAATATTACAATGAATTACAATGGTAGTAATATAAGATTTTTCAACTGTTTTACATATACTGTAAAATATACTGTATATTTATGCCATTATGCAGTTAAAATTATTTAAACACAGAAAATGTCACAAGTTATTTAAATGAACAAGCCTTATTCGTATTTTATAAATAGTGCATTTTGGACAGATTTTGTAAGTTAGCCCTTCATTCAAAAATTGTTGCTCTATGATGCACTGTTATACCCAGTTAAACAGCATGAGTGCAAGAGTTTTACTGGTACATTAGATAGCCAATACCCATTGGATTATTATTTCAGAGATATTTCCTTGCCTAAACAGAGAAATAAATGACCTTGGGTGGGCAAGTGGGAGTGACTTCTGATTTCCTGCCAGCTTCTCCACTGAGTTTCCTTGCACTTTTAAACTGGAAGAGGTAGTGCTGAATTTTTTTCCTTTCTTGGGAAATACAGCAATTTTTCCAATGTTAAAATTACAATATTTGAAAAGGTTAAGATACATTTCCGATCTTCCAAATCTGTTGTCTGGGAACCATAGGCACATATTAGTGCTTATCACATGTTAACAGTCCCATCTTCATTTTTAGTAATAGCCTTTCCTTCTATATTAAAATGATTAAAATGGGACATTCTAAACATATTTTTTCTGGGTTGGTACATATTTGTAGCATGAGATTTCCCCTTACTACTTCTGGGCTCCCCAACAATCCACACATGGAAAATAAAAAGTTTTCTGTGTCTTTTAGTAAAACATTAGTTCTTTCATACCATCTAAATATCACACTCCAAAGTGACTTGCAAGAGTTCATTTTTCCCAGGAACTCACCGTCCTGCGTTCTGTTATGGTGCATGTCCTTCCTTGCCTGTTGGTGCATAGGAAAAGTTCAGCAGGAACTAAGAGAGCTCTGATCATTTAACCAAAAATGAGGTTGTGTAGAAGAATATACTGTGTTATTGGACATTATTTCTTTTTAATGAACACTTGTAGGTGACAGGGAAAGGAATCTGGGCGATCTAGAAATGAGAAATACAATGGTAGCTTGATATTCATCATTAACTGGTTCCAGGAGGTGCGATGAGTACCAAAAATGATGAGTACCAAACAATTTTTCCACAAGGAATGATGTAATGAGTCACAAGTCAGCTAACAAGTTCTAGCTTGTGCATTGAGTACCAAGCAAACTATGATTACCGGGACAAAATTTTCACGTCAAAAGGCATTGAGTACCAAATTCAATGAGTTTCAAAGCAATTGAGTACCAAGGTACCACTGAATAAATAAATATCTAGATGAGGACTATGTTATGGAAAAGGATTTAAATCTTGAGCCTATGCTGTAGTTCTGAATTACTGTAAATTATACTAGGTCTTCCATATTTGGGTTATAAAAATCCAAGCAGCTATTATATGCCAGCAAATTTTCTTGGATCTTTACTGCTGTGTAGTTATCTGGATTTTTGGAACCCAGATATGGTAATTAATTATACTTACACACAAATATGTCACATGTGTTCTTGGAGAAGAATTGCCAATTGATTATTTTCACTGTTTAGATATGACGTTTAGATTTTGTCTATGTGCCAAATCTGTGCTCAAGGAGGCTCAGCACTATTAAAATACAAATAAACATAATTACAACTGAAAAATGAGACAATTCAATCAAAAGGAAATGACACCGCCCTAATTAAAACAAACTTCAGCAAAGCAATCAGTTTAATTGCCAAATGTCTACCAGAATGGTCTCTGCCTGCTTGTAAAAGAGTAACAGAGATACTCTCTTTCAATTACTTTCATCTGATCCTGGGGCCCTAAGACTCCTTGTTTTTGTACTCAACAGCAAAGAATGTTTGTAAGGCTACACCATTCCCTTGCCAGTCGCACCAATAACTTACAAAAACCCTAACCTATCTTCTTTAACTTGGACTCTTATTAGTGGTTTGGAAACAAAATAGGAGAGCCTATTAGGGGGACCTATCTGGGTGGCCCACCTCGGAAAAAGGAGGTGTCCAGCAATGTGTTCCTATAATTATAGGGACAATTGTGAAGTTTCACTGCTCAAGAAGTGGCTTTGCTGTATCCAAGAGGAAAGAGAGGAGAAAGATGGTGTTAACTGAAACACTGCTTTTGTCAACAACAGGTAACTGATCTCATCTGCAATTCAGTTATACAACTGTCCATTTCTCAGCTACGTAAGATAGTTGATTGCGTTGTCACAGAATCTGTTAGGATGTTTCTGTGAATGACCGCATAATAGTTCCATATGATGCATCATAACACAGTGTGGCAAGCTATGGTTCTGCAAGAATAAAAAATAGTGTATGATCTAACAATACTGTACTCTGTAGCCTTATAGACAGCAAGCAAAATTTCAAAACAGATTCTTGCACTAAGTCTGTAAAAGTAAATTATCTAGGTACAAATCCTGTGGGATGTACTGCACACTTGAGATCCAGGATATCTCCAGTTTACAGGCATAGTATTTGTGTCCCTGCTTCTCTTGTATGAGGAAACTGAATTGAGAGGCTGTGGGAATGGGTTATGTATCTCTCCTGTGTGTATGTGTGCAATGTATGGAAGAGGAATGAGAGATAATCCAATCTAGTACTCAGCAGAAATACAATTGAGGTTTGATCATGAGGATCAGAATATTTTGCATGAAAAAGGAGAGGGCTTCTTTTGTTAATTGGAATAAAAAAGAATTTGCATAGGACTTCTCATTAACATGCTCACTGTTGCTACCTCCTTGGATCCTAGAACCTCCTCTCCCAATTTTGCAACAAACAAAGCACTTGTCTCAGTATAGGGGGAAGTGAACAGGAGCAGATGTGGAAGGGGGTTGTTGTATAATGACTGAAGGTTCCTAGTTTAACTCCCTTTCTGTTAGAGAGGAGAATGCCCCATATAAACATACTTGGCAGCTTCTCTCAGTTTGCCTTGTCTTTTCATGCTGCTCCCTGGTTAATTAAGGTGTTGGAATTTGAGGCTTCCTCAATCCACTTTGAAGCTTCAGATTCTCCTGTTCCAAATTAAACTTAATTATAAGAAGAGCTCCCCTCTTTTCCACTTCACAGCATTTGCAGATACTCTACCTTTTCTACTACAAAGGGTGTAATAAAGAACTAAAAGCTCCTAGTGTTTCTTAAGGCACTATTCACCTAAAGCAGAGCACAAACAGGGCTAACTAGTTCAGTTCAGGAGTTTTTCTACAGTGCAGATAATGAGAAGGGCAAAGTTAAGTCAGGTTTTTGTGCCAAAGGGAGGTATTTGTGTGCATGCCAATCTCTCTCCATGCTTATTTTTGCCCTGGCCATTGTACAACATAAAACCATATCCAGGCAATTGTTAACGAGACTCTATACTTAAAACCCATCAAGATGGACTTTTTTAATTTTGAGATCCATCTTTGCCTGTGGCTTTAGAGTTTGGACTGAACATATTCTCCACCCTTCCTCATTTTCTGGTTCTGCATGTGTGGTTTTCCTCTTGGGTGGCCCAGTCAAGATCAGCATAGCACAGCATGACTCCTGGTGTTTTGCCTCCCAAACAGCCTGGAATGGTTTGGATTCTGAGTCTGATGCTTCCCCTCTAGCTCAGAAGGATGTAGTGTGTCTGTCCCCTCCCTATGTTCCTTGGCGTGGCCTCCTCCCTTACTGGCATCCTAGGAGGTTTTTTTTGTGAGAGAATTCAGCTGATGCAAACTACAATGTTGGAATTATAGTTTATACTGAAAAATCACAAAATAGTAGCTCTCCAGCACTGAGATTACCATAAAACATAAGCTATCCTTATTAGAAGATACACAATCCTTGGTAAAGAATCCTCTCACATTAGATCAACATTAGCCCAAAGTAATTATCCAATTATTGTTTTTGTTAATGTCCTCATTTTCAAAATGTTTTCTTTAAAGTTATGCCTAAGTTAAATGCCCTGATAATGAAAACTTGAGTGATCAAAAATCTTTGCTGTAAATTATATAGATATTTAGGTAGCAACTTGATAATTAGTAAGGCTTTTCTAGTCCAGGGGTGTCAAACTCGTGTTGTCACAGTGGTGTCACGTGACATATCGCAACTTCTTCTGCCTTTGCTAAACCAGGCTTAGGCTTGGCCAGTGTGTGATGCATCTGACCCGCAGGCCGTGAGTTTGACAGCCTTGTTCTAGTGCAAGATATAACTTTTGTTGTGGCCAGAACTCTATCCCAAGACACACATCATAATTTCTATTTTGATTTTTTTCACAATATAGTTTCATATTTAGTAATGAACCCCAAAAATTGTAGCTAATGAGGATGCGTAATATTTCTGTTACTTATCTTTCTGAATAATCTAACTTTAATTCAAAAATTGCTTTATCAGTGACATTCTGTTAATGACATTTGTAGTGATGTTTGTAGCATTTTAACAATTGAATTGTGTCTACTATATGTGTTTATGTTTTCTAACAGTCTAGAAAAAAGAACATTAGACATGAAGGTGGCAGAATATGATTCAGAATAGAATTCAGTCTCTATGCTTTGAGCTCTGCTTATTTACATAAAATAAAATAGCAGTTATGCCCCTACAATAAGGGACAAGTTGAACAAAAACATACTGGTTTTATAGATTTAAATGGTTTGGGATTGGTTTAGCAATAGGACCATTTTCCAAAAACATAGAAATAGTGTAATTTTTTGGGGGTGCTTTGAATTGGAGGTCAGTTCCTTTAAAATAAAGTGGATTTACAAAAGGAATAAAAATTGCTTGTACCCTAAAGTAATGATTTTATAGCAAAGCAAAGAAATATAGTGTTATAACTAGAAGAAGTAGCTTAAGATAATATCTTCAAAATGGGGATCCTGGGAAGAATATGAGGGAGTTGCATTTTAATGAGAAGATAGAACAGTCAGTTGAATAGTCCTGAAAGACTGCTGTACCTGTCCATTTTCATCTTTTACACAAAGCATAATGCAGCCACAGAGGATACACGCCTATGCCAAGTGCACTCTCAGTTTGTGCAGGATTATAATAAGACCAGTGACTTAGGCATTTCTAAGCCTGGGTTTACTGTGCTTCCAAAATATGTTCTAGAGTAGAGTCATCTCTGATATTCATGAGTTTCTCCAATAAATTGGCAAGATGTTTTAGCACATTTCCTCTCCCCCCCCCCCCCCGTCCTTCATTAAGATGCAGTGCAGCAAATCTTGACCCTAGTGGTGGGTAAGGAGAGCAGTGCTGGTTGTATACTGAGTTATAATGTTTATCTTGAGATGAAGTATCTGATTGTCCATGTGTTATTTCATAGGAGAAATTAACACTGTTGTGGAAGTATTTAGAAGAGGGCTAGCAATGTTGCTAATGGTAGGCAACAGAAATGGTATTGTTCCATTCCCTGTAAGTGATCCCCATTTAGATAGGAGTAGAGGCAGAATCAAAGGGGAATGAACTGTCCAAAGACTCATAGCTGAGACCACCAGCTACAAATCTCAATAAGGTATTTAAAAGAATACTTAAGGCCCCAGGAACTGTACAGAGGATTGACTACAAAGAAAGCAATGGAAGGTTGCAACTTCTCAAGTCTTGCTTATTACTCTTTGCCCTAATTAGCTGGAAAACTATAGGGGATGCCATCATCCTTCTGGAATGTGTGGGATGGATTGTTAGAAGTATTAAGAATGGGAAAGAAAGCAGGAAGTTTCTGGAGGCAAGTCACTTCCACTTTCATCTTTAAAATATCTCAACTTCCATAACTCTTCAACTCTGGTGGCAAACTGGGATTGGCAGCACAATTTCAGATAGTTTGGGGGGCAGAAATGTTTTAAGATTACAGTTTAGGGTTGTTTAACTTCTGCTTTTTATTTCTCAGTCTAACTTTATTCTCAGTTATTTCCGAGAGAGCAAAGATGCATCATTGAAAGCTGTCTATTTTTAGAGAAATAAAATATTGGAATGACACAGTTTTGAGTACCTAGGCAGGGGTCCGAAGTGCGCTACCTGTACTTACTTTTAGGCATCTTGACATAAGAACATCTAAAAGGTTACTTCTATATGAAGTTAATGGACAAGAAGAAGAATCATCTTGTTAGGCACCATTAAAGTTTTTTACAGTTCCAATCTCTCTTGGTATTCTTTGAAATCTGTCCCATTTCATTTTACAATATAAAAACTCTCATTTCTTATATCATTTCTGTGAATCCTGAAACACTAGTACAATGTACAATAGTCAATTTTCTGTCACAAAATTAATAGCGACATTGTGTTCTGCGTATGTGTGATTTCTTGCTACTCTACAAAGTAAATCAGATTAAGAAATAGAGTCCACATAACTCTTTATTTAAATTGCCTATACAGGGTGTCAAACGCAATTTCATTGACGGCCTCATCCAGTGGTGGGATTCAAAAATTTTTACTACCGGTTCTGTGGGTGTGGCTTGGTGGGTGTGGCAGGGGAAGGATACTGCAAAATCTCCATTCCCTCCCCACTCCTGGGGGAAGGATACTGCAAAATCACATTCCCTCCCCACCCCACTAACCTGCTTTCCAGCTCTGTTCTCCTGTGCTGGGCAACCAAAGAAGACCCAGCTGACCAACTGGGACTCGGGAGGCAGATAATAGATGGGGGTGGGGTCAGTCAGAGCTGGGATTTGCCAGTTCTTTGAACTACTCAAAATTTCCGCTACTGGTTCCCGAGAACCAATCAGAACCTGCTGAATCCCACCTCTGGCCTCATCAGGGTGGGGTTTTGTTTTGTTTTTTGTAAATTTAATTTGAGTTTTCACAAAGAAATACAAATAAAACATCTTTTTTGAAAGTAGCGTAATCCCGGATTACATTTCTTCGTACAGACACAAATCCAATTTCATGTTCATTTTTATGTTCAGTTCCATATCTTATTACTGTTTTACATTTTCTATAAAGCTTCTCCCCTCTTTTAATTTTCTTAATTTTATTGTAATTATCTCATCTCGATTCAAATCCTTATATTTATACTTTTTGTCTGTCCTGTTTCAATTTCATATTATCTTTTCTCATTAAACAAAGTTTCTCCTGTAGTTGCTGATTGGAGTATGACACCTTTATATATTTTAATTTTATCCATTTAACTCTTATTTAAGCCTCAATATATACCTTAAAGTTTAACATTCAATATAATACATAACTTCAATTTGGATTCTGCTTGGTACGTTCTTAAAATACACACTATATTCTTAAAAAGAAAAAAAAAGATTATAAATATATGTAGTTAAAACAACACATTTCATTCCAATTCAATTCTATCAATAATATTAATATTCATGAAAATCTTAACTTCTTTAACATTACTTTTCAATTAAATATCATATTTCTATGGGAACAGTTATAAGCTTTCCATAATTAATTCCCCTCCTTCACTTATATTTTATAAAACATTAACTAATTAAAATGTTCCCATCCCTTCCTAATTCAATTCTCTCATTTATTTTATTTCATTTATTTTATTAACAAACATTTCAGAAGATTACAATAGCTATTTTACCCCTCATTTTAATCATACATTGTTTTCAATTTTCTAAAATTATTTCTAATACTAATATAACAATGCAATCTTATGTACCTTTACAGAATCCCTTTTTCAGTGAAATTTTCACCCATTATCTCTAAATAGGCCCTGTTTCTCTATATCTTGTTTCGGTCCTTTGTAACTTTTTTTCCTTTCCTTCTTCCCTCTCTTCTTCTCTCTCATCTTTTTATCCTCTTGTCTCTCTACCTCTATTTCTCTCTTCTGTATTCCCCTCTTCTGTTGCTTTCCAGTATTATACTTATTTTTTGAATTATTTTTCTTTTCTTTGGTTGTTTTTTTAAGTCTTAAATTCTCCATTCTCTTTCCTCCCTTTCCTTTTTCTTCCCCACATAGAATTACTTGTTCATTAAAGATGGCTTCTTCTTTGTCCCAGTCTTCTTGTTTTGCAGACGTTTCTTGTTGTTTCTCATAGTTCCAAATCTCCATTTCTAAGAGTTGAAAAACGAAGCCAAAAGAGCCTCTCCCTTCTTGTGCATCTTCTTTATACTTTTTAAGTTCCATTTTCAATTCATCCAGAAGTAGTGCCATTATATAAATTTTTAAACAACCACCCAATTAATTTTAGTCATTCAAATGCAATAACCAAGAGTCCAATGATCACCAAATAATCCAAATACACACAAGCTATTTCTTTTTGCTTTTTTTCACTTTCTCTTCCTGGGGTTCTACAATTTAGTTACCAAGTTTCAGTTAAAATGTATCTTTTAAAAGTCTTCTTAAAGTTTTACTGAAGATTCCTTTTAATTCTAGGCAGTCTCCTCCCTTTTTCCAGATCCTGCCCTTTTATTCTTCTTCTCTCCTTCCCTGTTTATAAAAAACTTTTTAATGTCCAGAACTCTTTATTATCCCTTTGACATTTTATTTTATTTTCAGCTTAATTGCCTGTTGATGTCAAAGCGGATTTTTTCCCCGATTTCTTATTTAACTCTCTTGGTTGTCAATATAGGGAAAGGGAGAGAAGAAAAAAAAAAGGCAAACCTTTCCCTTTTCACCTTCCTTTGCTGCTTCCAAATCTTCTTTGGAAACGATGTTACTTTTTTTTTTTTAGTTTAAATTCCAGGGTACCTTAATTGTTGTTTTTGCAATTTAACCCGGTCAGCCAGAACTTTCACTTCTTATCTTCCTCCTGCACATTCTTTTCCGGTCGAGTTCTTCTTTGAGGTGGCCATTTCTGACCACCGTTGCAACCGCCTTCAGGAAAGGCAGTAATGGCCAGCTGAGGAGGAGAGATGTGGCTCTCCTCAACCCCGTTGGCAGTCTTCCCCCTCTTCACCATCACTCCGGGGTGGCTTAGTCCCAAAACCAGCTGGCTTGGGGAGCTCCAGCAGCGAGCCCAGACTGAAACCACGCACAATCGCGGATTTCTGTCTGTTGCCGAAGTGGCTCAAAACCAGCTATTCAATATCTATATTTCCCTATTTTGTTAATATTTTTAATTGCAGAAATATTCTTATTACCTCTTGTAATAATTAAATCCCCTTTTTAATTCATCAACCATTATCTCTGAAAAAACAATTTCTTTTCAACATTTTACTATTTCTGTATTTCTTTATTTCATGCACCTGTTTCTTACTGCTTCTCCTCCCCCTCTTTTCCCCATATCTTTTCTCATTCCAGTTTATATCCCTCTCTTTCTTAATATCTTTCTTTCCCCTTTTCTGCTGGTTTCCCCTTTTCTGTCTTTCCCAACTTCACAGGTATTCCCCCTTTTGATTGCCTTCTTAAGTCTCAACTTTTTAGCCTTCCTTCTTTCCCCACTTCTTTGTAGTGTTCTTTGTGTTAATTGTCTGTTTATGATGTCTTCTCCTTGAGTCAACTCCTCCTCCTCTGAAGCTCTTTCTTCTTGTTCTTCAATTGCCATTACCATTTTTTCTAACACAGAACAAAGTGATTCGCCTCTTTCCTGTAGTAATTCTCTCATATTTTTAAGTTCCATTTTTAATTCCCGAAGAGATGTCATCATTACAAACTCTTGTATTTTATGTTTGTTAAAAGTCCACAAAAAAAACCACTTCTATTTTCCTTCTTTCTTCTTTCAATTTTCTAAAGTTCTCAATTGTTCCAGTCCAGGGTCTATACCAAAAACATCAATCAATCCCACAGTCAGTTTTTCCTTACTTTTCCTTTATTCTGGTTCTGCTTTCACTTTCTAAGTTTCTTACTTTGTTTCAATATTTCTTTAATATTATATCCACACAAGTTCATTCAGAAACAGGATGCTTTCCCTTGTTTGAGCTCAAGTTTTTGTCAAAAGGTGGCACTCTCCATTATACAAAGTCTTCACCTTTTTCCCCAATTTTTTTATTTTGGGTTTTCCGAACCTCAATATTCCAACCACAGTCCAGTCTCCAATTTATAAACTTTATTATTATTATTATTATTATTATTATTGACAGTCTTAAGTCCAGATTTATTTTATGCCTGTTTATTGCCAAAATATTTTAGTCCAACTTAGTTAAATCTTTAGTTCCGGCTTCTTCCTTTCCTGGTTCGAAGCCCCGCTTAGCTGTCAGAAATATTTTCTTTATTTTCTTTTCTGCCCCTTTGTAATTTCGCTGCTCACTTTTCTTTTCTTAAAAACTCCATGTTACCTTAATCCCGGGGTACTTTTGTTTAGTTGCATCGCCCAATTGTCCCGGTTCAGATGTTATCCACCTCTTCCTTCCCTCCCGCACATAATCTTAATCCATCTGAGTCCTCCTCTTTGGGGTGGCCATTTTAAACCACTGCTGCAGTCATCTTCGGGGGGAAAAAGACCAAGCCCAGGAGGGATGATGCGGTTCCCCTCACCCTGGCTTGCGGCTTCCCGTTACTCCAAGGCAACTTCAGCCCCTATTCGTAATGATTGAGGCTCTCCAATGAAAGAGCACCAACCATAGCCGCAGAGAGATGCGATTTACGGTCTGTCAGTGAGGAGGCTCCGCCTACTTCCCTCTTATGTTTTCTTGAGAAGGAAGATCCTTCACAATGTGGGAAGTCAAATCGGCAGGTGAATTTTAGTGGAAAAATAATTGTAAAGGAAAGGAAGGAGTTGACAATTGTGGAAATTACATTTGCCAAATTTAGGAACATAAAATGCCAAGTGCCATTTAGTGTTATACATATCTTAATTTGTGTAATTTATGCAGTTTTATTTAACTACACAGTTAAAAGCAACCCCCAATCCTTTAATTGGAATAGGTGGAAAACATTAGGACTCTGAGTTACTGAGTCTTCACAGATAAAAGCATTGCTGAGACAACTCCATCATAATCTAAGTATCTGCTGTTCTTTGGTAGATGAAAAGTTGGAGTGATGGTCGGCAACAAAAGGTCCCATTTCAGGGCAGGAGTGAATCAAAATCAGTTTTGGATCTGCTTGATCCAGCTGTTTCCATTCTTGTAGCCTCCTGCTGTGAAGCTAGTGTATTTATTTTTCTCCATCATCCATTGCTTTCAAAGAAGAATGGGAATTGAGCACATCTCTTATATCTTTCAGGATTCAGTAGAACTAACATTTGTTTGTCTAGCTCCATTTATAGCACTTTTTAATGTTACTCTCCGAGTTCTCAAAGCATTTTGAAGTCCCTTGTGCAGTTAGAGTTATTTCTGCTGACTTCAGAATGTTACAATCAGGCAAGGAACACCATGAATCTTTCCAGCTGGCCAACAGGAAAGTGTAAAGATTTTCAGTCAATCAGTAGCTCCTTCTGAGCTACAGCAATTCCTGGATTAATGAACCTATCCTAACATTTTGTTTAAAAAAAAGAGAGGAAAAATAACTCTTTTCTCCTCATTTTCAGTCCATGCTATGTGTTTGTGTTTTTTTTGAAAGTACATAAATCTGTGTTGTTGACCTTGCAGCCTGACTATCAGATCAGATTAAATCAGATCAGATCTAATTAAAAGCTACATTGTAAATTACAATGAACAGCCTTTGGGTTCAAGAGATAAGAGGCAGCTTGCTTGAGCCCCAAAACTGAAAAGTGCAATGTAGGAAAAATTTAAGGAAAACATTTTGCTCCTCTGCAGGATTTTTTAAGAGAGATTATGAAATTAATTTAAACTGACCTGAAGTATTTCAGTTACTTAGTTAATAAACTTTGCTTATATGAAGAGGGAAAACCAACCAAGATATTTTCTATGAAAGTTGTAAAACTGCCTAGAAGGATTTAGATTTCATTGATAAGATTGTGGAATCTACTAGACAATTCAGCAGGCTGAAATTAGTGATCTTAGGATTATCCAATAAGAATGACATTGTGGGAATACGACAATGTGGTATTGATGCTAGTTTGGTGCAGATACTCTCTGTGGATGACTCAAGTCTTTTACTATGACATATATTGGAATGTTGAATTTGCATTTTAAGTCTGAGCATGAGAAAAATGCATTACTAAACTATTCATCTTGAATCTATAAAAAATACAGGTAGTCTTTGATTAATTACCACAGTTGGGACCAGAATTTCCACTGCTAGGCAAGACAGTGTGTTGTGCCCAAATTTACAACCTTTTTTTGCCATGGTTATTAAGTGAATCACTGCAGTTCTTAAGTAAATCATGCCTTTAAACAAATTTGGCTTCCCCCATTGACTTTGCTTGTTAGAAGCCGGCTGGATGGTCACTATGATGATCACATGAGCCTGGGATGTTGCAACCATCGTAAATACATGCTGGTTGCCATGCACCCAAATTTTGAACATATGACTGTGGGGAACCTGCTGCAGTCATAAGTTCAAAGACCAGTCACAAGTCATTTTTTTCAGGGCTATTTTAGCTTCAGAAGGTCACAAACCAAATATATTCAGGATTACTTTTAAGATGAAGTAGTATAGTATGTAAAACTTTAACTGAATTGCATTTGATTTGAACATATCCCCAATTTTAATATCTTTATTGATGATAATGTGAGAGCTGATTTAACAGTGGCAGAGATAAGGGAAAGGTATATTGATTCTATTATTTTCTCTCTCTCCCTCTCTCCAGAGGGCAGTCGTGTCAGCCAAGAGCTCCGATACACACGAGAAAAGCTTGGTGAAGAATCTCTCTATACATCCCAGATGCTAATACAAACTCCCAAACAGGAAGGAGAAAACATCCTAACTCCAGATGCCTTCGAAATGCATCTTGAAGCTGCTTTGGCTGCTAGTAAAGTCCAAGTCTTACTATTTGGAAAGTAAGTCTGAAATGGAGCAACTGTATTACACTAATAATAAGATCTGTTCTGTTGGATTGTTTTCATTCATTATAAGCACCTCTTCTCTGTAATTATACTTGCAGATCTCTGGTTTTCCATTGCAGGAAATCAGCAGTTTTACTGTTTTGTTTGTGTAGAGTTCAGTAGCACCATCCCTTTCCTCTCAGCAATTCTGCTGAAGATGGCTGGCTTCCTCTTGCTAATTTTGAGTAGGTTCAGTGCAAGGAAAAAGCCGCGAGATTTTCTCCCTTTTTCCAGCAGTCTATTAGAGGTAGAATCAACTGTTTTATTGCCGATTAGCTGATTTGCTAATTAACTTACCAACAAGATGGTCAGAATATATGTAATCATCCCTTAGTAGCAAATAAATTGGTGGATGGCAATAATTGCAGATTTCTACCTGCTAGTGGCAACTGGGAAAGTAGTTTGGCTTTTCTATGGCTCTTTGAATTGCGCTGTCTGTGGTAATGGAACCACAAGCAATCTTGATCTTCAGAATTATCTATCATTGATCTAGTTAATTCAGTATTCTATTGTAGTCACTAACTATACGCTACCACAAAATCATAAATAGGACATACAAATCATAGTCTTCTGTCCAAGAACTGATATTCAGAAATTTATTGTCTTGAAATATGGTGAAGTCTGATTTAAATATCTTCATAACTAATCTTGTATTAGTTAACACAATTCTCTCCCAGAACTCCTGATTTTCTGATGTTTGCTGTCTCTGCTCTTACTCTTAGATCATGGGATCTCAACAAAATATGCTACAAATCAGGTGTCCCAATAATTGAGAATGGAATGATTGCACGGGTGAGTATACAAGGGAATATATGTCTCTACAATGAGAGCTGATGACCCATGTGTGCATTTGGTCTCTCAGGTTCCAATCTGAAGCCTATAGAATATCCCAACATCAAAATGTCTGTTTTTATTGATGCTCTTTTAAAAAATAAATAAAGCTAAAATATGCATGGAAATGCTTCACTAGAACTCTACAAGCAAAACAAATCCATGAATACTTCTACCCACCTACAAAGGCCAACTATTTCCAGTTTCATAGACATGTCTTCCTTAGGATCTAAAGCAATGTTTCTCTATCTGGTCAACTTGAAGATGGATAGACCAACTCCCAGCATTCCCCAGCCAGCATGAGCTGGTTGGGGAATGCTGGGAGTTGAAATCTACCCATCTTTAAGATGCCCAGGTTGAGGAACATTGATCTAAAGCATACATGTATGCAGCTCTCAAGCAAAACAACAATAACCCATTTGTCCCATCATTGTGTAGTAGTTATAGAAAGGAGGTGAAACATTTGGGAAGATCTCTTTGTTGAATTTCCTGGAGGATTACTGGTTTTACTGGAGAGTAGAATAGATGCTAGCAGTGATCTTGAGGTTGCTATGGGGGAATAGGTGGAATCTTTTTAAATGCCATCACAAAAGAGCAGCTTTCCAAGTCATCCTTTTGAATTCAGAGATCTGGTGGCAGTGTTTTTTAACACACTGGACTTCTTATTCTAATAATATTCACTTATCTCTATTCAAGATACCGGCTGCCTTTGAATTTTTATCTCCATTCCATTCTGTGAAGTAGGAAAATTTATTTTGTCCTTCTTTGTTTTCAGAAGTGCCGGATATTCACTTATAAGGACTTTATATTCCTTAGGCTTGGATTGTAAGAAA
The DNA here is from genome assembly GCA_015471245.1 of Laticauda colubrina. Lineage (NCBI taxonomy): Eukaryota > Metazoa > Chordata > Lepidosauria > Squamata > Elapidae > Laticauda > Laticauda colubrina. The sequence continues at coordinate 46,835,312 of BLBF01000020.1, forward strand.
CGGCAGCGTTTGACCCTTTGTACAAGGTCACCAAATTACTGTCACATTAGTCAGGATGCTATCCTTAGAATGAAAATTTCCCATTAACTAGCCAATGACTTGGCTTTCAATATCTTATAGTGTAAGGTGTGTTTAGATTGTAGACTGCATTAATTTATATTTACGTGCCATGATTATTATTCCTTTTATTGCCAGATGATTGAGAAGCTCTTCCCCTGTGTTGTTGTGACTCCACTGGATTGTTTCTGGGATGGTGCCAAACTACAAGGAGGGTCTGCTTATCTACCGTAAGTATCTGCTTTTTTTTTGCTATGCCATTCTGTCCTTCTCTCCTGCGGCCATACAATGGGACCCTAATTATGAAAAAGGAGCAGTTCATTAAGCACTGAATATTATGACTAGAGTTTTTTTCTGCCCTTATCTTTCATATCTCTGATGAAAATATGTGATATGATTAGCCCTCGTTGCTTTGTTTTTTCATAGGATAATAACTGTTGTGCAAAACAATAAAACTTGTCCTCCTCCAATTCCCATTTCCCATATATCACATTAAATGTTTCTATTTAATATTCATTAAAAGTATTTTCTTTCAAAGAATCCCTCAACTAATCAGAGCACTGTCATGCTCTTCCATAAACTAGCTGGGTTCTGTAACAAACTTAATTTGGTTACTTATTTGACCCTTTCTGCATTTCTTCAATGTATTGAATAGAATGAAACCAAACTGATAGGATTTCTACCACATGCTTAATATGAAGCCAAGTCTTCGATCTGAATTGACAAGGCTAAGAAGTTTGGGGAAAGCCAATTTCTGTAAAGGAAAAAGAAAGAGAGGGTTGTTGCTGATTCCTTTTGCTAAATAATGCCCAATAAGGATGGACAGCGTACCTAATCTAAGATCACTGATTAAAAAAGAGAAGGGTTCATTGAATATTTATGATTAAGGAGTGGCCATAGGCTAAAATTTGGAGCGTAGGCTATTGGGAGCTTTAGCCCAAAAACATAGAGGGCATTGCAAAGGTTTACTCTTAAAATTCAGGCACAACATTTGAACTCAATTATCCTCGACACCTTAGGGCAGGGGTCCTCAAATTTGGCGACTTTAAGACTGAGAGTTGAAGTCCACAAGTCTTAAAGTCACCAATTTGTGGATCCCTGTTTAGGGGAAAGACTGGATTAGTTTGGGCAGACTGTAGAACAGAGTCTAGCTGATGGAAAGGGGATCTTTTAAAAAATTTCCTTTGAAAACATTTTGTCCATTGCTATATTTTCTGCACAGATAACCATAGGATCCTTGTCTGATAATAGTTTTCTTCCTTGGCTTGCTTGACAACTTTAGATAAAGCTTCCTTTGTATCTGGTGCCTTCAAGATATTTACCTACATAACAAAATGTATTCAAGATCACTGCTTATATCAGGAAGCAGTGGTCATTCTGAGTGATCTCAGGGCAGATATACCAGGAATAAAGCTTTCCATCTTGAATGGATATGACATCAAGAGCATAGGCAGAAATGTTTTGTAATATTACTCTGGATAGGGAAAAAGAGCTCTCTTCTACCCTGATAGTGTTACTATTTACCTTCTTTTTGTATGAAACAAAACATGAAAAAGAACTATAGCTTGCCTTTTTCACCTGCTTTCAATGCAGGAAGATAGCAGTGTATGGGTGACAGTATAGAAGTATTATGTCAAATACTTTGAGAACATGATTAAAGTCCCAAGGTCTGCTCTCTGTCCCCATTCCAAATCAAAGGGGGCTGGGGTTACCACTTGCTGTCATCAGTCTCCTCCCCAAATTTTCTGGGCTCAGTTGCTTTGTTTTATTTCTTCTGCTGCCTTGTAATTATATTTCTATTAAGGTGTATAAAATGGGGGATGAAGGAGGGGGAGAGTGAAGTTGTGGAGACCAGCCCTCTAGAGGGGATGGGGATGGGGAAGGGAAGGGGAGGGAGGGCCAGGGACAATTACCAGCATTCTTTCTGTTTACAAGTGTGTTTGTCTGTAAGGGGCCCTGCAGACTTATGCTTTGTCAGCAAATGGCAACACCACATATTCTCATGCTAATGACACTTTGAAAGCTCCAAGTTACCCAACAAATGGAATAGTAGCTTTATTCAGTCTGCTGCTGAGTGGAAGAGGACAGTGAGAGTGAGTAAAGGAGGAGAAAACAGATTTCTAAAACAAAAAAATGTAAAGAGGGAGGGATTACAGCATCCAACTGCCAGGAGGCTCATGGGGAGATACAATGCTTTCCCCTTGAACTCAGTAGCAGCACAAATCCAAGGTAAGCAGAACAGGACCTGATTTAATTGCACTGGATGTAGATGGCATGATTACTGGCTCTTTGGGGTCAATAAGTCAAGATGTATTCTTCTACCCCTAGGAATATAGTAGGATTTCTTTCAAGGTGGTTATCTAGCTTGAGATTTTAAGGAACCACCTGCTTACAATATCTTTAACCTTCCTTTTTTAAAAAAGGAGATTTTCAAGAAGTATTACACTTCTTAGACAACAAGGACAATTGACCAGATTGTTTAGTTCTTTTCAGACACTACAGTTGATAGGGCTAAATGCAAAGCCTTTGCTCCTTTATTTTTGTACCTGTCTTTTAATTTCCAAGTTTACCTTTCTTATATCCTACCAAAAGTTTTTCTTCTCACTGTCTGAAACAGGGAGCTTTTGCCCAACTTCTGCTTCAGTTCAGTTGAGGGTCTGTCTCTGTCTTCCCCCCTTCTTTTAACGCAAAGGGAGTGAAAATTCGGAGAACAAAAGGCAGCAATCTATGGAAAAACAAAAGGGCTCAACTTGGCTCAGTGAAGCAAAAAAGAGCAGATAAAAGAAGCTCTCTTTAGGAGTAGGAGCTGGGCTGTTTGGAATGTGGGAATCAAGCAAGGAGGAAACTTCTTGGGATCTGATATTTCATGAGTGATTGGAGGGTGATTCTGCCAAAACCAGGACAAGACTTACTCTGCTTGAGTTTTCATCATTTCCCCATCTTTGAATTTAGTATGTTTCCATTACTATAAAAAAATAATTCAAGACGTTCTTCATTATTCTTGTCGAAGATCTCAAAAAATACCAACCTATTTTATTACAAATTTATTAATAATCAATGTTTTACTAATATTACTGTCCCCTTTTCTTTTCTTTTGATTCTCAAAGTTAAATGATATGGTTATGTAATAACCTTAAGCAGAGAAAACACTGAAGAATTCACCACAGATTTAGGGAGAGAAAATTCACATTTTTTAGGAGGCTCTGAAGAGAGATTATATTTGTTTTGAACAAACTGACAGAAGGGAGAAGAATTGACTTTCTTTTTGTAGAAGTTGGCTAGCAGACAAGACAATCTGGCCAGGAGAATCTGCATCAGCCTTCCCTGACCTGGAGTCTTGCAGATACGCCACACTGATTAAGCATTCTGAAAATTGCACTCACAATTCATCTGGCAGATACCACATTGTGGAAGGTTAACCTACATGAAGCTGCCAGCTTTGCATGAGAAAGAAACAAACTCTAAAATCTTTCAGCTGGGCAGCTATTCAATAGGAACTTATTTTGCTATTTGAGTGCCAAAATGTTAAAATATGTACAGGTAGTCCTCGACTCACAGCAGTTCATTTAATGACCATTCAAGTTACAACAGCACTGAGGAAAGTGAACTGTGACCATTTTTCATACTTCCATGGTCAAAATTCAGATGCTTGGCAACTGACTCATATTTATGAGGGTTGCCATGTCCAGGGATCATATGATCCCCTTTTGTGACCTTCTGATAATCAGGGAATCCAGATTCACTTAACAACCATGTTAGTACATGAACAACTGCAGTGATTCACTTAACTATGGCAAGAAAAGTTGTGAAATGGGGCAAAACCCACTTAATAACAGTCTCAGGTAGCAACAGAAAGTTTGAGCTTAATTGTGGTTGTAAGAAGAAGACTACCTCTATTTGTTTTTATATATATATATATAAATGTGTGTATGTGTAAGTGTGTGTTTGTGTGTTGCAAGATTTCAAAATCTTGCAAGTCTGAAAGTACAGCTTTCCTTCACACCCCAAGAAATTAGGATGTTCTGAGATTCTTGTCCCACGCACTAGCTAGCTGCAGACTGTGCTGCCTCTTATCTGATCTGACTGTTTCCTAGGCAGTATTTCTTGGCCTGGTCTGCCAAGGTCATTCCCATATACCATTACACTTTTACAGGCCCAGAAATTCAACAGCTATTCGTTTCCAAGCTTCGGGTGCATGATTACTTCTACTGGAAAAGAGATGTATAAAAATATTTTGTACTTGAAAAAAAATGATCAAGTTCGCACAAAAGGGTTGTTATTGCTGTACCATCTCTCATTGCTTTTCAATAGATGTAGCTGTTGCCCATAGCAGAAATATGACAGGACTGGATGAGAGTACTCGTGATAGATGGGCAGCGTTCCTAAACTGGTGCTGTTTAGATGTGGTGGGACTTCAACTCCCTTTTTCTATCCAACCGATACTATTTGGTAAATTCCAGAAGCTATTATCCAGGACACCAATTCATGGAAGATTCCACTAGAATAGTGGAACATCAGCAGAATTGTGCAGATAACATCCTCCATCTTGGCCTAGTCAAGATCAGGGACCCGTTCAGATCACGCACCATCAATATTTGTTTGAATTCTGATGTAGAAGGGAACAAGCAGTTCTGTTTATTCTGCTGGTGCCCCCAGTAGTAGCCACTGCTAAAAAAAAATGGGTAATTATGCTGGGTGTATAGAGGCCAATGTATGGTTATCCATACTTACTGCAGTTTCTATATACAGATACATTTGATGAACATATACCTTTCTCCTGTGCAGAATTCTTCTCTTTCCTCTCCATTCCTGTTGAAATTTTCTTTTTTTTCTTTCAAATAAGCGTAATTTATTCATGTTCTCATCCTTGTGCATAACTGCATTTTCTGGTCCTGCCAGGGAGGCACTGTCCAATTACTTCAGAGCTGGCTCTCCAAGCCACAAGCAAAAGGAAAGCAGCATGCCTGATCCTGTTAATGTATGGGGACAAAGGGAATGAAGTCCTGTTCAAACCCTCCACAAATCCCTCCTATCCCTAAATAAGTCTTTTGCAGCCAGTCAAGGCAATTATGTTCTCCTCTAGAGCCTCCTCTTAGCTGAACTCTCTTTGGAATAAATAATTGCTGGCCTACTGGACTGCTCTGCTGTTATTCTTGCAAAAAAAAAAAACAAATCAAAACACTCCAATAATTAAATTTTAAAATGTATTTTCTTTTATGACAAAGGATTAAAAATGTTCCTAAAAATCCAACCATGCAATTACAATCAATAATTTTGAGCAAAATCAATAACAACTCTATTAATGAGGCAAAGGGCTACTTAAAAGTTTAATACAGGAACATTTTTATGACTCTTTCACTATAAGAAAATGATAAATAGAAGAAATGCAAAAAGATTTACTGTACAATGTTGTAATGTGAAATGCTTCTCATTTAAAATTCCAATAACTCCACTCAATTTTTAGTCCCATTTCCAGTTCTGGGTATTTTTTAACCCCAAAAGCTAATTAGTATACCAGGTCCTGATCGCATGTATCCTCAGTGGACATTTATTGTTTTTCTCTTTTTTTTCAGTTCTAAAAATTTTCATATTCCCTAAGTGGAATTCTCTCCCAGGAGCGGGATAAATGATTTGTTATTGTGCCTTTAAGCACCTCTTTTTGGACGTCCAGAACCAGTCAGAGCAGATTGGCTTTGAGGGTTGGAGGGATTTAAAAAGTAGGCATGAGTATGAGAGGTATCGCTACTTTAAGCGACATCAGTATGCAGGCCAAAATAGGATTTTTGAATCCTATTCATCTACAGCATTTTGTCTCCACAGGGGACGGCGGGATATTCAGTGGACAAATTTAGATCCTATTCAACTGATGGAGGAACTGGGTCAATTTGCTTCACTTGAAGGATTCAAGGAGATGTTGGATAAGGCAGAGGTTGGCCAGGCCTATATGGAGCGGCCTTGCCTTGATCCTTTTGACCCTGAGTGTCCTCATAGTGCTTCCAACAGCCAAAGCCAGAAGGTGAGTTTCCCCCAACTTTTGGTGCATTTATAAGAATAAGAACCAACCTGATTTTTTTTTTCAAAGTTTAAAGTAATTTGCTAAAGGAGGAGAGGGAGTTGGGCTGTGGGAGAGGGATATTTAATCCATTAAAGGAAAATATCTGTTGCTCAGGGTTGAAATGAGGGATCCTTGATGCTCTCTGAGATTAGTTGTTTTCTTGCAGTTGTTTCATTACCCAAACTAGGTAACATAGTGCTAGTAAGGAGTGGGGTTTGCTCTCAATTTATATTCTGGTGCTTGCCCTATCAGTGTTGGTGGAAGTTAGTCTTGGAGGTTCTTCTGTTGGGCTGTTAGCTTGTATAGTAGTTCCTTGATTGGGGTATTGCTTACATTTTGGCTGTTGGTCTATTTAATCCATTTCCTATGTTGTTTTCCCCAATCTAAATTAATTTTCCTCATGAGAAGCTACTGTTCAGAGCAGCGGTGGGATTCAAATTTTTTTACTAATGGTTCTGTGAGCATGGCTTAGTGGGTGTGGCATTGCTTAGTGGGTGTGGCTTGGTGGGCGTGGCAGGGGAAGGATACTGCAAAATCTCCATTCCCTCCCCACCCCACTAACCTGCTTTCCAGTTCCGTTCTGTGCAGGACAACCAAAGAAGACCCAGCCAATCAGCTGGGACTAGGGAGGCAGAGAATAGATGGGGGTGGAGCCAGTCAGAGGTGGTATTTGCCGGTTCTCCAAACTATTCAACATTTCCGCTACTGGTTCTCCAGAACTGGTCAGAACCTGCTGAATACCATCTCTGGTTCAGGGGATAGTCACTGTGGGGAAACCTGTTTTAATAGCGACACCTATATTCCACCAGGGTAATTATTCCTGTATTTTGACAATATATAAAGACAATTCTTAAGCATTGATCAAATACTGATTTTTATTCTCTGTTTCTCCAATTTCAGTGAGAATTTTTATTATGAATTTTTATTTTTTTTTATTTATATTGTAGTATTTTTATTATCATTTTCTGATGTTTAGTATTTCTACAAGATAACTGCAAGTGCACACTAAGTTTATGTGTGAAAATGAAAGAGATTGGCTTCAAGGAGAGATGGTTCTCTTGGTTGAGTGGAGGAGAGAATCAAGGAGATGAACATACAAACTTCATTGTCATATATATGTTTGTATGAAACCATAAGGTAATTTCTTGAAGGCCAGAGACATGTTTTCAGGCTATGTGTAGCCAGACAGCCTCAACTAACTGTGGGGTCCCCAGTTTCATTAGCTTTGCCCTTCTTATTCAGGGTTTGGGGAGACCAAATAAAAGAAGCGGAATGCAGGGGCCCCGTGCCAAGGAGGCGCAGGACGGACTGATAGTGCTGATTCAGGCAGACGTAGTGCAAGTGCTGACCAGCAGGTGGTCCGGGTTGGAATGTGTCCCAGAACAGATGGCAGCATGGCAGCTTTTGGGAAATAGAGGAGGAGGGAGCAGCCTGTGAACACAGACAGGCACACAGAGACTGGGAGCCATATGACGGAGGACCGGCTGAGGGAGTGGGAGGGTGGGATTGCAGCCATAATTCCACATTTCCTAGCTTGAAAGCCAGACTGTTATCATTATGGCTATCCGGTTTCCCCTTTTTTCCACCACAGAAAAAGGAAAGATCTCTCTTTAGGTCTGAAAGAAATACCCAATGTGCCGGTGGTCAAGCATCTGTGGCTGTGTGTATGTGCGCACAAACACACAGAGAAAGAGGATTTTATATTTAGAAAGATTTCTGACCAAATACCATCAGCATGCGTTTGCTCATTTTTCAGTCACAGAAAACCAGAATGAATCTGCAGAGTAGAATGATTCATATCAATCACTGGACATTTTTATATGTCTTTATTTTGATAGATGTAATCCAATGCTCATTTACTTGGATTTGTTTGTTTGTCCAGTCAGGTGCTCTGTTGTTTTCATAACTGATGTATGGAAAACCTGCAAGCAGATGGAATAGATAAGAGATAAATTGCAGTATGAATAGTGTGTTTTTAGAAAGTCTTGTTGGCAAGCAGGTTCAAATCCCCATTCATTGGATGACACTGGGGCAGATATCCCTAGACTTTTTGCCTAATTTGCCTTGTTAAACTAATTAGTCTAATTTCTTATTAGGAAGTAAATTAGTATTAATATATAAAACTACAATGCTTTTGTCTCTCATAAGCCCAGTTTGATATTTTTCTTTCAGGTTTTGCTGCCTCTAATAATTTATTTGTTTCTTTTGGATCTGACATTTGCCAAAGAGCAATAATTTACCTTTGTTTGCCACAGTTAACCAGTTTGTGCACATTTGCAGTAAATAATCAGTGTTAAGCAAAACAGGGTTCTTTGGGGATTCAATGGTTATAGTTTCTAAGCGTTCAAGAGCCAGAATGGGCTTTAGAGAGTTATTGTTTCGTATGGAAAACTCTTTGATGGCATATTCACTTTGCTTTCTCTTCTTTTTGCTCCTGCCAGAAACCACACATCCCTTCTGAACTCACAGGTGGCTGCCATGGTTTCTCCCGGAAATACATGCATTGGCAAGAGGAACTCATCTTGGGGGGCAGAGTAAAAGATCCTCAGGGCAAACTGCAAAAGTAAGTTGGATTGTGAGTCCCTATGTATATTAGGAAAAGTTTTCTGTTTCGGAATAAACGTGACAACAAAAAGATTCTGCCTGCGGATCAATATTAATAGTGTGCCCAGAGGAAAATTAGAGATTTTCCCAGAGGAAAATTAAAGGTGATAGTCAGTGCCACCCAGTACATTTGTTTTTCAATGCATTTTCCATTGGGAAATGAGTGGACTTCTCTCTTCCTCCTCTACATTTTGGAATTGTGCTATATTGGCCCATGAGCCAGCATGTAACTTGATGCTTCTGAGGCTTCAATTTCTGTGAATGATGGGTGCATGTCTATGGCCTGACTCCAGGAACAACTGGCAAGCATTTCTCAGCCCTGGGATTTATGTTGATCCCTGAAGCCTGGGCTGCTGTTATCTCTTCCTTCCTGAAGCTACTACTCACTCCAACCTCTTCCACTTAATGTGGATACTATCTTAAAACTAAAACACCTGGTTTTACTATTCTGAACGGCAGATTCTAGAGGGAGCTCAAATATAAGCACATTTGAGCTTCTCAGCAGAATCTGACCTTCAAAATTGTTCCCTTGTACCAAGGCCACTTTGGAAATTTGGTCTTCTTCCAATCTCTTTGTCATCCTTTGTACAATGCTGGTGTTCTGACCTAACTGGGTTCCAAGAGAGCAAACACAAGACAAAGGCAGCAGCCCCCACCTTTTAAGGTTTCATCCACGAATTCTGTTTCTTCACAGATAAAAGCCTGCTTCCAATTAGCTCTGACAAGAAAGAGCCTTGCCAAGTTATTTGTCAAGGCTGCCAAAAACCCAGAGATAAGAACTAATTTACAAGATTTTTCAAATACTATGTTGTCCACGAGGCTGAGCTTCAGAGCATCTTTGCCTTCTGCAAAAAACGCTTCTTCAAACCTGGCTTTTATCCTCTTGAGGGAGGGGCCATTACCTTGCAGCCTTACTCCCGAGTCACCTGTGCTGCTGTAACTGCTCTTTCCTATGATCAATCCTGCGTGCATGCGCACTTGGCACAGACTCCTCTGGAGCCTCCTCATCACTGCTGCCAGCCCCCACAATCTCCGAAGGCAGCAGTCCACTCCCTAACGGTCCTGGCCCCTCTCCTGAGCCCTCACTCTCCTCCACCATCTGCACCTGCTGCCAGCTACCACAACAGCTGGGTCCATAGCCATTTATTGGCCAGATTACTGCTACTTAAAGTCCCTGTCCCACTGCACCAACAGATGCAAAGAGGATGTAAAACGTTAAAAAACGTTGGAAAATGCTATGCATCCGTTGTGTACTCATTGCATACGTGTTTCATACGCTCTATCCTTTGACCATCCGTCCACTGAGGTTTCATCCGCTCAAGAAGTTTTGAGCTGCACAAAACTTTGTGAACAGATGAACTTTCCACTGTGTACGATGTAAATCCATGACATCCGAGCAACAAACATTCTATGTCCGTTTATCATCCGTTAAACGTCCACTGTATCCTCTCTGCATCCTCTGGCCATCCCCTCAACTCACATCCGCTGAAAACGGAAAGAGGGAGGAAACAAAAGGTACATGGAACGTCTACACAGCATTAGTAGCACGGAAATAGAAAGGATGAGCAGTGAACGGTTTGCATCCTATATACATCCTCTAGGCTTCCTATGTATATCCGTTTAACATCCCCACTACATACTACCCCCGTCCGTTCTTTTCCTTTCTTTTTCGTTCTGTTTATGCAAATTTTTGCCACTTTTTGGAGTGGATGACAACGGATGGAGCATCCCCGAAATTTTGCATACGTTTTGCATCCGTCGGCCAGTGGGACCTAGCCTTAAGTAGAGAAAGACACATTCCATATCCTGGTGCGATCAGGATCATTATTGAATTTGTTGAAATAAATTATTATGGATGCCTCTGTCCCTGAAACCTTTCATGTCTGGCAAGGTAAAGGGCTGTAGACAAATGTTGAAAGATAAATATTGCTGATGAGAAGAGAAATGGCTGCTTTCATTTTAAAAAGAAATGCAACAAAACAAGTAGGAAATATAAAAGTATGCTCACTTCTTCTCAAAGGTTGAGATGCAAGCACAAGATATTCTAGAAAATAAACCTTCATATCTCTTTCAGTGCATGAAGGCTTGTGCTTTTGGATGGGTTGAAAAATCACATGGTGAACAAAATTGAACAATCATCTCCATAAGCACAAATTATAGGCCTACAATATCTGCCATCATAGGCCATTTGGAAAGGCTGATGGTTTCTCTTTTACTTTGCTTGGAGCATTAGCCAACCTGTTTCCCATGAAACCTGGAGGACATTACGGCATCATTCATTTTGCATTAAGTTTATGGAGCATTTGCTTGGTATGAAGGAAGTGCTGAAAATAAACTTCTGAAAGAGCTGATGGTGATGAAAAAAAAGTGGAAGTCAGAGCTCCTGTTTCCTACCTCAAACTGGGTAGAATACTTTGGCTGCAGAGTTTGGGCAGAGGAAGGGGGTCTCTAAGCCGGCTTCTCTTTCTCCAGAGCTGAAGCCCTGCAAAGCATGTTCCTGCTGATGAGCCCACGACAACTTTACGAGCACTACCGGGATGACTATGAGATACATGATATCAGCTGGAGCGAGGAGAAGGCTGCTGCTGTGCTGGAGGCTTGGCAGCGGGAATTCGTTGAGGTGAGGTGCCAATAAGGGCTATTCTGGTAGTGGCATTGATATGCTACCTGACATGGGCTGCCTGATGCAAGTATAGAATGAATTGAAAAATTGCATGCAGAACGAAGACAAGGACTTGTCTTTTTTCCTTTAACAAGGAAAAAAAAACCACCCAGGCTAAGATTTGAATATATGATATGTGTGGCAATATTTATTTAATTTATTTATTTAATTTATATTGCCACCTATTCACCCATGGCGACTCCAGGCAGCTTTCACAATGTAAAACCATATTTAAAACAAAAGACAAAAATAAAAATAAAAAACAATAAAAACTAACAAAAAGAATCAAATAAATTAGTGAAGTACAATTGAACAAAATTTGGGAAAAAAAAAAAACCCAACTCCCCCCCCCCCACCCCGACGACAGCAGATCACACTAGCCATTTGAATATACAGGCTTAATCATGCTTAAATATATCTTTGACATCTAAGACCTTTTATCTAGTGAAACAAAATGCTCAGCCAAATAGGGACTGTAGAGAAAATATTGGCAAGAGATTTATTGTACATAAGTGGATTCTAGGATGGACATAATTGGCATGCCATGTAAAAGGCAGATTTTTCTTTTCTGGAAATGTTTCAGTTTTTGTGCAAGACAATTAATTGAACAATAGGTTATTTATGAAGATATGCTTTCCCTAGGAATATGCTAGGCATTTCTGTGAAAAAGATTATTTTGTTATAGGAATGTCAGTAAAAGCGTACTAATATTTTCTTAGATGTTTTTCTTGCATTGTCTTACCAGTTTTGTCTCTTTCCAGGTGGCCCAGGAATCTCTGCCTTCAAATTATTCTCAGACTATTCATGCCTTCTCTACCACCACACTCAGTGATATCATGAAGTCCTTTTCAGATGTGAGTGCCATCCGTGTGGCTGGTGGTTACCTGCTCATGGTGCGTGGCAGCTTCTTTCCATCTTTCCTTCCTTATTTATTTCACTATAATTATGGACAATGAACACTTTCCCCATTCCTACTCTTACCCTTACAATTTCTGTTTTCATCTCCTTTTAGCTAGCATATGCTTGCGTCACCCTGCTGCGCTGGGACTGCTCCAAATCGCAGGGTGCTGTGGGCCTGGCTGGGGTTCTCCTAGTTGCCCTTTCAGTAGCAGCAGGACTTGGACTTTGCTCCTTGCTTGGAATTTCATTCAATGCAGCCACCACTCAGGTATGCTATCCCCATAGAGGTCCAGATTTCCTGATTAAAACAAAAAGATGTGACTTTTCATTCTGCATTGTTTCTTTGCTTTCTATTCTGCATCATTAGTAATACTGGCTTAAGGTTGACTCAGCCTTCCATCCTTCTGAAGTTGGTAAAATGAGGGCCCAGATTGTTGGGGGCAATGTGCTGATTCTGTAAACCACTTAGAGAAAGCTGTAAAAGGACTATGAATAGCTATTGTTATTGCTGTTGCTATTCAGCCTGTTAAGATCAACATTAAGCATTGAGCTGGATTTAGTCCATTATCCTAGCACGGCATTATGAATATGTTGAGTTGTAGAGAGTATTTCAAACTTGGGGTTACTCTTGGAACTGTACTGCTTTCAGCTCTCAAAACTTTTGCAAAAGTTGGGTAGTTTTGATCATGTCCCTTTTGTTACATTTCCATCCTGACCTGTACAGGTGCTGCCCTTTCTGGCACTTGGCATTGGCGTGGATGACATGTTCTTGCTAGCACATGCCTTCACGGAGACAAGTCAGCATGTCCCTATCAAGGTGAGTATATCTGTCTAGATTTTAGGATCCTGTGTACTGCCAGTTGTAACCTCAGGGTTTATTGTCCATCCATTCTGAGTTTGTGTTGCTCATTTTCACATTTCTTACCCAGGAACGGACGGGTGAATGCCTACGACGTAGTGGCACCAGTGTGGCACTCACATCTGTCAATAACATGATTGCCTTCTTCATGGCTGCCCTTGTGCCTATCCCTGCATTGCGTGCCTTCTCTCTACAAGTAAGCTCCTCTGCCAACAACTTTCATACAATATGCTTATAGAATCATAGTATCCTAAAGTTGGAAAGGACCTTAGAAGTCACCTACAAGTGAAATTCCCTGCTGCTTTCCCCTGCTTTTATGTAAGAGCCAAATATTTATTCTGCTTCTAGATGCTATTGCTGGTGGCAGCAGTTTTCCATATAAATGGAACTACAGTGGAATTCTTCCATTTCATAGTGTGCACCTCAGACTGCCTATTTGTGAAGAAAATTCTTACACAGAAGGACAAATGAGATGCATAAAGTAATGTGCAGTTGTCCTTTAGCATTTCTGGCCCCTTCTAGAAAGCAAAATAATTCATTCACATAAAGGGAACAAATAATAGAAGAATCAATTATCATATCTATAGAATATTCCATGTTTCACAATCTTGGAATCTTCAATGAGAACTTTGCTTTTTTAAAAGAAAAATCTACTTATTTATTGCAGGCTGCAGTAGTGGTTGTTTTTAACTTTGCCATGGTGCTGTTCATTTTTCCTGCCATTCTGAGTCTGGATCTTCACAGGCGTGAAAACAAGAGGCTTGATATTCTCTGCTGCTTCTACAGGTATTGTCCTTAGGAGTGGGGTGAACACTTTTTCTGACAAACTGGGCCTCTAAGAAAGGAGAATAATTTGAAAAAGCACTTAGATACAACAACAAAAATCCAAATTCAGGTCTAAGAAAAATGTCAAAGCCACCAAAAGCCAGATACTAGTTTTATCCTGTCAAAAATGTATCTCTTAAAAACAAAGGTTTAAAAATTGACATGCAGGATCTAAAAACTATTGGGAGAGTGCTGCCCTTCTTCATTCCAGAGTCTGAAAATTATGCCTGGTCATAACTAGCAAATGCATTTTTACAGCATGAAAATCTAGAATCACGTACCTGTCTTCTCTGTAAAAATTTTCAATGACTTCCCCCCCCCCCCCCCACAGCCTCTGTTCTGCCCGCGTCATCCAGATCCAGCCGCAAGAATATGCTGATGTGAATGACAACCACACTGCACCGACTTATCCTCATGGCCATCCAGCCCTGGCAACTAGTACACATATCACTACCACGGTGCAGGCCTTCACTCAGTGTGACTCCTCTGGGAGACATGTAGTCACTATTTTACCACCCACACAGCATGTGTTTACCACTCCCTCCACTCTCCTTCCCGCCAATCCTCTGGGCTCACAAATCTTCACTCCTGCCAGTTCCACTCGGGATCTTCTGGCACAGCTAGAAGAAAGCAAAGGAGCCCAAGAATGTGTGCCCTTGCCAATTTGTCGATGGAACCTTTCCAGCTTTGCTCGTGACAAATATGCACCCATCCTGCTGCAGAGCCAAACTAAGGTAGGCAGCACAGAGTCATTCTCAAGAGGGTGGCTTTTGGGGAGTTGGGGGTGGGGGGGGGAGCATCTTGATCTGTGTAGGACAAAAAGACTATCATCCTGGATACAAATTTACAATTTGAGGACTAAAGCCAGTTGGAAATTAAATTTCCCTGACTATCTCAACCAACTGGAAATGAGAGTTGTGTTCCTTTGCAAACAGTGTATTCACTGTGTGCAGGAGTTGGTTGTGCCTTGCCAAGTCAGCCCACAAGAGGAAAATATTTATCATAGCAGATATGGATCCTTTGAACATCTAGTTAGTTCAAAATGAGACCTGAGTGAATTAAGATAAAATGGCTAGGTTTGAAGGGCAACTCACACCACTCATTCGGCATTAGGCTCTCTCACCAGGGGATTAAGAATAACCAGCCTTCAGGCTCTTCTAGCTTCCTTCCTGGAATATAGATAAAAAAGTTCAAGCTGTAAGAACCACATTTCAGATGTTTCATCTGGAGCATCCCCAGCCATTCTCTGAAGGAGATACTACAATGACTTTATTTCATCTCATACATAGCAAAAGTACTTGGAGTTGAATGAACTGGGGAATAATGTCTTCCTCCATTTTTATCATCCATTGATTGTCTTTGGACAGCATAAGATGCATAACCTTGTCTGTCTGCTTCATCCTGCATTGATAACTGATTGCATCTGGGCCAGTAGCATCATCTGGCCTATCATCCAACCCTGGATATAAACTTTCCAAAGAACCAAATGGGCCAAATCTCATGATAAACAAAAAGGTTTAAAAAGCTGCTGCATTATGCAAAGGGGGATACTGTTTTTTCACACCCGTCTTGACACTTTTTTCCCCTGCATTTTCAGGGAATTGTGGTAGCTCTGTTCATAGCCCTGCTGGGCCTCAGCCTCTATGGTACAACCAAGGTGCATGATGGACTCTATTTGACAGATATTGTACCACGAGGTACAAAAGAACATGCCTTCATTTCAGCTCAGTTCAAGTATTTCTCCTTTTATAACATGTTTGTGGTAACGAATGGAGGCTTTGACTACCCAAGTTCACAGGAAGCTCTTTACAGCCTGCATCAGGCCTTTGCTGCCATCCACTATGTAGTACGTGAGGAAAACCACCAGTTGCCAAAAATGTGGCTGCACTACTTCCGAGACTGGCTACAAGGTGAATTAATCTCTCTTTAGCAACTCACTTTTCTTAGACTGCTATCTCTCCCTCAAGCCATCAAAAGGGATGTTTTCCAGTTCCCGTTGCGGGATGCTTTGAGTGTAAACCTACTGGTATTTCAGGAGCAACCTGGATTTTGTACTTTGTTCAACAAGATGTGTCCAGAGAGGAAAGTTCAAATATGTTTCATAACTGCACTTAAAATAAGATATATTATAGGCTACCAGAAACCCTAATGGATCTTTCTGTAAACATTTTAACCCCAACAACATTTCTATCAGATCATATAGGAATTGATTATATTGTGCACAGAAGTAAACTTTGGCTGGCAGTGTTTATTTGTATACAGAAGTGATGTGTATGCATGTCCTGCTGCCCACATAGGACATACACAACCATAAAATATTTTCTGTCTCTAGAATTGAAACCCTATTCTTATAAGTTAATAGTTAGTTAGTTAGTTATAAGCTAAGTTAGTATTGTTATATGCAGAGAAATATAAGCAAGGAAAATAATGTCTTCCTTCTTTTCCCCACTGTTAAAACATCTGTTGATGCAGATATTAGCCATATTGTGCTGTTCTTATTTGTCAGTAAGTTATTGGATAATAATCATATATTCCTATATTGCTTAAGTATATTAAACGCCTTGTGTTTAAAGCCAGTTTCTCTTCACTATGTAAATCCTTTCCTGTGGAACCTGGCCGAAATTATTGTGATAAAAGCATAAGAGCAATGGTAGAAAGAAGGGAGGTGCTTAATATGGACAGATCTCTTCGAGAGCTCTCATTTAATTTTACCCTCTCTGAATGCCAGATCTACAGGCAGCCTTTGATCAAGACTGGGAAGCTGGGCACATCACCAGGGAAAATTATCGGAATGGTTCGGAAGATGGTGTTCTTGCTTATAAACTCCTTATCCAGACGGGCAACAAGAAAGAGCCTTTCAACTTAAACCAAGTAAGCAGTAAGACTAACTCAGTAAGTTGTTAAGGATAAGAAAGTGGATAGATAAGAACAAATAATATAATTAACCGCAAAAAGATAATTTGTGCAAAATATATAGAGGGAAAGGAGTGTTTCCTGGCTGGCAGTTATGTGAAAGGTGTTTTTTTGGAAATAAAGGTTTGAAAGGATACAGAAGATCTCCATTCTTTTGGAGATTTGAATTTTTTCCTGCTCAATTTCCTCATTTTTCCATCTGCCCCACAGCTGACAACTCACCGTCTGGTCAATGAAAATGGAATCATTCCCCCTGACATCTTTTACATCTGCTTGACCGTGTGGGTGAGCAATGATCCTCTTGGTTTTGCTGCTTCCCAGGCCAACTTCTATCCGCCACCCCCAGAATGGATCCATGATAAATATGATGCTACTGGTGAAAATCTTCGAAGTGAGTATTTATGAAAGCTCCATTTTAATTCAGCCTTGTACCACATTTCAGTGTTTCAACCTTCTGTCATACCTTCTGTCATACCATAAAGCTGCACATATGCTTAGCTTCATAATTTGGTGGGCATGTGGGCAAAGGGGGACAATTAATCTTGGGGCCTACAAACAGGAGGGGGGGCAGGAGGTTATTTTCCTAATGGTTGCCTCTGCTTCCTCTAGTCCCAGCTGCACAGCCCCTGGAGTTTGCTCAGTTCCCCTTCTACCTCAATGGGCTTCAACACACATCAGACTTTGTGGCAGCTATCCAGAGTGTGCGTGCTATCTGTGATGAGGTGGCCCAGACATATGGAGTATTCAGCTATCCCAGCGGATATCCATTCCTCTTCTGGGAGCAGTACATTGGCCTGCGCCACTGGCTTCTGCAAGCCATCAGCATTGTGCTGGCCTGCACATTTCTGGTGTGCACCCTGCTGCTACTCAATCCTTGGACTGCCAGTATCATTGTAAGTATTTTCATTTAAGGTTATTTGGGAAGAACGAAGATGTTGAATTGCCATATTCAAACATTATCTTCTGTAGCATATATATGTATGGTTGTCAAATTGGCTTTGTAATCAATATTATTTCAAGCCCTCATAAGTCAGGGGCAAGGTTAAAAATGGGTTTAGGTTAAATTGTGTGAAGCATCTTGAGATTAGAGCCTTCTGCTCTTCCCCTTCAACCTCTGCTTTATTCTCATCTATGCGATGCTCTAAAACATTTAATTTTATCCCAAAATGCTATCCTGAACAATTACAATTCTTCACATACTCAATTTTTCTAATAATTCTGAAAATATGTTGATGTAGTATGCATTTGGTTGCAAAATAAAAAAATTATTTTGGTTGTTCACATTGGATGGACACACACACACACACACACACACACACACATACACCATCACATTTGTATGCCAGTTATCATATAAAATTTGGATGAGCCGGTGTTTTTGCAACAAAAAGCAAACCTATTTCTGTCATAGAGTTTTCTTTGTATAGTTCTGAAAGGTTTAAGATAACATATAGTTTATTTACAACTGATATGTTATATACTGTTCCACTTTAATAGAAGTTTGTACACTGCATTTTTCTCCTCAACCATTATTATAGATGGATACCTATCTGCAGCCTTGCATTAGTGTTCTTGCTTTGTCTTGCTTAAAAAGTAATTGTAATTTTTTAAAAAATATTGCATTGTATCATAGTAGCAATTCAGCTGATAATCTGTGTATGGAAGATTAATGACTGCCAATGAATTTTAATTACTCATTATCTAGCCTGTTAGATGCATTGATTAGATTTTTATCCTGCTTTTATTACTCTATAAGTAACTTAAGGCAACAATATACATAACACTCCTTCTGCCTCTTATTTTCACCAGAACAACTCTGTAAGGTTATTCCTCACAAAATTCCTTGCATATTTTTTCTATGCTTCTTACTCAATTTTCACAATAGTTATATTTTGGGCTTTAATATTTATGATTTATTAATATCCATAACTACATGGAACATATACTGGTAATTAAGAGAATCTCTTATGTAAAAAGGATACTAAAGACATAATAGTTAAATGACACAAGGGTGCGCACATTTAATTTCCTTTTTTTTAGACATCAGCTAGCTTCTATAGACAATTCCTTCTATATTCAGGATATGTTTAAACTTTTAGCAACTCCAAATTTTCTGCAAGAAACATTATTCATGCATCATAGCTTTGCGTCCATAATCATTCTATTTTCCCACTGGGTTTGCTTTTTTAAATGCTGTACTCATGGTGATTTCTCTCATATCTAGGTATTTGTTTTGGCAATGATGACAGTTGAGCTTTTTGGCATCATGGGCTTGATGGGCATCAAACTGAGTGCAATCCCTGTTGTCATCCTAATTGCTTCTGTAGGCATTGGTGTGGAATTTACTGTACATGTAGCTCTGGTAAGAAGTCCCATAAGAACATTTGCATTGCTATATAATGGCTTGTGATGACATAACATGCTATGCTAGTGACTCATTTGCACAACGTGGTAAGCTTGGTTAGCTTTAAACTTAGTAAGCTTTTAAGCTGATTACAGCTAGTGTCTTGGCCAAAGCTAACCTGTTAGTTAGGTTATGCATTAATTGGGTAACCAAGCTAAAGTATTGTATGAACTCAATGCATGTTGGTGTCATTAAACTTTGCAGATAACAAGCTTTAAAAAAATATTTAGATCCAGACTGAAAAGAATATGACCAATGAATTAGCATCATAGCTTAGAATGGATTTGCACTCTCTTTAAAATTAATATGGATAGTTAGAATAGAATGTAATTTACTCTAATTTTTGATGCATGACTCTCTAATTGGCTATCTTTCTGGATTATTTTTTATTAGAAGGTACTTTCTTTATGAAATAACTAAAGTGAGAGCTATCATTTCCAGGTGAGGCTCTCTGCCCTCCCATCTATGGTACCCAACTCTAAGCACAAGAACTGATCAAGTGATCCAGCCTATTAGATCCCCTCAGCATCTATGTAGTTTAGTAGTCTTAAGAGTGGTTGCAAGATATCCTTTTTAGGTATGTTTCTGACTATTAATCTATTTTCAGGGGTTTCTCACCGCCATTGGCAGCCGGAACCTGCGCTCCACTGTGGCTTTAGAGCACACGTTTGCTCCTGTAATGGATGGCGCCGTTTCGACTTTGCTTGGTGTACTTATGTTGGCAGGCTCTGAATTTGATTTCATTCTGAGGTACAGTTCTTTCTTTTTCATTTATATTAGATTGATTCTCTGGATATATTCAAACAACATGGCAAATGTCTTATGATCAGTCTCAAAGCCTTAGACCTTTTATGGCTTTCTGGAGTATGTATGTCACGAACAGCTTGAAACTGCTGATCCTTATATTAGGGTATCAGTAAGAGAAGGTATTTTTTTCTGATGGATAATGGGGAAATTCAGTAATGCGTTGTTCCAGTTGAATAAGCCCAAGGAGTTAGCTAAACAAAGAGATTAGTGATTTAGATAGATTCCCTGATTCACCAGACTATAGGAAGGAGGAGTTGATGCAGTGAAATTAAACTTGCAAGATTCTGCTACCATAGCCACTCTCAATAAAAGTAATTTTAGCCTTCCTGTGGAATTGATTTTCTGATCTGGTCTACCTAGTGAGGCTTATGACTACCTTCTGAATAAATGCTTTTCTGTACCTCTGGCTCAGTTCATACATTGCACTAATTAATTATGTGATTTGTTTGCTTATGGTTGAGCATGACATGTGAACCTACATACTGTGTTTTAGCTCCAGAGTGGAAAAGAAAAGTAGGAACAATTAGTGAATCTAGCAATGAAGGTCTTATTATGGGCAGATTAACCAAATATGTACCAATTACTAATTTCCATCTTCCATTCCAGGTATTTCTTTGCCGTGCTTACTATCCTGACTATTCTGGGGCTACTTAATGGCCTGGTACTATTGCCTGTACTACTTTCTATTATTGGACCACCTGCAGAGGTAAGTGATCTTTGGTTCCAGAATAGCTTATTCCAAGATACATAAAAGATATCTTAATACATAAAAAGGAACAAAGGATTCTGAATCCTACTGGCAGATTTTGTTAAGAGACTATCCAGATACTACCAGAAATCATTATCAATCAGTAAATTGGACATTGGGTGGGGTTTTTTGTTTACCATCAATACCTTTCAGAGTTTGCTGTATCATTATGGAAGTTTTAATAATAAGGGAAATTAATATCAAATATATTCAGACACATATTTTGAACTTTAAGAAAGCAGAACATAGGTTCTGAACAATAATAAGTAGGATTCCATGGACAAAAGCTTCGTAACTTGAGAAACAAGTCAAAAAGTAGGTAGGAATTCCTAGACTGAGATACGAAAACACATTACAAACAATTACAATTGGGGGTGTGGGGAGGATAGATGAAGGAACCTATGTGGCCAAAGGAAAACTTCAGGAAAAATCTGAAAATGAGGCAGGTCACATGAATGAAAAGAGGAATGAAAAGAGATAGCTTGAATCTCCATCTCTCTTTCTCTGTCTCTCTGTATGTCTCTCTCTCTCTCTCCTTACCTACCTACCTATCAGTGGTGGGATTCAATTTTTTTTACTACCGGTTCTGTGGGTGTGGCTTGGTGGGCATGGCTTGGTGGGTGTGACAGAGGATACTGCAAAATCCCATTCCCTCCCCACCCCACTAACCTGCTTTCCAGCTCCATTCTCCTGTGCAGGGCAACAAAAGACCCAGCCAATCAGCTGGGACTTGGGAGGCAGAGAATAGATGGGGGTGGGGCCAGTCAGAGGTGGTATTTGCCGGTTTTTGAACTACTCAAAATTTCCGCTACCGGTTCTCCAGAACTGGTCAGAACCTGCTGAACACCACCTCTGATACCTATCTCTTAGAACTGGTAGTCCTTGAGATAACAACCATTGTTGTTATGATGGTTCAAAGTTACAACAGCCTTAGAAAAAGTGACATAAGAACCCTTTTCAAAGTTACAACCCCATCCAACCTACCATCCCCGCAGTCACCTGGTTGCACTGTGGGCACTCAGCAGCCGGCATGCATGTATGACCATTACAGCATCATGTAGTCACTTGATTGCAATGTGTCACATTCTCAGCTGGCTTCCAACAAGCAAAATCAATTGAGGAAGCTGGATTTGTTTAACTATGAACAACCATGTGATTCACTTAGAGAACCATGTGATTCACTTAACAACCATAGTAAAATGATCATAAAATCAAGTCTAGTCCTGTGATGACTCACTTAATAACCACATCACTTAGCAAGCAAAAATCCTAGTCCTAATTGTGGTCATAATTAAATACTATCTGTAGTATCACCATTCAAATGCACCATTTGAAGCTTAATTTCTGCTCCAGAAACCTAAAAAAGGAAAAAAAGGAGGAATTGCTCTGTTATATTTTGCATTGTCAGAATTTGCCATGAATTGAATTCTGGCCACCTCATTTTAAGAAAGATTGCAAAAAAGTTGGAACCAGCGCAGAAAAGAGCAACAAAAGTTATCCCAGATCTCAAAATTAAATATTTTAAGGAAGAATTAAAAGAACTGGCAATTTTCAGCCTCAACACATACATTACATGAGTCATAGATATAATTACACTTTTAAGTACTTGTTAACTGAGAACTGTTCTCTGCTGCCCACAGAATAATGATGTAGAGTTAAAAAATAATTATTTACAGAAAGAGGAGTTCTACAGCAGAATCAATTCCCAAAAGGCAAGCTTTCCTTCTTGAATATGTTCATGCAGAAGTTTGATATGGATGCTTTAATCTGGATTCCTGCACCAATCAGGCAATGGGATTCCTTCCAAGTTTGAGATTCCTTGAGAAAACAATATAATGGGATAGAGATGTTCTGATCTGCACTATTTCACTGTAAGGGTCTTATGTCATTTTCTTATCAGAAGTGCCAACTTAGATGAATAAAATTAAGAGCAATATATGTCAGCTGTGATTTACTATTTGCTACACACAGATATCTAGAGTTGCCTTTTTCAATTAAGTGCTCTTCAGATATAAGAACTTTTAAGCAATTCTGGGAATGACCCCAGACTGAGCTGGTTGCTTAGAGGATCACTTTTGAAAGCACAACAGCTGGGGAACTTTTGCTAGTTCCCTTATTCTGTACTCATCTCTTTCTTTTTCAACATATAGGTCACACCAGCAGATAATGGCAGCCGCTTGCCAACACCATCACCTGTCCCACCACCTATTAACCATCACAGCTTCTACATTCGCCAACATGGAAATACTTTTGGTGACTCCTCAGACTCAGAATATTATTCAGAGACAGTCAGTGCATCAGAGACTGGTGAAGATGACCGCAGCACATACATCATCTCCCCAGCTCAATCTCAGATCTTGGTCAAGGCCAGCAAAAGTCCTAATTTTCCCCAAATCACTGTGAGTATCCATCAGGGCTCAAAACAACCAACTTGGTCTTTCTGGCTAGACGATGTTATATCATAGAAAGAGAAGACCAAAGACTCCCAGATTGCAGCTCCAATAATAGCACATTTTCCTTCCTTAATTGGAGAAGGGACAAAAGCAAAACTGGGATTGTTCATTTTTTTGGTGTCTAATGCTTTAGGACAACCCCTGGGCTATGGCTCACTACTGGGCCTTGGACTATTTGCAACAGGCCGTGAAAGGCAGGCCAGCAAGCACAGGTGCACATCAGAGGTGGTATTCAGCAGGTTCTGACCAGTTCTGGAAAACCGGTAGCGGAAATGTTGAATAGTTCGGAGAACCAGCAAATGCCACCTCTGACTGGCTCCAACCCCATCTATTCTCTGCCTCCCGAGTCTCAGCTGAATGGCTGGGTCTATTTTTGTTGCCCTGCACAGGAGAATGGAGCTGGAAAGCAGATTAGACAGGTGGGGAGGGAATGGAGATTTTACAGTATCCTTCCACTGTCATGCCCACTAAGCCATGCCCACCAAGCCAAGCCACGCCACGCCCATCACTCACAAAACTGGCAGTAAAAATTTTTGAATCCCACCACTGGTGCACATACTACTCATGTTGCACAAGTGTCAGGGCAGTGTGTGTGCACATGTGCACCAGCCTGTTGCTTATGCAAATTGAGTTGTGTGTGAATCCCAGCCCACTACTTGCACAGCCTGGTTCTCCTCCCTCTCAAGCCCCAAAAGTTGGGGATTGCTGCTTGAGAATGTTTTCCCCCTTATATTTCTATGTGCAGTGGAGAAGAGCCAACAGAAAGGGCGTGACACGCCCATTACCTGACACGCCCATTCTCTTTTAGCTGTGAAGAGCATCCAGTAATGGGAGGTGCTTCAGTCTCTGGATGTCTAGACTGGGCTTAATTTGGGGAATGCTCCTCCTCCTCCATGAGACTTCTCCCCAACTTTCCCCAGTTTTGGCGAAGACGAGAGAAATTAACACCCTCCTCAATGCCCTAACAAATTCGTTGGCCGAAACAGGACCCCACCAGACAGAACAAATGGGTAGGGCTGGATGCTCTTCACAGCTCAAAGAGAACGGGCATGTCAGGTAAGTACCAACGCCCTTTCTTCTATGAGCTGTTCAGAGCATCCAGTAGTGGGACATTCCAAAGCTTGGCCTGTCCTATGGGAGGGGCTCCGTCTGGCCTGGAATCTCCTCCTGGTCCCTGTGGACTTGTTGCAGAACTCTTCTGCCAAAGGAGGCCTCAGCGGATGCAAACACATCTATTTTATAATGCCTAATGAAAGGCGATGGAGAGGCCCAGGTTGCGGCTCGACAAATTTCAGTAATTGGTGCCTGCGTGGCCCATGCTGCTGATGTTGCGGTGCTCCTTGTTGAATGAGCTGTTATGCCCCTGGGCACCTGCAGGGATTGAGTCTGATATGTTTTTGCTATTGCAGCCTGTAGCCAATGTCCTATCGTAGAAAGTGAGACCTTGCCTCCCAGAGTGTTGGGATGAAAGGACACAAATAAAGCCTCCGTTTTTCTGAAAGCTGCTGTACGATTGATATATATTCGCAATACTCACCTCACATCAAGCCTATGCCATTGCAGTTCCATTCCTTGTGATGGTCTGGGGCAAAAATTAGGAAGTATCAATCTCTTGTGCCCTATGAAAAGCCGAGTTGATTTTGGTTACAAATGTAAGGTCGGGGCGAAGGACCACCCGATCAGCATGGAAAACACAAAGATCTTGTCTGATAGACAAGGCTGCAATCTCCGAAATACGACAAGCAGAAGTGATCGCTACAAGGAAAACAACTTTATACTTCAGAAATTGTAGACTTGATGATCTCAAGGGTTCGAAAGGGCCCTTGGTGAGTGCAACGAGGGCCTTGTTAAAGTCCCAGGTGGGATAACGGTGTACCGCTGGAGGGTGTAAATTTGTGGCTCCTCGAGGGAAGGACCGTATATGAGGATGATGGGAAAGGGAAGTTAGGCCTTCGCAAGTGCGAATTGATGCCAAGGCTACCACCTGTCTTTTCAACGTATTAGGTGATAATCCCTTGTCAAGTCCTCTTGTAAGAACTCTAGAATTTGAGCCACAGAGGCAGAGGTAGGATCAATTTAAGATTCGGTACACCTTTTGCAGAAACTGGACCATGTGGCATTGTAAATGCGAGTTGTTGAGGGGTGTCTAGCAGCTAGGATAGTGGCAATAACTCTGTTGGAAAACTTTTCGCTCTTCAGACAGCTCCGCTCAACCTCCAGACACTCAGGTGCAACCATTGAGGGTCCGGATGTTGAAGGGCCCCTGAGTTAACGAGACCTTGGCTGGTGGGATTCTCCATGGAGTTGATACTGAGAGACTGCGGAGGTCTACAAACCACGGCCATCTGGGCCAGTAAGGAGCTACTAGTAGTTCCGCCCTCTCGACTAGCAATTTCTAGATGATTTTGGGAACCAGTGGAAGTGGATGGAATGCATACAGGAGTCCCGGGAGCCAACTACAGCGAAGTGAATTGAAGTTCTCCGCTCCTTGCGATGGGTACCTGGAAAAAAATCTTTGGAGCTGATTGTTGAGAGGGGAAGCGAACAGGTCCACCACTGGCTGTTCAAATGTCCTGACCACTTCCTGAAACAAGGAGGGATGGAGACGCCACTCCGATTTATCGATGGTGGCCCTGCTCAGCCAGTCTGCCTGTGTATTCGACAGGCCCAAAATGTGCTCTGCTCTGATGGAAAGTAGGTTGGTTTCCGCCCAATGACACAACCGCTCTGCTTCCCACATGAGATGTTTTGACTATGTGCCTCCCTGTTTGCTTATGTGAGCTTTGGCTGTTACGTTGTCAGTCAGTATTAGTATGTGCTGATCGCGTACCTGGGGAAGGAAGCTGCGGAGAGCCAGGTGTACTGCTCGAAGCTCCACCAAGTTTATGCTGCAAGACTGTTCTATGACGGACCAGCGGCCTTTGGTTGTGAGCGATTGAACATGAGCTCCCCATCCAAATAGGCTGGCATCAATTGTGATGGTAAGTCTTTGTGGCTCCTTGAAGAGATAGCCTCTGTTGATGACTGGTCTGGTCCACCAGAGGACCTATGAGAACCTTTGGTGGTACCCTGACCTTGTGTTTGGAGTTGCTTCAGCCGGAGCATTGGTACGGAAGCAGGAACCACTGGAGAGATCTTGTGTGGAGCCGGGCCCAAGGGATGATAGAGATACATGAGATCATTTTGCCTAACAATTTTGATAGTTCAGCTAGGGACACCCTCTTAAGACCCCTGATCTCTTTAACTAATTGCTGAATGCTGTTTAGTCTATCTGGTGACAGGTAAACTTTGCCTTCCACTGTATCTATGACAGCCCCCAGATGGGTTATCCGAGTCAATGGTGTTAAATGACTCTTTTTCCAATTTATTAAGAAGCCATGTTGTTGTTGGGATTGTAATGTGTTCTGAGTGTCTTTGACTACTTGGGGGACGAAAGATGACAAGATCAAAATGTCATCAAGATAACACTGGAGTCGTACGGGGATGTCCCGAAGGTGAGCAGCTAGTGCTGCGAGAACCTTCGTGAAGGTCCTAGGGGCAGAAGCAAGTCTGAGGGGAAGGGCCACATATTCAAAATGGTGGTTATTATAACAGAATCTGAGAAATTTATAGTGGGAAGGCCGAATAGCAATATGCAGGTACGCCTCCGACAAGTCTATGGAGGTGAGGACGTCCCCCTTTCTGATGCCGAGCAAAATAGATTGCAGGGTATGCATTTTAAACATGCGATATACTAAGAAACGATTGAGATGTTTCAGATCTAATATCGCTCTCCACCCCCTCTAACTTTTGGGAACAACAAAAAGATGTGAATAGAAACCTTGCCCCCGTTGAGTGGTAGCTACTGGTTGGATGGCTTGTATTTTCCAGTAGGTGTTGGATAGCCGATTCCATGAGATCACGTTTAACCAGATCTCTGGAGAGAGGGCATGACATGAAAAAATCTGGGGGGTGGATTGAAACTCCAGCGCAAGGTCAAATCTGATCGTGTCTCTGACCCAGGAATCAGAGGTTGAGGAGTCCCATTGGTCAGTGAATAATTTAAGGCGTCCGCCAATGGGGGTTGAGTTCCGGGAGTTATCTTGGACGCCAAAAGGACCTGTTTCCTACTCCCCGAAAGGATCTTTTGGATTGACTAACCCTTCTGCTCCTGTCCCCGAAGTCTGACCTATCTGGCTGTTGCCCTGGTCTGAATGGTGGGGGTCTCTGGTATCTGGGTGAAAGAGATCCCTGGTAAAATGGTCGAAAGAATCCCCTCCGAAAAAGGGAAGGGAGAATTTTCTTTTTGTTATGGGTTTCGATTAGTAGTGGATCAAGGGAAGGGCCAGTCTGTCTCCCACAATTGGGGATGAAGCCAGCTTGGATTTGTGTTTGAAGTCGTCTTGCCAATGTTTTAACCATAGCAAGCCATGAACTGTGACATGTGAAGTAATGGCCCTGGCTGAAAACTTGACTGCATGATAAGTTGCATCAGCTGAAAATTCAGCAGCAGCAATAAGTTTAGCAATATCTTGCTGCGCTCTGAAGTTAGAATTAGGGACATGTTGCTGTAAGAGACGGAGCCATCTGAGAGAGGAACGCATGAAGAAGGAGGCGGCCGTGGCTGCTCTGATGGCCCACGCATCAGACTGATGGGCTCTGCGCAGGGCTAGCTCGGCCCCATTTTCCTCCAGCTTTAATGCCTCCAGTGCATCACCGGGAATGGAGGAGGACGCTAATCCCACTATAGGTTCTTCTACCTTGGGAGCATTCAATAATTTTGAGAAATCAGAGGCCAGATTAAAATATTTACTGTCATATCCAGTAGGGGCTGTGTACACCGCTGCCGAGGCCAACTGCTTCTGTACCAGGTCCGAAAACATGGGAGGAACTGGGATCACCTCTGCTTCAACTACTGGTTGGTTGAAGTTCAGAGGATTTATCTGGTGTGGTTTTCTACTTATCTGGATATTTTGGGGGGTGGGGGGGGAGAGAAGATCTATTCTGGGCTGTTTATTTCCTTCCTTGATTTCTGGTTGCATCTTTTAAATGATATGAAACAGGGTTTATTTCTATGTATCTGCTGATGGCTGGTTTATTTGAATGCCAAGCTTCCAGAAATTCTCTAGCATTTTTGGATTTGGATTGATCTAAAATATTAACAGTTTCTCAGTTGAAACTGTGGTTGAATATATCAATGTATTAAAATTTCATTTTGCCTACTGAGAGCCAATTGGTGTTGGTAGATATGGTCTTCCAGTCTTTTATCTAAATGGCAGTCTTTACATTTTATATTGGTGATAATACTGTTTTTTCTCGAGTTTTCTGATTTGCTTAAAATGTTTTTGAGGGATGTTGTTAGTTTGCATGCTACAGTGATGCTAAATACTTGTGAAAGTAGGTTGGTTGTCTTGGATATACAGAAGTATATCCAATATTTTGATATACAGAAGTATTGTCCTTTTTGTAGGTTATAATGGTTGCATTCTGGTGGGTTATAGAATTCGGCACTTTTCAACGAAGCCCACATCTGATGATAATACGTAGCTATTAATGAAATGTCTGCAAGGAAACAACCAAACTCAGAGAGCACCAACACTGGAGAAGCACATTGAGACATAGTAATTGCAACTGAGAAAATAAAGACTTAAAGTAATATTCCAAAGTCAATAGTATCACAGTGGGAGAAATGCTTGCTCCGAGTAATGTTTTATTATTGTGCTGTTCTCTTCTATACCTAACAGTAGTCTTTTCTCTCCTGTGCAGGTGGTAAAAAGCTACAAGACAAGCCTAGAATCACCTTTATCATTGTGCTGCCCAGAATGGACCCAATCCAGAACTCCTGGTGTCCATTTGCCAGCAGCTGTCACAGAAATCAAAAGTTGTTTGCAGCAGCAAGAACAGCCCAATCACAGAGTAGCGTCTCAATTGGCTCCATCTACTCCCAATCCCCTTCAGACTAAATCCATCACTCACAGCACCAAAATACCACCTTCAGGACCTGGTGGCACTTTCACTACAGTTACAGCTACTGCCTCGGTGATGTTGGCTTTGCACCCACCTTTGCCTGGATCTTGTCGGGGTTACACACATGAGGGGTTTGAATCTGATGATAGCTCTGAAAAACCTGGCCCCAAACCTTCTGACAGTTTGGAACTACAGGACCTAAAGCAGAATCATTAGCCATCCACTTTGCCAAGCCAAGTCACTGGCTCTAGAACTCCTGCCTCAGGGCTGGCCGGCATCCCAAGTGAGCACAGGGGCCAGATACACCCCACATCACAGATTGTGAAGTTCGCTAAATTTATGGAAACTCTTCCATTGCATCTAACCAACTGCAGGCATAATCAGTACTGCTGAGAGCAAAGAGACCAGGTTTTCAGTATCCATATTTCAAAAAAGCTGATGGGAGAATATCTCAGCCTTCCCAGGTATATCTGGCACCAAAAAGCATTCTGATTTCTTGGGTGTCAGGGCTTAGATTTTGGGCCCTTAGTTTGTGCCAGTGCCCCTTTTAATATCAGGCCTACTTGAATCTGAAAAACGAAAGTGACCATTCTCCACAAGCTGTGTGAACCATCTCATGGCTTTCTTTGGGCTAATTGCCCAAACAGCCACCCTCCATGGAGAAAAGAGGACTCAACTATGTGTGGGGAACTCTCCCACATTGTGCTGCTATTCTTTTATTTTTATTAATGTTATTATAATTATTATTTTAAACTGTATAAAAGAGTCACCAAACCCTCCCCCTTATAATTATTATAATTATTTTTATTATTTTCATGGCTCTCTCAGTAAACATGTGGCAATTTCCCTTTAAAGGGAAACACCAGGGTGAAGTTGTAATAGGGAGAGCACCCCTGTTGTAATGTGGGCTGAAAGGAGAATGCAATGTGGGGACGCGATGTGTCTGAAGGTTCTATGCAAACTGTGTGGGACAGGCCGCCTTCTGCTCTGGTTCCCACCAGTAGTACTGCCTACCCTAGTATCTGTGATGTCTCTGTTCTGGATCCTATTCCTACCCCCTTCCCATATACTTCCCCTATACTACACTTTCTCTTACTTTACTTACTTGCCTCTTGTATCAACTGAAAATGTTCATCACAAAAATGTCTCCTAAGCAATTTCTGATTAGTGTTTAAATGTTCTGCTTCATTACTAATAGAAGTAAGGGATTGTTCAAGAGAGAGTTTTTTAAAATTTCCCCCACCCAGGAAAAAACATAGTTGGATCTTCAAACATCAAAGAAAGATAGGGTTATTGACACAATGCTGGGATACAGAATGCTTACATACCTACATTGATTACAAAGCTTGTGTTGCACATAAGGATTGAAGATCTCTAGAAAAAAAGAGAACAATAATCTCCATATGATAAATTCAGTTGTGTACTGCCCTGATTGAGAGAGTATTATGAAATAAGGTCATTCATTCCATGTTGTTATTGGGGTGATGCCATGTATACCATTGAGATATTTTTACCGAAAATATTTTTCCTCTGCTGAGATGATTGGCTTCTTGAACTTTATGGTTATAGTAAAATACTCAAGCCACACTTGGTAGCCAAGTGTGGCCTAAGCATTTTTCCACTTTACCAGAGGAAAATTTTATGTGAAAGAAACTATGTGTGAAACTACCCTTTGATTCTATTTTGAGAGATTTTTGAGCTGACCAGAAACCTCTCCCGCTCAGTAATATTTTGGTGCAATTGTCAAAGCAGAAATGTTTGATCTTCTGCCTAAAAATGTAATCTTATGGTTGCATTTTATGTTCTTGAATTCTCCTTCTGGTTCAGCTTATTTAGAAGAAAATTAAAAATGAATTATAATTTTGCAACAGGGTGCTTCTAAAAGAGAAGTCCCAATTCTAATATATAGATTTGGTTTCTGCATAATCAGGTCAATATTGCTTTATAAAACAGTTTGGTTTTCCATTCTATTTCAGAATGTCAGAAGTTCTCTATGAACTTTAAAGTGATGGTTTCTGGTCAGGTCTAATCTGGGCACCACAAGCGAATGACTGACACCATATATGTTAACACACAAATTTTCCTGGCGTTAAAGCAGCTTATATTTATTTATTTATTTATTCCTTTCTTTCTGTCCTTTTCCAAAGGAGAAAAGATGGCAGCTGGAGCAATATTTTCTTTGGGTTATATCTATTTACATGAGGTTACCAACTTCCTTATGTTAAACTACTCCCTATTTAAGTTAGCATCACATCAAATGATATATTTGCTTAATATACTATTCTTTCATCTGCTGGATATTAAGCCTGCCAAACATGGCAATTTTCCACAAAGAATAAAAAAGCAAGGTTTATGGATTTAGATGTTTTTATTGGTCACCTACATAAAACCAACAGCCCAGAGATCAAGCAACTCAGTGCCCTCAGAATATTTTGCAGCTCAACCTCCATTAGTCCTAGCAGAGCCACTAGCAAGAAATTGTGCTAGTCATAGTTCAAAATATCAAGAAGGCATTAGGTTGTCTACCCACACAGGTTGCAAGAAATTAGAGATTGGCAATTAGAGAAGCTAATTCAAGGAGTTTTGACACCTTGAGATCAAAACAATCTATTGTATACATACATGCAAACATATGTAGCTTTCTTAGAAAAAAGATGAAATTATTCAAAACAAAATTATGTACCAGTTAAGGCAGGTAAATTGTTTTAGCTGATCCTGATTATTGATTTGGGGATTTCAGAACACAGGAAATCCACTCCTATTGACTTCTAGGCATGCTACCCAACATTTCGACACTAATAGTTTGCCATTTTAACCATGATATTAATATGTTCAGTGTTAACTTTTTAAAGCATTGCCAGTGTAATTGTCTCCTAGCCACTCTGAGGGATTCACCTGAACTTGTGACATGCTTAGGAAAAAAATTGTATCATCCCATTGGGCACAGAGGCTATTATCACAATCAACCCATATTCTTAACAAGAGTTGATTCTTGTTGGAATCCATTTCCCATTGACATTCTTCCTTTTGAACCCCAGGCACTTTAACCCCTTCCTTTCACAAAAAAACTGCTGTAATTTTATTTCCCAGCCTAAGTTGGATTCACTTCTTGTAGGTTTATGCCTACACATAAGCACATTCAGTTTATTTTAAACCATCACTGATTTCTGGAGTCCAGAGAAATTCCCCAAAACTCATTTACTATAGGGCCACTGACCTGGCTAGCGTTTGGATCAAAGTTTTCCCACCATTAAATTCTTCCTTCCATCCACTGTCTGAAAAGAACTGAGTGCTTCTGAAAAACCAATCCCTCCCCTGCCCCCTCAGCAAATCTGGGATCAGTGAAACATGATGAAAAGTGGACACGTTGGTGTGTTGTGTGTGCGTGCACGTGTGAGAGTATGTAGTGGGTGAGAGCTGTTAACCTGATAATGTTGTTTTGCCATATAAATTATTTATATGAAAAAGAAAGATTTATTTTTGTAGTGTGTACAGACGTCTAGCCTTGGAATGGAATTTTTATTTTTAAAAGTAAATATATATTATATATATAAACCTATCTTCTAGTGATCCTGTGTGGTGTTCTTTGTTCCAAGTAAGATTGAAGAACCTGTGATTTTTCTAGGCGTGATTTCCATCTGAAAAATAGTGCTCAGCCAAAAGTTTACATTAACTGATAGCATAAATGATTTCATGATAGGTGCAGGAAAGGAAATCCCAATTAAACTGGCAGAGAACGGAGGCTTATGAATGAACAGTGTGAAAACAATTGTTCCAGAGAGATACAATTTAGCTTGCTACTTTGAAAATGAAAGGTAGACTGCAAGAGAAAGAACTGCATCTTTCGTTGGGCTGACAAAATCCTAGATGACACAAAGTTCTCCATGCTGAAATGAGTTAACCCATCCCTCTTGCTGCCTTCCTGGAAAAATCAGTCTCTCCATCTTCCTCTTAGTAGTGGCTGTATTGCAGCTGTCTGATAGTGTTTATTTTTCCATGGTGCATGAAGGAAAGCAGCACAAAATGGCACAGATCTACATGTGCATGGATATGTCTTGTCAGCAACCACAGGGACCACAGCTGAGCCAATTCCACAAGCAGAGCAACAAACAGATTGAAGAAAAACAAATAGAGATCAGAGTTCTCTCACGCAGCACTGAAGCCGAGAGGCTCACTTTAAAAAGCAGTGTTAGTTACTCCCTTTTCCTACTGTTAGTTGTAGTTTGCAGTGTGCAATGGCTTTAGCAAAAGAGTTTGATCATGAAAACAAAGCATATGGATAGGCAGGTTTTGATGCATCAACATGTATGGTAACTTTAATTCAAAATTATGGCTACTCCCAAGAGAAAAAAAAAGTAGAATCTTCCTAGAAGAAGGGCTGATTCATTTCAAATTAGCAGCTAAAATAGCTATCCATGTTGAACACGGGAGTCAAGTTTGGCCTGTAAAAGTGCAATTAATAGGATGTTACTAGCATCCATTAAGATGAGAAATAGTTCTTTTCAAAAATTTTGTTTCAAGGTTGTTGATGTAAGTCCTGTAGAAGTCACAGTGCCAAGCCCTAATCTTCTTGCCAATTTAGTATCAGGGGAACAAGTCAGCCGAGCTGTTTCTTATCCTTTTATACCAACTCACAATGGTTCTTTTGGGTTCCAAGCTCAGTATCTGTTAAAAGCATCAACTCCTTCCGTTCTTCAAGTCAGTTGCTTCATAGCAGGGTGTCAGTCCATTTCTCAAAAGGAATCAGCTTCCTGATTCTTGGAAGTGAAAATTGCGGCTCTAATTGTCGTAAGTTGAGAACTACTTGTGCAGCAGATTGATACATCATACTATATCGTGTATTTTATAAGCCATGTCTAGCAACTACATGGGTTCATAACTCTTTTCCAGATATACAAATATTAAGAAACCTACCCTTTTTCTACTTATATTTATGACATTTTTTAAAAGGCCAAATCTTCCTTAAAATAGAGCTGTCATCTGCCAGGTGAAGTCTGAACAATTGGGAAGTTTCCTTTTTTTTTTGCCTCTTTATTGAAATCAGCACAGAGACTGCAATCCCAGTTGGATCTTGCCAACCAAAGAGGCAACTGTAACTTAAAGAGAGCAGAGAAGGCCTTGTAGAAAGATGTTTGGCAGAACATGCCAACAAGATACTCAATTTCAAGGCTGCTTGTTCCTGAGGCATTCAGTTCATTTGTGCTCAGAGACAGAAGGTGAATTATGAATGAAAAATGTAGATGGCAGTAGGACAAGGGATGAACAATAATAATGGTTTTTTTTTTCACAAAAAATAAAAAAGAGACCACTGCTAAAATAAGCATTTGGCTTGTTGATACACTGAATGGGAAAATAGTTCATCTTGATTTTAAACCCTAAAAAGTCTAATGGAGTAAAAGAAATTCCAGTGAGCAGAACCTCTCTCAAACCCTTTCAATACATAGGGACTGTCTTTCTTCAGCTTTGATTTCATTGAAGGCAATCAGCCATTCACACATATGATATAGATACTAATGCACACATTCACACACATACAACTGCATCAATCATAAGAAAACTGATGTTCGACTGGATTATTTTTGTCTTTATGATAATTGAAGTTCCAGTACTAAATAAGCAAATAAATCAATCCCAACTAAAGTATTACTTGTTTGAGTAATGTGTAGAATTTTTATTTTCCAGTTGGTTTCATCATTTAACACAGTTCAAAACCGTCAACATTGTTCCCAGTATAGATAGGCAGAAAAATTTATAGGCAGTTTTCTGGATGACATACAAAGATTTTCAGTTTCCCATTGTTTACCATTAGCAGCACTAAAATGACACATGTATTATATACACATTTGTGGAAGGTCTATGATCAGTTCTCCTCAGAACAAATTCAAGATTGGGATCTGAGTCCAGATGATGTCCATTAATTCCTGGAAACAAAAAACAAGCCTCCTCACTTTTATTTCTTGCTTTCATTCAGGAACACAAGATAGCTAACAAAATGTTTTCTGCTACTTTTCCAAACAACATTGACCATTTTGTTGGAAGAAAAACATTGGCCCAAAGTCAGGGGAAAGTAAGAGTGGAATGGAACCAGCTCTCACCATTCCTAATCCATTCCTGGCTCTTTAGACTTCCTCCCCTGCTTTTACACTATTTCCCTTCCCTCCAGTTCCCATAGCCACCTTAATGCAGGTAGTCCTTGACTTATGACAATTGACCCCAAAATTTCTGTTGTTAAATGAGACATTTGTTAAGTGAGTTTTACCCCATTTTATGACTTTTCTTGCTACAGTTGTTAAGTGAATCACTGCAGCTGTTAAGCTAGTAACACGGTTGCAAAGCAAATCTGGCTTTCCAATTGACTTTGTTTGTCAGAAGGTCGCAAAAATTGACCACATGACCTTGGGACACAGCAACAGTCTTAAGTATGAACCAGTTGCCAACCATTTGAATTTTGACCATATGATCATGGGAATGCTGCAAAAGTCATAACTGAAAAATGGTCATAAGTCACTTTTTCAGTGCTATTGTAACTTTGGTAGCCAAATGAACTATTGTAAGTCAAGGACTACCTGTAAAGAGACTTGGTCTCCAGCTACTGCCCAGGTTTCAACCCACAGTGATTCCGAGGCTGTCCTCCACAGCCTGCTGATAGAGGCGTTCCAGAAGGTTCCTTGCAGCTTCCTTCAGTTTACCACAGAGGTGTCCAACTTTGGCAA
>BLBF01000020.1:46876257-46897614 GCA_015471245.1 Laticauda colubrina
AAAGCCTCCAACACAAGAACAGACTGTTGCCAGCCAATCAAAGCCACAAAACAGACAGAAGAAACCAGGAACACCAATCAATCAAACTCCAAGTCCAATGAAACAGGTCTAGGCTCCCAGCCAATCAGAATGAACCAGCCTCAAATTTAAAACCAGGAGCTGTAAGACCCACATCCATACAGAAGCCTGATGATGGCAGATGAGATTCTGCTGAAACGTTGCTACAACTTTAACAGAACTACAATGACGTGGGATAATACCCGAAGGAAGCTGAACAGCACATATATATATATGTGTGTGTGTGTGTATATACACACACATACATATATATCATGTATATATACTTACTTACAGTATATGGTTTTCTTACTTTTTATATTTTTTTCTATCTCTTGGTACTTTTTCTTTTTTATATTTTTCTTAATTATTTGTATTTGTATAAACTCTAATAAAAAACTGTGTGTGAGAGACCAAGAGAGCATTGTTGTTGTTGTTTTTGTAGCAGCCAAAAAAGCCAATGCAATCCTAGGTTGCGTTAACAGAGGGGTAAAAACAAGATCACTTGAAGTACTAGTACTGCTCTACAAAGCCTTGGTAGGACCACACTTATTACGCTGCACGTAGTTTTGGTGCATGTAGCTTTGGAAAGAATTCAGAGAATAGCAACAGAAGTGATTAGGAGCCTAGAAGCTAAAACATAGGATGAAGGATTGCAGGAACTTAGTTTAGAAAAAAGACCAGGACCAGGGATTACAAGAAGGTCTGAAGGTCCTCCAGGACTTGAAGGTCTGCCACAGGGAAGAGGCCAGCTTGTTTATCAAAGCGCTTGTAGGCAAGAAGAAACAATGGATGAAACTAACCAAGAAGAAAAGCAACCTAAAATTAAAGAGAAAATTCCTAACAATGGAGAATAATTAACCAGTGGAACAAATTGCCTTCGGAACTTGTGGGTGCCCCCATCACTGGCGGTTTTTTTAAGAAGAAACTGCACAGCCATTTATCAGAAATAGCGAGAGAAGGGACTAGATGACCTCCAAGGTACCGTCCAACTTCGTTACGAGAGAAAAGCTGCACTTTCAGGAAGGAAACTGAAGCCCAGTCAGCAGAGCAGAGCCACGAACTCCCGAAGGGCCGAGGCGCCTCTGTTCGAAAAGTCTCGGCCATGCCGGGCTGTCGGCTACGCCCTCTTGGCTTTGCGTCGAGCTCCTCGGAAACATGGCTCGGAGCTCGGAAGCGGCCCTCCATCGGCAGCGCCGGGAGGAGGGAAAAGGCCAGGCGGTTCGCGGGCCGCTCCTCTCCTCTCCTCTCTTCCCCGAGCCGCCCGGCAGCCAACGGGCGTCTTCTCTGCCTCTTGAACTCGGGACACAACCTTCCTGCCGGTGCCCTCCCCGCCTGCTGGGTGGTCCGTAATTAATCCCCCGCCACAGGCGGTACGGGGACTTACACGTCCTCGCCTAGCAGGCCTCCCGGCCTAATCCCCGCTTCTTGTTACTCGCCTCGGGGGGCCGCCAGCACCTCCGAAAGCCCCTCGCCTCTACGCCCGCCTCCCTCCCTCCCTCCCCGCGCTTTTCCTGTCCGATTCAGTGATGAAGAGGTAGATCCACACACCCACCCACCCCTTTTTGCAGCGACCGTGGCCTTTCCCCCAATGCTTTCATCGGGGCCTTCCCTGACAAGAATTCGCGGGCTTTTCTGGGCTGGGCTGCTCTGCTCTCGAGCGACAGATGGAGAAGCCTCGCTTGTCTGGAAAGGCGAAGCGAAGATGGCGGGCCAAGAAAAGAAATGAAGAAAATAAAGCGTAAAAGAAGGGAGCAGCCCCCAAGAGAAGCTGCCAGATAACCGAGAAGCCTCCCTTCCTGCTCCCCGCTTTGCATGACAAAAAGCCCAGCTGCAGAGATGGCACCGTCCCTCTTCTCCCTTCCCCCCTCCTGCCATATTCCCTTCCCCAATTACCAATCAAGCCCATTATGTGGCAACAACAGCCGCCAGCTTGGGCGGGCCACCCAGGTGGCTAACCTACAGCCCACAGCATGCGCAATGTTGGCAGAGGAGCCAAGTCTCCCATCCAGTCAAAATCCTCATGTTGGGGCATCAACAGGCAAATGTACCCATACAGCTGTGACCGTGTTGAGTAAAGTAAAAGGGGAGGTTGGCAGTATGACTTAGGGTGAGTAATCGCTGCTGCTATCCCTTGTCAAAAAAACTTGTTGCTCTTCTTACACCTTCCCACCCCAAAGCTCTTTCCAGGTTGTACCTGTATCTATTTGCACAATAAATGGACAGATCTGGTATTTCAGCTTTCAGAAACTAGCATATTTTAGCAATGTTACTCAAGATAAGTAATCAAGAGGTGGAACCCTTGGGAAAGGCTCTAAGAGGGTCTTAGCCAGAAGAAATAGCTCTAGGTTGGGATAAGCAGGTGAACATTTTACTCCTTAACCATCACAGGCAGATAATTGCCTTCGTTTCCTTTGGGTTGTATGAAGCAGAGGTATAAAGAAGGAAAGGAAAAGGAGGTGCTGACCATTAAAATAAAACCCCAAAAGGTGATGTTAACTGTTGACTAAGGCAGGGATTTTTGTTTTTCAATTATGGTTCCACAATGCCCACTTGTGGTCAGAGGTGTTTATGCAACTATGAAAGGAAAAATCATGAAGGTACAATTGTCAGGATAAGAGTTCAGGCAAAAAAAGAAGGGAAGCAGAGATACATTTGTGGTTTTGCATAAAAACAGGCAAGTAGTTGGAAATAATAGCTTGATTGCTGCAAAAGAGACTCTGAAATATAATCTCTGGATGAATTAGGGGCAGGGAAGTATATGTTTTGCATGTAATTCACACATTTTTGGTCCAAATGTGTAATCAAAAAACAATCCCTCCTACTGAGTTGCATTAAGCTTATTCCCAGATACATGTCAATCAACTGCAGTCTAAGGAAGAAACAAATGAAAAAAGACAAAAGTAAAAAGACTTCAGCAGAGAATTGTATCACAGTTCTTATCTAGCTTTTTGCTTGGAAGCTTTTGCTCAAGCTTCTCTTGAAAAGCAGCATGTTAACATATTCACATTTGATATTTTATTTTCTAGATATGTACACCCATATACACTATGTGGAAGGTGGGTCAGGATGAAGAGAGCGCAAGAGCTTGTTCCAGGTAGCAAGGACAAAAATCAGACCACCATCAGCAAAACCAGCATCCTTCCAGGTTTCAGTCTTCCCATGGACTCATGTCGGTATCAATGGCCACACAATTATAAGCTGCATAACGCAATTTTTCTTCACAAACTTTGGCACTAAAAATTAAAAAAAATAGATTAACATTTCTAGGTATTCTGAAAATCCCCACAGTACAGAGTACTCTCTGGCTTACCTGGCTATGGTTGTTCAATGAAAGTTACCTCACTATCATAGACTCCGTTTGCCTGTGTTGTAGTATAGATTAATACTTCTTACATTTCTCTAATTCTTCCACTCCATAACTGTTTTATCATTATCTACTGTGAATATCACTTTCCTGGTTAGCATGTAACAGTCCTTGCTGTTCTGCTCTTATATAATCTTCCCCAAATTTTCTTTCCTATGTTTCTATCTCACAGTGGTGGGGAATGATGGCCCCTTTAGGACTTGTGGACTCCCAGAATTCCTGAGCCAGCATAATTCTGGGAGTTGAAGTCTGCAAATCCTAAAGGGGCCATCGTTCCCCACCTCTGTTCTACCATAAAAAAGTATTATAGAGCAAGACTTACGAGACATAGTTGGGCAAAAAGAGCGTGCTGGAGCAAGTGGATGATTCAGGGAGGGCATCAGTGGTCTCCGAGCTTGGCCATAAGACAGAAGAAAACAAGGTAAGTCAGAAGAATGTATCAGATAATAAAACTCCAAAGGACCAATAATCAGTCTTCTCTCCCAAAGACTCACCCTAATTTATCAGGATAGATGTAAATTCGAGCTGGAAGTCTGCTTCTCCCCGTAACAAATCTCAGAAAGCGACTACGATCCTCTAAGGAGAAAAGTACATGGCTTTCATCGGTTCATCACAAGTCCCTCTCCATAATATACCTCTTTGAAAATGAAATAGCGATGACTTGTGGACTCCTAGAATTCCTGAGCCAGCATAATTCTGGGAGTTGGAGTCTGCAAATCCTAAAGGGGCCATCTTTCCCCACCTCTGCTCTATCATAAAATGCTAGCCTTGGAAAGCAGGAATTACTTTTTATTCAATGGGTCAAAATGTCACTTGCAGCCAAACATATGATAGCAGTTGTGGTGAAAACTGTTCACACTCTGGATTCTCCTGTTATTTACTTAATCTTTCGCCCCTCCTCATCTGAAATGTTTTTTTTTTTAAAGAAGAAAAATTCTCAACAATGGGTTCTGCAGGAGACTGGTAGTTCTCAATGGGAAAAGTTTCATGAAATATACTTGACTCTGCAATCATTTAATAAATGGCAGAAAATCCCTTATATCCACTATTACATAACAGTGAACATTTGTTTACTCTGCTCACCATTAGTAAAGTTGTTCAAGGCCTCCCAAAAGTACTGAATTCTGGTGTCTGATGGCTCAAAATCTTCAAAGCGAGCTGTAAGAAGATAAAAACAGAACAGAAACAGTAATGCCAACTACATACCAAGATCCAGCTGATTAGAGATGAAAAAATATTCATTAGTTGGGAGATAAAAGATTTTACTAAATTAGCTCAAACTCACCACTTTCAATAAAGTGACTAGTGCTGGGATTCTGTACTAACTAGCAATTGCATGTGGAGCTAATAGTAGGCACAATAAAGAACATGTACAGTATATTCCTCAAGATGAGAGCATTCTAATACACAACAGGAAGTCCAAGTATCAGAGATACATACTGAGCTTCTTCAAGGCCTCAACTGTAACTTCAGGGTCACCACAGACCTTCTTCTCCAGTTCCTGCCAAGTGAGTAGGTCCAAGACAGCCTGAGGAACTACCTTCAGAAGTCCAGCCTGCATGGCTGCAATCTGGATTAGGAAAAAGATGTAAGAAAAGAATATGTAAGATCAAAAACAGATGTGTAGGAAAAAAGTTCTTCTAAAAATACATAACTCTTTTCTGACAAGTCTATGAGAATGTATAATTTTCTGTCAAATTTTCTGTAATCAATTTGCTTAAACAATGCCCAATATTTCCTAAAGCATGTTGGTACAGACTGATGATAAACTGGAGAGAAAAAAGTAACAATTATACTACTAAAATGCCACAATAATTACCTGTTCCTTACTCTCATTCAGCCGTGTTTTCTGTACCAGATGGATGAACTCTAGCCGGTTTTCATGGTGTACTACAGTGCGAATGCCACCAGGAATAAGTTCCACCATACGCTGGTCACTCAGTACGGTGGTATAGGTCAATTCATTCCCAAACTTGAATTCAAAGGTCCCCTTGTCCATTCCTTCCATCATCTCCAGAAGTTTTACCTGAGAGCATGGGAAGAAACCAAGAAAATTAGAAAGAGGTTGCT
The DNA here is from genome assembly GCA_015471245.1 of Laticauda colubrina. Lineage (NCBI taxonomy): Eukaryota > Metazoa > Chordata > Lepidosauria > Squamata > Elapidae > Laticauda > Laticauda colubrina. The sequence goes on from BLBF01000020.1 coordinate 46,881,752, forward strand.
GGGATTTTGATTAAATTGATGCCATCGTTATGTGATGTAATAACGTATGTTCAAAGTGTTTTCAAAACAACAAATTATTATGCTTAAGAGATACATTCTGATGGTTTTGATAGACATTGTGATATTTCTAGTTATCTACAAAAACTAAGGTGCAAGGAAGTTTTATCCCTCCTTCTCAATGACTATTTTAAAAAAATAAGTTCAAGCCATTAGCTCAATTATGTATTGTTCCATATTTTTAGTCCCCAACAACCTATACATCAGTTTTTAACCCTGAAACAAAAATGCTACTCATGACTTACAAGCATTGAGTCAATAGCAGGGAAATCCTTATTCCAACTCACTTCTTCACCTGTCAGTTGCTTCCAAACAAAGCCGGGCAAGGCAAGGACCTTGAACAGAAAACAAGAGAAGCAGAATTTTAAGGGTAGTTGCAATCATTCGACACTCTATGTCCAAACAAATTCTTCAAAAATGAAGCAACGATACTTATTTCAAATATTGCTGCTTCATTTTTTTGTGTGATATGTTTCAATGTTTTTCAGTATCTTGAAATTATTTTCAGTGCATTTCTTTTTGTTAGCTGCCTTGAGCTTTTTATTAAAGTGATATTTAAAAATAAATTTAATAAATGTACATACATAATAATAAAACAGAATATTGTCTCTCATTTAAGGCATTAATTCCAAAGAATACCATAATCTTAGGCAATGAATTGGGCAGTAGGAATAATTCTGAGAATAAAGGAAGGAAAAAGCACATTCAGACTTGCAAAGTTTTGTTACTGTAACCTTATAATAAAATAGTGTTAGAGTTCTTTGGCATCATAGTCAAAAAATTTTGGAATGGCTGACACATGCTAAAGCTAAGGAACTTGCTATTTGTATATCAGACATGCCCATATCCAGAATAGGAAGTTATTTGGTCAATTGTCCTCCATTAAAGAGAAGGATAATTTGTACTGAGAAGGACCCACTATATAAATATTTATAGTTTGGCATTGCCCCTTCCTAACTGCATGATAGTATGACCAAGGGTCTGGAGGAAGGTGTTCTATTGCCAATGTAGCAAAAACACTTAAATTTGTGACAACGAACTAGGAAATATTGTCCCAAGTTATCTCAAATGTCTGATGAGAATAGGCTCTATAGAAAAGAGGGATGTTGGTCAGTTCTTTGCTATGTTGATTTATAGTTTCAGATGGAAAATGTTTGCTAATTGATGTGAAAAAGACAGCTTACCCTTGACCCTAGGCTATGTCAAAATTTTAAATTAAAAAAGAAACAAAGTTTTTGAATTAACAAACCAAATGCATATATGAAAGGAAATAGCATAAACATGAATAAAGAAATCCAAGAGAAAAAAGAACATATGCCTCAATATGATCAATAAATAAGAATGAAACACTCTTTCTGGAATGACATTTTTCCACTATTCCCTCACTTTCAGTGATATAGGACATAAGGGGAGTAGACTCTCAGGTTAATAATTTTTAAAAACATGGAGGTATTTAACATACCCCATTTTTATTCCTATAGCTATATTTGGGACACAAGAGAGTGATAATTTTTCATTCTTTCAAATTATTATATAAATGAAGAACAGAGCACATGTTCAGAAAATTTATGTCTATAGAAAGTATGAAGTGAGTTGAGTATGAAGAAACATGGCTTCTGGTATCAAAGAAAAATTAGCTGATATTGAATACTAACCAGAAATTCTTTGCCACGAAGAGCTGCACCCATTATTTGCCCAATCCACTCATATTTGAGGAATTCCTTGCAGGATGGGTTTGGGACATACATATCTCGGGCCTCTCCAGTTCCACTGCCCTAAAATGACAAATATCTTACTTAAAACAATCAACTAAGCAATAGTATAATGATTATATCAGCATAACTCCATACAAGAACTCCCAGTTGAACACCACAGCACCTAGCAAAAGAAAATCCACCAAAGGCCAACAGATACTGCAACATTTCTTGTGTCCAGGTTAGTGCCTTAACCTGGACACAAGAAATTAAAAACAACAATCTTGATTTGAAGCACTTTTAACATACTGAGCAGAACAAGCAGGCATAACAGATGAAACACAGTTCTGGAAGACTTAATTCAATGGCATTGGAAAAAGCTCCAGAACACTGAGTGTTATTTCTTTGCCATTAGTTTTCTTCTTAGGTAGCTTTTATCTTTGCCTTAAGACCAAAAAGGTTTGATCTTATTTTGGTTTGAGCAAGGAATAGTACCTGATTGGATGTGCGGACAAAAAAAGGCAGTGGGATGGGCGTCTCAGATGAACTAGGACACAACTCTTCAGACATATCAGCAATGCTGTCCCGGAAACCACCACCTGTCAGAAAGAAAACAAGCAAAGCAAAATAAAAGGGAACACATTTTACCTTTTTGTCAAACATCAACTTTCCCTGGATTTCTGATATTCCCATTCCCATTACTCCAGAAAGTCCATTTTTTTGCGGGGAAATTACAAGGGGAGGGGGGAGAATCAAAATTATGAGTTGTGTAATCTATTCTTATTTTATCAGGACTTTGCAGAACTATTCTAAGAATAAAATCTGATACTACTAAAAATACAGCTATACAATAACTATTTTTCTACCTGTTGCAATGGCCAAATTTCCAGGTCTCAAATCCTATAACCTTGATTATGTGCCTATAATCCAAACATGATCCACAGAAAATCTAAATGCTCAATGACAAATTATCAAAATCAATAATATCTGCAGGTACCATTGCGATAATGGTGGGCATAATAAAATAACACAAATTGAGACCAAAGAACAAAATAAAACAAAAAATGCTCTTGAGACCTTTACATGGTCATTTTAATTCCACTTCCTCAAAATTGAAACACAAAGCCAAGAAAAGTGCTTTTATTTGCCTTTTATTGAACAATGCAGAGCACTAAAGGCTAAATTTAAGCAAGGCATCATTTGGGTCTATTCAGAGTTTCAAACTTACCCTGATCAATGATGCCCTCAGCAATGAATTTACATTCCCACCATTGATCATACCGCAATGGCCACCTGGGATAAAATAAAAATCAGAGTTATCAAGTGGGTTAGTTATTAGTCAAAATATTAGAGCCAATTATGAAGATTATATTAGTAGTTAGATAACCTGTGATAAAAATAGAATGACTATGGCAAAAGTAAGGTACATAGTAATAGGCATATAGGGTGCAATCCCAAAATAATTGCAATGATATTACTTAGCTTCGATTATGAAATGTCTGCAAGAAAATGACCAGACTCAGAGAGCATCAAGGACCTCTAATATTTGGTTTTATCTTTCCTTGAAAAATGAACTTTTGATTTATTTGCAAATTCTATGATAGTTGTCATACAGGCTTTCAAATTTTCAGATCCCCAAAAACTTGAAATAGAAAAGGGCAAGAAAGAAAGACAAATAGTTCAAGGATTACCCACCTATAATCCAGTGGCTTCTCATACTTGTCAGAAGGTTTCAGGCCTTCATATACCTAAGAAGAGCAGAAAGTGCAGCTAAAGCTTTAACAGTGGAACAAAATATAATCCACAATAGTGCAAAGCAAGAATATCTTGCCCCTGGAGCCATCAAGTGCATTTTAATTCTGCAGGAAACTGGAAGGGAAACAGTACATCAGGACACAAAAATTACTTTGCTGGGATGCTTTTCTGTTTAAGTAGATCCCCAGCAATAAAATTTAAAAACCAGTGTAATGATATGGCTGGACCACTAAGTGAGACAACTCAAAGTCCAATCTCTAGTTTATTGGTTGGTCTAGGGAAAATTACAATCTTTAGGGTTAATTTCATAGTGATGCTAACAATAAAATGAAGTAAACCACTATAGCTCATTGATCGAAGAATAAAACTAGGCCAAAGAGAGAAATGTTAACCTGACACCTCATAAACAAAATAGACGGGCAAATCAACTACAATTCTGGGGAGAGAGAGGGAAGTTAGACAAAAGCTCAAAGAAAATGAATTGTTTTGATCAGAGACGGTAGTTCTCACTTAACAGTGGCAACTGGGACTGGAGTTTCTGTCACTAGATATATATCATGTAACCACACAACTGGGAGACAGAGTTGTGAAACATGAATCGTTTAACCACACAGCTCAGCAATGGGAATTCCAGCACTCCCTATTGCCATCCTTAAGCAAATCACCACAAGTATCACATGAACAGGTCATGTGGTTGCCATTTTCAACCTCCTGCTTACTTCCCCATGGAATGCCAGCAAAGTTGCTCATGGTGAACATGTGGCCTTGGAGTATCATGATGTCACAATCATGAGTTGAGGAGCAAAGATCCAAATTACAACCATGTGAGTACGGAGGTGCTGTGATGGCCATAAGCATGAAGACTGGTCATAGCTATCAGTCGTTCAGTGCCATCGTTTAAGTTTGAATGGTCCCTGAACGAGAGGTTGTTAAAACGAAGATTACCTGTGGATACCATAGAGCAGCACTCCTTTTTTGATACCAGGAACCAATTTTGCGGATGATAATTTTTCCATGGACTAAGGGAGGATGGTTTCAGTTTTGCTCACTCACCCGCCACTCAACCAGTTTAGTGGAAGACAATTTTTTCACAGACCAGGGAGGGGGGATGGTTTCAGTTTTGCTTGCTCACCTATTGCTCACCTCCAGCTGTGCAGCCCAGCTCCTAACAGGCCACAGACCAGTACCATTCTGTAGCCTGGGGACTGGAAACCCTTGTCATAGAGAAGTGATCCTCAACCTTTGTGGCTTGGCAGCCCGGTGAGGGAGGGAGAGGAGAACTGGGTCATATGAGCACTGGACTGACACACAGTGCAAGCAGCATGCTGGCACAGATGTGCATGTAGCTAAACTCGTGCACGTTGAGCTACGCATGTGTGCACATGCACTGGCTGGCCTTTTGTGCAAGTTGCGCTGTGCCTGCGTGTGCACATGTGCACTGGTCTTCCATTCACGTGGCCCAATTGCGAATAGACCAAGACCTGGTTGTGGGCCACAGCCCAGGGGCCACGGACCCATCAGAGGACAAATCACACATACATGACACAAATTAAAAATTCATGTAAACGTCCTATTAAAAGAATCCCAAAGTGATGTTTCCCAATCTTGAACAGGCTGCACCATGGTTGCTTGTTAGCTGTGATACAGACATCAACAGCATTTCATTCATTATATCAAGAGCAAAGCATAAAAAGGCACTCTGAAATACAGAAGGAAATTACTACTCTTGAATAATATTAATAAATCTTTCCTACTTTGGTACTCTTTAGATGCTAGTTCCATATACCTCCCAGAATATCAGACAGCAGTTTGGGAAATCATTGTCCCAACATATCTGGAGGATCCCATAGGGGAGAAAGACCTGCTATTTGATGTGTTTCCACTTACCTGGGTGAAGACTGTGTTTTTACAGGTAGCGTCAAGGGAAGGATTGTCGCGATGTTCCATGGCTAGGCGCCGGTTGATGTAGAGACGTGGCATGAAGTTGGGCTTGCTGGTTTCAGAGTCCTTGAGGCACTGGCTGATTAGCATTGTGCGTCGCTTGGACAGCAACAGAAACTGTTTGATATGCTGTCAGGGGACAACAATTGGTTCAAAGAGGGCAATAGCCCAATATCTAATACACTTTCCCTCACTTTTCCAGCCAGTTGGGCTCTCATCATGACCACCACCCAAGTATTCTTGATATGCGGATAACTTAGTTCTTTTTCCTACTAGGAACACTCTGATATAGGAAAATGTGCATTTAATGAACAGAGTCATTCCCATCTCTCATTAAAAGTGTTGATCTTTTTTTTATTTATTAAAGATTTATGAGCAATCTTGTATAATTGCTACAGTTCCTATTGGTTAAATGAGGGCTTGTTAAACGAGGATGACCTGCGGATACCACAGAGGACAAAGAATTACAGTTCAATCATTCCATTGAGTTTTAAATTGCCATATCAATTTAAATTCAAGTTTAAAAGGATCTGATCAGAACAATGAATAGAAAAGGTTTTCTGAAGCTTGAAAAATGAACTTGAATGTGAAAAGAAAACACAACGTGCACATTCTTGTTAAAGTGAAGTTAGAGAGCCATCCTTTTCAAAAGGCTGGGCTTGCTTATATAATGACTGAAGGAGAGCTTCCCAGCTTACACATCTTCTCTGCTACATCATTTTCAACTCACTTTCAAGAAACAGGATAACAATGTTAGTTAGGTTGGAGCAGATACATTCATTCAACTGCTTCAGTTTTTCCCAGGAAAGGCAGGTTTGGCTACTCTTGAACGGCCACTATTACTGCATTGATTGTGAAAAACAACAATACAGGTATAGATCCATCAATAAGATGTTTAGTCACCTCACCTTTAGTTCATTGAAGGTGCCGAGTGTGTAGTCCCAGGCTGGTACAAGGTGATGAAGCACACTGTCCAAGATCTTGATAAACCTTTCGCAACAAAAAGAAACAGCATCAAAAATGTGGAAACAATATCTAAATGATATATAGTGATGCATGATGGTGGGGGTACCATGTGATTAACTATGTAACTAGAACAATATTATGATTAGATTTGTATTCCATCTGTCCAGAAGGAGCTCAAGACAGTACTTTTTCCTCCTAATTTTTTTCTATGCATCCCTCTAACACTGAGGATTATTTATTTATTTCTGAATAAATAATCTTGCAATGTGTCTCCCACCCAAACAAATTCTCTGAGCCTTTATAATTAAAAACGTTTGCCAGGAAACTATGAACCATGAAATGAAGAATAGCAATCAAAATGAAGAGAATTCACATGATCATAATACTAGGAAAGGCTAGTGGAAGAATGAGATGCTCCCTGGTTTATGGAAATAGGCACTCAAATAAGCAGTGCTTCAGCATTGCAATCAAAGAGATCGAGTATTCCTAGGTGGAATGGTATGTGGAAAAGAGGTTTAAAAGAAACCCTCCCTGATTTTTCCACCTACAAAGGAGATGGGAAGAATTATACTTTGAGACTTAAGTGTAACTTTACAATAAAGAAGACTTTGCTCATCTGGTCATGTTTCCTGTGCCTAGTAACTGACATTGATCAATCTTGCAAGTCTCAAAGTGCAGCCCTTCTTCCCTCAATCTCCTTTACAACCTGAGAAATTAGAGAGTCTGAAGACCCTTTTGCTCTGCCCACTATGAAGCTGCAGACTATGCTCTCTCTCCTCTGGCCATATCCTAGACCCGTGATGGGGAACCTATGGCACATGTGCCACAAGTGGCACACAGAGCCATTTGTGCTAGCACGTGAGCTGCAGGCAAACATACCTCATCGCGCATGCGTGCGCTTCACAGCTGATTTTTTTTTCGTTGGTTTGAGGTTTTTTTCGGTCTTCCAGAGGCTTAGAAAAAGCCTCTACAAGGCTTTTCAGGATGAATTATAGGCCCCTTTCGTCATTTCCTGTAATACCGGAAATGATGAAACAAGCCTATAATTTGGCCTGAAAAGCCTTGCAGAGGCTTTTTCTAAGCATCTGGAAGGCCAAAAAAGGCCTCAAACCAGCCAAAGAATCAGCTGTGAGGCGCAGTGCAGGTAAGGGGGGGATTGCACGTGCATGTGTAGGGGGCATGGGGAGGGGGGCGACATTGCATTCTGGGTGTTGGCACACGAGTGCGTGCAATTTTTGGCACAGGAGCCCAAAACCACTGTCCTAGGCAGTTTCTCTTGGTTCAGTCTCCCGAGATTTTCCCCACATACTATTTCACTAGAAGAAAATTGATACACACCTATGATGGGATAATGATAAAAAAGATCTGCTCTTTTAATTAATTCAAGTGCTTGCCGAGACCTCTCACATATTTTCTTATTCCCATCCACAGTTGTAGAAATGTGGCTCATTAAAACTTCTTTATCTGTGTTCCTAACTAGTACTTCCATACCTCTGCAGGATCACAGCACGCCAATAAAGCACATCAGGATCTCTCCCTTCCAGTCGTGGATACCTCACTAGGTTGGCTGGTTGAAACATGTCTGCATTGAGCCCCAATTCTCGTTGCCGAGAAGATTTGATTTTTATGCCCCGGAGTCGGACATCAATCCCATCATCTGCAGAAAAGGACCATATGCAGCAGGCAAATAATTAAAAGAAATAATTAATTCCTTTGTACAGGGAGAATAAATTAATGTTTGGGGTGGGGGTTGGAAATACGTAGCAGAAAAATGGCACCGAAAGAAAATACATATGTTCTTCAAAAGGATACAGGTGTTTTTAAAGAATAGACATGATTTGGATTTCAAGAGACTTGGCAACTAGATTTCCCAAAGTAGAGATTTTACCAAGAGAGGTTTTTTGCAAACCATAATCCTGTTAAGTCTGGTTTATAAAAGAAAATCTAGTTCTTTCAGATGGAGACTAAACAATGTGCTGCTATAGAAAGAAGTAATTGTTGAAGATTGCAAAAAGCAAGTAAAAGAATGTTTTTTGTCTTTTTCCTTTTGGCTCTGTTTTTCTTTCATTGTTTTGTTTATTTGGTATAAATTTGTGTAGTTTTTATGTTCTTTTTAAACTATAATATATGTGTGTGTGTGTGTTTGTCTGTCTGTCTATCCCTCAGTAATGGGATTCAAATAATTTAGCAACTGGTCCTCTGCCCTAATGATTTGTTCCAACAACCAGTTCACCAAAGTGCTCAGGAAGTGCTTCAACTCACTTGAACCGGTGCGAACCAGCTGAATACCACCAATGCTATCCCTCCAACATCATTACATCTGGTTCTTTGTACTTGCATACAGGTGTAATAAAATCCCAAAAACTAGAGTTTCAGAATTACCAAATGATCCTCCCAAAGAGGATCCTCATATTGACACCCACACAAACCTCTGCATTCCAAAATGCGGACTTCAATGACTGGCAAGTGAGTTGTCATGTCTTCCAGCACACAGACATCCCCAATGTAGCTCCTAGGGACCAAAAAAAAATAATCATCTGTTTCATCTTGCATATAGTAGTATAACCCTCCCCTCGGCCAACACTTCAATTTTATGTATCTGAAAACTGGGACTGTGTTACACTGGATTGTGAATGGCACCTGGGACCCAAAGACTCCTAGTTCTCATTCCAACCTTCTGAATTGCACAAATTGATTGATCAAACTCCCCCTGATGGGCGAGGAGGGAGTGGGAAAGGATGGTAGAAATTTGACTCCTAAAATAGTGGTGTCAGATAGGCAGTGGAGGATTAAGGCACACTGGTGTCCTACGCTCTCCCCCCTTTGTACAAACAAAGTACAAACTCCCCCCTTTGTTTGTTGTGTACAAACAAAGCCATATTTTCAACTTTCTGGTGCTCCCTTTGGGCCTGGTGCCCTAAGTATGTGCTTAGTCTACTTAATGTTAATACACCACTGCAGATAGGACATATAAGAGCTACCTACGGATATTAGGCAAGATGTTAAAATATATACTGTAGATACTGCCTATATCTATTTATACATAACACTGCCTAGCATTCTGTATAAAGATAACTACAAGTAGTCCTGATGTAGCAACCACAATTAGCCCTAGCAACTCCATTACTAAATACTGCAGTCACTAAGCTGAAAATCACATGACTGAATCAGGCTTATGACATCACTTCCTATTCAATTGTTAAATGAATCATCATGGTTTTAAAATGAGACGCCATGTGACTGAGACTTGCAATTTTATTGCAGCATTCTCTATTAACTCTGCTTGTCAGGAACCAGTCATTAAGCATTCAAATGGTGATCGTGTGACCAGAAAACACAGCAAATAGCAAATGTAAAGATTTATTGCAAAGTTATTTCTTGTTATACCTTTGTAACTTCCAATAGTTGCTAAATGAGGCAGTCGATAAGGAGGATTATCTCTGCAGTGTTTCTTTCTATAATTATGCTGATATGAATAATGCTGTCCTCTACTTTGATTTAAAAGATAAAGCCTTAGACAACAAGGAATTGCATACCAGAAAATTAACTAAAACTGGTTTGTGAGCTCAGTATAGAAACCAAACAGATTGCCAAACAAAGAATTTCTATTCTCTCTATGCAACCTGATGATAGGTCAGCCCAAAGCAAAAGAGATAGAGTTCTTGCTTCTTACTCTGTTAAATTCCAGGCAGGTTAATAAAAGCATTAAGATAGCAAAGATTTGTGGGCTTATTCATAATGTTGTTTTCTGCCTTAATTCCCTAAGATATGATAGCAACAGCAGTAGCACTTAGACTTATATACCGCTTCACAGTGCTTTACAGCCCTCTCTAAGCGGTTTACAGAGTCAGCCTATTGCCCCCAACAATCTGGGTCCTCATTTTTGCGACCTTTGAAGGATGGAAGGCTGAGTCAACCTTGAGCCTGGTGAGATTTGAACTGCTGAACTGGCAGCTAGCAATCAGAAGTTGTCTGCAGTACTGCATTCTAACTACTATGTCACCGTAGCTCTTGATTGACCCCAATATCAACAACCAACAACTACATATGAACCCCTAGCACTTCACCAGCGGCAACTGGACCATTAATTCCTTGCTTTGCAGCAGTATTTGATCAATATAACACTCTTCATTTTCTATTCCTCCTTCTCCTTCCCATATCACAGGAAATGACAAGTTCTGGGAAACTATTAAACCATTTGAATAAAATTTAGGAAGATAGCTTTGTTCTGTTAGCCTCCATCTCCCCCCATGACCCTGACTCACTCATCAATGCCGACATCACTCAGTTTTTTCAGGTTATCTCCCTCACCGCCATACACAGCCACTCTTTTTGGCATGAAATTTTCATCTGTTGTATCCACGGTCAGAAAGAGTTTCCTGATGGAGAGAATTGAAACAACAAATTTCAAATTTGTTGCAAAGCAAAGGGGTATAAGGAAAACTTTCCAACGCAAGATGTCAGGATTCCGGCAGTTATCCCAATTAGTTGTCACAAGAAAGTTCTATGAAGGTTGGAAACTCACAAGGAGCTTTCTTTTTAAAAAAACCTCCTGCTGAAAACTTTCTCAGTTATTAGAATTCCTGTCAATAAAGGATTGTTTGGCATGCTTACAAGCCATCACTATAGATGTTTGGAAACATGAAGACGCTTTTGACATCCATTCTTGCAACCCTCTCTTGCAACATTTAAATTAGAGGAAGATACAATTTATTTTCTAGCATGATTTGATTGCTTATTGTAATTAAGTGTTGTACCTTGTGATTCTTGACTCTTGATGAATGTATCTTTTCTTTTAGGTACACTGAGAGCATTTGCACCAAGACAAATTCCTTGTGTTTACAATCACACTTGGCCAATAAGGAATTCTATTCTATTCTATTCTATTCTATTCTATTCTATTCTGTTCTGTTCTGTTCTGTTCTGTTCTGTTCTGTTCTGTTCTGTTCTGTTCTCTGTTCTCTGTTCTCTGTTCTCTGTTCTCTATTTTATTCTATCTTAAAATATGAGGGAAAAGGAAAGGAGAACTGCCCACCTTAAAACAGTTCAATCAGATTCAGTCTTTTTCTGGACTTTTTTCAAATGGTCTTTGGAAAGAATTGGACAAAATAAGACTATTCTGAATTAAGAAGAGGAGGTATATCTTTCATAATTCTGTGGTTCACTTTGTGTCACTCTGAGCTTCAGGTTATTAATAGAAAAAGCCACTGGAGGAAGAAAAAGTGTTTATCTATGTCTGATATAAAGGACATGAGATTGAAGAACTGCATACATTCTGATACAATCTAATATAATGTCTTAGCCTTACATTTATAGTGGAAATGTTTGAAAAGTTTATTGTGCAATAAATTGTTTTTCATTGTTAAGCATTTCTCAATTTTATTTTTCTGAAAGAAGAATGCCTAGGCACAAATCAAGACCACACACACAAAATACATGTCTAAGCCCATCTTGCTACTGGATCTACATTCAATAGAATACAGAAAACAGAATAGAAGAACAATTGTTTTTGGGAAGGCCAAATGAATTAAAACAGCAATCTGTTTGCAAAGGCTGATCCCTAAATCACTTTGTATCTAATGACAGGGAAGAAAATATTGCTTTACAGAGAAAAGGCTAGGAAAGGAAGGATCATATTTAATTACTAACTTTATTATGGTTCCTTTCTTCATGTTGAGACGGACCCAGTGTTGGCCTTGGGATCCATCACTCTCCCAGTAGGTGTCTTCGTGGTTGTCGGTCAAGTATGAAACATTGAATTCTTCCTAAGGAAGCACAGCAATAAATTAGCCCAGCAGCACCAGCCCTGCTCATTCATACAGACATGTTCCTGATGGAATATGCTTCACTTGAGAAGCATTTCAATGAAGTACAGTATTTGCTGCCCTGTTCAGACCCCATTTGGAGTACCATAGTAAACAAATTGGAGTAAGTTCAGAAGCTCTCGGAAGAATGGTCTGTGTATAGAGACATACAAATAAGAAGTGGACTTATTTTCTCTTATTCTTATTTTCTCTTATTAGACAAGAACTAATTGGTTAAAACAAAAGGAGGTAGAGTTATGATACAGCTTAGGAGGAACTTTCAGTTTGTGCAAGCTGTCAGTCAAAGATGCTCCAGCAGCATCTGCACTGAACAAAGTCTGAAGAATAATGGTTATTCTAAAACTAAAATAAGAGGAAGCTTTTATTGTGAGCTGAGCAAGGTAAGCATATAATGCCTCTCATCCTTCATCATCAACTGTGAAAGTTTCAAGAACAATTTACAGACAATATTTATGGACAACCCTTGTGGTTTTGCTTATCAACTACATAATCCTTGACAACAAATTATGGATGATATTCTGAGGAAGAGTTTCCCCCAGAAAGAGATCCGATCCACTGATAATATTATACCGTGTAAGAGGAGACATCAATGCTGTCCACAAATTGCTTGATACTACCCAGATTCTCATCCTCCTTGCCAATGTGGTCATAAAGGAAATGTACCAGATCTTCATCACATTCATAGCTCCATGTGGGTGGTACAAACCTACAAAACAGTGATGGAAGTCAGTAGCACAGAAGGAGCACTGAGGGGGATATGGAATCTATTTATTCCTTCATTCTTAGTCATGTTTTTCATTTCCTCATCCCATAATACCATATATCTCCCAGTGAGTTACTTCAGTCAGCTTTATACCAAAGAACAGTTTCCACTGGTGGCGGATGACAAAGCCTAACTCAACTCCATAGGCTGAATCATTATTCCCAAAGTAATGCACTGACTACCCCAAGCAACTAGTACCCCACCCCACCCCAAAATAAAATGAAATTACCGGAGTCTCTCTACTGCAGCCACATCTGGCTCCATGATTTTTGGCTTTGCTCCAAGATGCAAGGAATATGTTAAATCCACCACCTGTTCCCATCTGGAGTAAAAAACAAACAAACCAAAAAAATATATAAACGTCAACTCCAGATTAAGAGAAACTGATTGGCTACAAAGAAAAATTCTAAGAAAAAATTATGAGAATAAATCAACATGTAGCCATCTGTGGAAGGTGCAACAACATTACATTTATAATCCATGTTGTTCGACAAACAAACTTTGTTGTTATACAAATTTATCAGATCAATGAATCAGAAAATGTGAAATAATTTTTAAAGACAAACCATTCACTAACTATGATTCACAAATGGTATTTTGAAAATGGGCATATCTACATGTTTTAGAAAAAAATAGCCCCTCTCCAGAATCTTCCTTTTGTGCCACACATTTTTTCCTAAGAATGCTCTGACAACCAGAGATTTGTGGACAAATAAAATATATTTGCTTACATTCACATTTGCAGTATCCTCCACAATGACTCATCCAAAGCCAACTAAGCAGAAGTGAGATTCTGTACCTGATTACTGGTTTAAAATCCATCCCAAAGAGCTGTTGCTGCCTCTGAATCCTCTCCATAGATTCCACTGGTACCAGCCTGTCCCCACTATCTGCATGCTTACACATAAGGACCCAACCTTCCTCCAGGTCACAACCAGACTTGTACTCCTGAAGTTGCTCCTATATGGTTAAAACACATAGTTACATGAGCAATAAAGTCTAAGTTGATCAAAAAGAGGCTTCGTTACTACAGTACAAACATATAAAGTTTAAATGTGTAAGACCTTTGCACTATTTGTGCAATTAAATCCTTATGTAAATTCAACGTGTGTCTTTGTATAATAAATATACCTGTACAAATTTCAGAGTCAATGAAATACAGTGAACAAGATGGTGAACTAGAGCGAAGAGCCATCCAGAACTGTGTGGTTTTTGAGCCTGTCATTTTATCCCAGTCCCAATTTAACTCAGAGAGTTGGGATAGTGGGGATAAAACAAAGAGATATTTCTTTGCTCTCAAGTCCTAGAGAAATAAAATAATAAAATAGCAAGCTAAACTATTCCTGTTCAAAATAATTTCCCATTTTTGGAAAAAAACAAAGATGTATACAAATAAAGGCATATACAATATACAAAATGTTATCCTGTACAGCAAACTGTATGGAATTGGCAATTTGATTAATTAGAAACATTTCTGCATGGATGTTCAGAATTTGGCATATATCTGTAAGACTGATCAGTCTGATCCTACAGCCTTGGGTGCTCATAAGCTTTGAAGAGGCATGAAGTAAAGTCCCTAGTTCTGGCAATTGTTTGACATCCAAACAGTTCATGCACTTCTTACATAGTCAGTCTATTCCAAGCTCAGAACTGATCATTTGTTTCCTGCAACACTAACACTGACAGACTTATGGCAGGTGGTTGGCTGCAGGTCATTTTCCAAATGCTAAGCAAGATTTGGAGATCAAGGCTATAGGATGGAGTGGGAATTTGCAGAAGGAGAGGGAGAAACCATGGTGAAAAAAGTCAATGCTAAATATCTATGGAGGTTCTCAGTCCTCCAGGCCATGGTTGCCCCCAAAAGGTGCTTTTTCAAAGGCAACTGGACTTTTTTTTTTTGTAAGAGCTGAGGAAGCTTCTTGGATGAGAAGCAAAATGTCTTCAAAGCAAAGCCAGAAAGTCCAGTTGCTTCTTGAAGAACCACCTTTGGGTGAAGTTAGTCGTAAACTTTCTATCATAAGACTGCAAGGGATCCCCATGGAATCATAAGGAGCCAAACTTGGCAAAAACGGGAAATCTGAACTCCCCCACCCTCTCAGCCATTTACATGACTGATTTAGGTGGGTGCCACACAGCCACAAATGGAAAGGAACAGAATGGGGGGTGAATGGGAATCTCCACTTCTATCTCAATCGTTCAGGCATCAGGTCCCCTTTTTTAATTTTCTAATTTCAAGTTAGAAAAGCTTCAAATAATAACTCTGAAGTGCCTCTGAACATACCCCACAGCACCAGACTTAAGATTCTTGGCTTAAGCCAACCTTGGACGACAACGATTAAGATTAGATTTACATAAAATCAAATGTTACGATGTCTCACCAGTGAATGACCATTTCAGCTTTAACAGCAATAACACAAGAGCACACAACAGATAGAAACTAAATGTCAACCACTCCAAACTCCATTGTAGGAAGTACGATTTCTGCAACATCTGGAACGCACTGCCTGATTCTGTTGTCACCTACTTCCTCAAACCCCCAATCCTTTACCCTCAAACTCACCTCTGTTGACCTCACCCCGTTCCTAAGAGGTCTGCAAGGGCCCTGCACAAGCGCACAATTGTGCCTACCATCCCTGTCCTATTGTCCCCAATTATTAGTTCCCATTTCATGTATTTAAACTTATGTTTATTCTTGTTTCTGTTATATTGTAAGCTTTTGAAAAAAATAAATAAAATAAATAAATATGCAGCCCGGGCCTGGCCTCTCAAGAGCAGGGGCCTCCAACCTTGGCGACTTTCAGCCTGGAGGACTTCAACTCCCAGAATTCCCCAGCCAGCAAAGCTGGCTGGGGAATTCTGGGA
>BLBF01000020.1:46902614-46962734 GCA_015471245.1 Laticauda colubrina
AGGCAAACACCTGGGCAAAAACAGACTCCCTCTGATAGCTCCAACCTAACCCCCCCACCAGGCACCCAGGTGAAACCCAGCTTGCTAATAAAGAGCAGCCGTCCCTTCACACGGAGCCAAGCTGCACTGAAAGCCTCCAACACAAGAACAGAGTGTTGCCAGCCAATCAAAGCCACAAAACAGACAGAAGAAACCAGAAACACCAATCAATCAAACTCCAAGTCCAATTAACACAGATCCAGGCTCCCAGCCAATCTGAATGGACCAGCCTCAAATTTGAAACCAGGATCTAACTCCATACAGAAGCCTGATGATGGCAGATGAGATTCTGCTGAAACGTTGCTGCAACTTTAACAGAACTACAATGACGTGGGATAATACCCGAAGGAAGCTAAACAGCACACACACACACACACACACACACACATATATATATATACATACATACATACATACATACATACATACATACATACATACAAACAACCATAATAAAGAAGAAAAGTACAATGTAAAATGATGAATAATACCTTAAATGAATTTTGTTGTTAACTTTGTTAATGCCACTCTGCACTCTGCATTTTGGGTTAGGGTAATTTCTGAATCCAGCTCATGCTTTCCTAATCTAGTGGATCAGTGATTATCATGCTCATTCTGTCATTTCTGTCTCTTCATTCCCACAATCAAGCACCAATTTATCACTGTTTTTTTAATAACATTCTAGGATGATTGAAAAAAATACCTCTCTTAATCTTGAAATTTCAGCAAGCAATTTGCTTTGAAGAAACCCCAGGACCATATTTCCTGAGGATTAGAGACTTAATGTGCTGCCTTTTATGGGATTAATCCACTAGTCCAAGAAAATTTAGCACTTTTGTTTGGTTGCTTGTAGTAATGTTTTTAGATTTTCCCCACCTCCTTTGTATAAATGCCTAGGATTGAACTGAGATGTTGTAGAAGCAAATGGTTTGCCACTGAACTCCGACTCCTATAGGAGAATTATTTTCTCAAATGTAAGTTACTTAGTCAAAGGAAGAAAAACATCAGAGAGAGAGGATTATCTATTAGCAGAATTCTTTTTTAAAAGTATGTGTTAATGTAGGATCTAGCTAAAACGATGCATCTAAAAATAAATATGGAAGTCATTTACTTTTAAGACTCATATTGGAATCAGTTTAGGACTTCATCCAAGGGGAAGAATATAGAAAAAGCTTTTTCAAGGCATTACCAAACAAATGAAGATGCAAACTATATCATTAGATTAAGTTATATTGTTTTCTTGGTGGCCTGGTTTTGGGTGTCATGAAAGAAGCAGTGGAAGGATTTTTACACATCAGGTAATAAAATAGTTTGACCAAACATGGATGCAATATACCATGATGTGGCAGCAGTAAAAGGGAAATTTAACACTTTCTCTGTTGATTCTGGTGATGGCTAAAGTCTTATGCTCAGGTCCCTTTGCTTACATTAGAAATCAATTTTATTTTGTGTTGCATATGACTGCAGCGCGTTGCTAATTATGTACATGTTTACTTAGTATATTGCTACATGTTTGGTAATTAAATATTTGAAGATTTTATAAGTTCTGAACTCTGAACTGTGTGATGTCCTCCTATATTAACTGTCGGAGGCCATCTCTGCTTCAAACTGATTAAAAAACATGGGTGACTCGTCTACAGATACACCATGCACTCTGCAGATAAAAACGGCCTTACCCGCAGCATCATTCAGGACCCTATAGATAAAAACATGGGGTGTTGTCAAAGGCAGTTTTATCAGTTTCTCTGTTTCAACCTTTTTTTGGCGGGAGAAACCACAGTGCACTGAAAATATGGTATATTGTACATTTCACTTCCAAATACTCAGTTTTACATAACTAAAAGAGGAGTATGTACATATGATTAAGATCATTTCAATACTTGAAGAATTTTAAAGGGGAAATGGAGGGATCTCTAAAAAAAATTAAAAATGGCCAAAAAGAGAGAACTGAGCATTTTTTCCTAATAGCATACTATTTCTTCTTTTACACACATAGCCTTACCGTTTACTGCCATGTTAGAGCTGCAAAAATCTAGGTAATCACTTGTAAAGAGCTGCAATATTGTTATTTGTTTGCTGCTCACAAACTATAATTTAATGAATTGATTGGTCTAAAACATAACCCTGGGTCAAGAGATAGACTGAGCTCGCAAGTTAAGGATTAGTGTCATGAAATATTCATTAAATATTTTTCTAGTCCTATTATAGAATCAGATTCATACATCGTTATATAAAGTTGCAAGTTCAGTTCTTGATACAACCTCTTTTTCCAATCTAGCAGATCTGACTGAGTTGAAAAAATGCAGATAATTGTGAAATGGCAGTAAAGAGAATCAAGATTTATACAGTTCAGATCTGGTACCGAAATATTACACTTATTTTTTTTACCAAGCCTTAAATCACAAGGTTTTTGAATTCTAGACCAATGTTCTGATGCAGAATTCAGTCAAGTTCTTCCACATAAGAGACCGTAGGTATGTTTCTAGTTGCTATGACTAGGTCATATCTAAAAATGCCTTTATTCCTGCAATATTTGTTCTTAGCTTGTTCTTAACAAGTTAGATGCATTAGTCATCTGTCATATGAGTGTTGCAACTATCTGACTATTCAATCACAGACACTGATAAATTTCCTTCTTTAAGAACATGTAAGCCCACTCATCTGGAAGATAACTTCACCGACTTCAAGAGGATCCATTCTGAGTAAACATAACATTTACAAACTCAATGTAAACCGCTCCAAACTTGATTGCAGAAAGTACGACTTCAGCAACAGAGTAGTCAATGCCTGGAATGCACTACCTGACTCTGTTGTTACATCCTCTAACCCCCTACTCCTTTAATCTTAAACTAACCACTATTGATCTCACCCCTTTCCTAAGAGGTCTGTAAGGAGCTTGCGTAAGTACAACATCCTGCCTCCTGTCCCTGTCCTATTGTCCCCATTTATTTGTGCCTATTTCCTGCATTCTTACTCATGTTTATACTTATACCTATTATCTTGTAAGCGATTATATAAATATATATATTTGAAAATTACACTGTCACACCTAACTCCATCCCCTCAAAACATGATGAACAAGTGGTGGCTTATTTAGTTAACTCAGTTCCTTATCGGAACTTAATATGGAACATATTGTAGTTGAATGTTATTCGAGTTCAAGCTTATGGTTTCAGCATCATGCAAATAGAGCCTTCTTTGACTTTGCTCTTTTTTTTTCTTTTTCTTTTTTTTTTTGTCGGCGCTACTACGGCAATCATTACGGTAGCGGTGCCCCGCTCTTCTGACGCAAGCCTTGGGCGGGTCCCAAGAGCACCAATGAGGGCAGCCGGGACAAGAATCCGGAAGTCTCGGGGATACTTTTTTATGGGTTTCCCCCCCCCCCTTTTGATAGGCAGCGGGGCGGGAAAAAGACACGCACCGCCGCGTCGAGGGCAAGATGGAAAAGAATGGGAAAGTCGTGTGAGTAGCGGCTGCGGAGGCGAAAGAGGGGATCGAATAACCTTTCTCTCCTTTCTGCTCCTAGATGACTGGACTACATTTCCCATAATCCCCAAATATCGCGGTCATTAACTTAAGGCCGGCAGAACCTTGAGACCGGTCGTATCACCTGCGTGGCATCGAGCTGGGGAGGGCTGCCGTGGGCTCGGTCGGAGGGCATTGATTGGCACACGGCAAATTAGGGAGCGGTGTTTGAAGCCATCCGGCACGGACTGGGTTGCATGGGGAAGGGGAGGGGGAGGGGAGGACGAAGCACAAGAGTGGACAACTCTGCTTCTCTGAGGCGCCGGGTTATGCGACAAGGAATAAGAGTTAGAAGGCACCTTGGAGGTCTTCTAGTCCGACCCCTGGCTTGAGACGGAGATCTTGTAGCATATTACCCATAACAGTTGCCAAGTCGATTGTCTTCAGTGGGCCCTTTCCCAGGCTGGCCTGAAAAGTTCCCCCTGCCTTTTCCCCCTTCCAGCCCTTGTGGCAAAGGCATTAGGTCTTCGGTGGGTGCAGCAGGTACCTTCACGTGCCAACATGCTCCCCAAAATCGAAGGCCCAGGGGAAAAAAAAAAAAAAAAAAAGGGCTGAGAAATCTAGTGGTTTGCAGCCCCGGTGCGCTCATGCTTAGTTTGAGTGCCCAGGATGAGCCAGAGAGACACGACCATTCCACCCTGAGCTGGACAGCACTGTGTCAAGAATGATAGGCAGGGCTTTATTCATGGAGCATGTAAGAGTAAAGCTTATTTTATAACTATTATTGAGGAATCAAAGCTAAGAATATTTCTAAAAATCTTCAAAATGCTTTCCTTTTGCAATTGAGGCAATAATAATCACTTCCAGAAAAATAATCAAGATCTGATATATATTTTTTCATTTAAAAGAATAGCCATTGGGAGGGAGGTCTCATTTATTTTTCATCTTTCCGCCATAGTTGGAAAGAAAGTAGTCTTTTACTGGTAGGACATTATAACAGTACTACGCTTAAGTCCAACCATAGGTGGCGCAGTTCAAGGTTGTCCAAGTCCAAAATTTGAAGCCTGGTGATATGGGGTAGGTATTCTTGTTGCAAGCAGAGGAGTGTCGTACTCTTCTCGTGAAATACTTCTGGACTTGCTCAATTGTATTAACGACCAATATACAGTGCAGATTCCACACAGATGAGCTGTATCCGAGTATTGGTCTAGCAAAGGTTTTGTATGCCCTGGTTAGCAATTCAATATGACCGGAGGAATTCGTATTGGCTTCCTATTTTCTTTATTTATGGAAAGCTTACAGGGAGAAAGTCATTGAGGAAGCCAGCAGGCAGCTAAGTGGTTGCTGTTGGGAGGGGGAAGAGAGGTACATGTAGGTGCAAGTTAGGAAGGATACATGGGAATTTGTGAGAGGCACCATGTGGTTTGAGAGGCATATGTGGGTGTGCATCAGAGATGCTGTGAGGGTTAGGGAGGTTGTGCTAGGGGTACTAAGGGTGATATTAGTTGGAAAGGGTGCCCAAGGTGCCTGAGGTTCAAGTCGGATGCATGGGGGGGGGGGGTTGAGTGTGGATAAAAAAGGATATGGAGGTTACAGGGGTGTAAGAGAGACTGTGGGGGGTCAGATAGATATTCAGAGGACAGCATGGCTCAAGAAGAATGCATGGGGGACACGGGTGTATGAGAGATGGTCGGCGATGGTTCAGGAGGAATTATTCTGACTCACGCCCTTTTCTGACAAATCAGACACAAATTCAAAAGGAACAAAAACCTTGTAATGCTTTTACAAAATAATTAGCTGTGATAAGCACAAGCCTTGCCAAACTCTGCGAGATTTGCTAAAAGATAACGGACAAGAAATAATTTGTGATACAAGCTCAGGATACTGGATTGTCCACGAGGCTGTTGTTTCAAAACATCTTTGTCTTCTGCAAAGAAGGTTTGTTTCATAGCTGGCTTTTCTCTTCTTGAGGGAGGGGCCATTACCTTGTAGCCTTATTCCCAAGTCACCTGTGTTGTTGTAACTGCTCTTTCCTGAGATTAATCCTGTGTGCACGTGCACTTGGCACAGGCTCCTCAGGAACCTCCTCGTCACTGCTGCCAGGCCCCACAATCTCTGAAGGCAGCAGTCCAACTCCCTAATGGTCCTGGCCCCTCATCTGAGTCCTCGCTCTCTTCAGCCGTGTGCACCTGCTGCCAGCTAACCACAACAGGAATGTGGGTTTGCAAGGGTACTAGGGGGTCGTGGGAACCCAGAAGTGCTGTGCACAAGAGGTGCCATTTGGATCAGGGATGACACATGGGGGATAATGCATATCAGGAAAAGTGCATTGGGATACTCAAGAGGGGACCCTGTGGGTCAAGGAAGGCGCACAGGGCGGCAGCATGGGTTGAGAGTGCATGGGGTTGCATAGTGGTTGGGGAAAGCATGTATGGGATTGGGAAAGATCAGTGGAACATGCAGAGGGGATGGGAGAAATAGGTGCACAGGTATTCCTTTCTCTTCCTTTCCCTTCCAATCCCTTCCCTTCCTAGAAGACAGATAAGTGGCTGCTGCTGGGTGGGAGAGAGCAAAGTATTGTGAGAATGACTGAGAAACTGTCAAAGAAATTTGAAAATGAAGATCATATGACTGGAGCAGCAGTCAATAGCACTGAAGCAGCCACATCTTTCCCAAATTTCATTCCGTTGGGTCATGGATCTTGGATTTTAGATATATTCTGTCAATTAGCCCATTAAAGGAGCCTTGGTGCAAAAACCATTGCCCTATGATGCACCATTTCACCCAGTTAAAGATCATAATAATTTTATTAATAGATAGATATTTGGGGAGAAGCTGACCGTAGAGATAGCAAGTCTGAAAATGGATCAGAAGAAGCTGGGGAACTGCCGAGAAGAAAACACAGAAAACATTATAATGTGAGCCTGTGGCACATCCATTTTAACTCTGCATTCATTATGAGTCAAATGACCAAGAACAGAGTACATGCCATCTGTCTTGTGCTTCCCACATATGGATAAATAATACACATATGTGCAACATAAGGGGAGAGCACACAAACATACACAGTCTACACGTGTGCTCACTCAATTATCTCTATGTATGTGAGTATCTGTGTGTGCATTCAACCTGCTTAGTGCCTGGGGAGAAAGTGTACCCAGATGCAGCCCATTATTGTATGGGAGGAAACCCAGATGCTTCCTAAGGCTGCTTATAGGGCTATAAGGGTTGGGAAGAATTTCCAGAAGCTGTGATTTCCTTGCCTATTTATTCCAACCCTTTGGAGTATTGGAAAGAAACGTAAAGAGGTTTGATTTTCCCTGTACAGATGCAGAATTTCCACTCTTATAATTTCGAGACTAAGGAAGGCTGGTGCATTTATATTGAGAAGTAATTGCTTAATACCACCAGCTATAGTGATCCAGATGTCTCCCTCTTCTATGTTCATATTGCTTTTTGTTTTCCTCTGATTAGTCCTACAGGGTTTCCTGAATTGAAAAATGACACTTTCTTGCGAGCAGCACACGGAGAAGAGACAAAATATACTCCTGTTTGGTGCATGAGACAGGCAGGAAGATACCTGCCAGGTAATTAAAGCAGAAAGGGTGACTTGAATTATACAAGAGGTGCACAGTTTATCGCTTTCAAATAGTTGCAGTGCCAGTTATTCTTACTCATTGGTCATATCGGTTGAGTTGAATGGAATTATAGTCCCAAAAAAGTCTAGCCAGTGTGTCATATCTGAATTGTAAATGTCCAGATAGCCATTAATGGCAGCAAAGAGAAAAGGGACTCTGCTAGTTAACTGAATTTGGGAGGCTAGATATTATAGCTTTTTCTATACCTTTGAAGTGATTGGTAGTATTTGGGGTGGGGTGGTATTGGTTTTTGTGTGTTTAAGTCAACATTAATTCTGCTTGACTAACTGTCTCTGCAGTTTTCTTGGCCAGAATTTTCAGAAGTGATTTGCCATTGTTTTTTTTTTTCTTCCGATCACTGAAAGAGAGTGACTGGCCCAAGATTACCCAGCTGATTTTATGACTAAGGCAGGACTAGAATTCACTCTCCTAGTTTCTAGCCTGATGCCTTAACCACTATGTCAGCCTGACTATCTTGGGTTGGGTAAGGACACTTTATTTTAATACAATGCATAAGCCATGAATTATGAGGTAAGAGGAAATTCCTGTCAAATGAGAAGAGAGCAATGGAAAAAAATCCTAAAGATCAGATTCTAGGGAGAATCTTGGGAGTGAATACAGGTAGTCCTCAACTTACAACAGTTCATTTAATGACTGTTCGATCCACATTCCATCCACTTTCTAATTATTTTGTAGAATTCCGTGAGACTCGAGCAGCTCAGGATTTCTTTGCAACCTGTCGCTCACCAGAGAAATGCTGTGAACTCACATTGCAAGTATGGAGGGAGCTTTATGTTGTTCTTAAGTAGGACTGATGTTCAGGACTGAAGTTCTGTTCAGGACATGAATTACCTCTTAAGTGTATTTTCATTTTGTTCTTTTCTAAGGTTATCTCTGCCCCATTTGTTTAATGTCTGTGTATTCTGGGTGTTTTTCATTTTTCTTTGCTTCTGTTATTTATTCATCCTTGTTGTACTGATATACTGTCTGTATTTCTTACATTCTCTGTTAGAATTTAATTTGGGATATTTTCATTAGGTTTATTTTCATTTATTTACCCAGTGTAGTTTTGCCTTAAAAAAAGCCATTAATGACCGAAAGTTTCATTTGCCTACAAAACATTGCTGACTGCTTTGGGATTTCATTTTCCGCTTTTTTAATCTTCCATTTATGTAATGCTTCCTCTGTTTTCTATCACATTGTTATAAACTTGTCAATATTTTTTCTGTGTACATTGTCGGACTGACAGCATCATTTTAAACATTATTTGGTTCTGTTTTTATAATTTTCATTTTGAAGAAAACCCTCTTTTCTTTTTTTCTCGACATTAATCTTATTCCATTTTAGCCCATTGAGAGTTTTGTCTTTAACCTAAATATAATTTTAATTTTAAAATAGAAAAAATATATTTCTTAAAAATTAACTTTATAATGTTCACCCCTTTATAATATTTTTAAATCACTACTTTTAATACTTCACACACTATCCCACATTAGTTGCCTCTTCATCTGAGCTACTTACTTTTCCAATCACATGCATTTTTAATTTTTTCCCATTAAGTGGTTGCTGTTGCTAATCATTCCCTCCCTCTATTTTTATTGGTCACTTTCTCCTCCACTTTGTCATTTAGGGCTGTTCCTTTGAGCAGGGGAACAGGGTAATTGTGGAACATAAGAGAGGGCATGAAAGTTTTGATGGTGCCCAGACATATTTAACCAGACAGTAGAGGACAGGAAGGCCTGGAGGAACATTGTCCATGGGGTCGTGATGGGTTGGATACAACCTTGTGGTTAACAACAACAACAACAGTTAATCTTTATTAAGCAAAGTGAAGAATATTCTCCAATAGTAACTAAAGCATTACATGTAGTTCATGCACACATTATAGGGCTCACCTAGTCAGTCAAGGGCAAATTTCTTGAACCAAATTGCTTCTTTCTTTAGACACAAAATTGAAGAGGTCAGCAAGCATGCGGCACATTGTCCTAGAATTGCCAACATTTCTAGTAGTATGACTGGAATGCCTACACACAATTATTGTCACCCTCCAAAAGCAATAGCACTTAGACTTATACACCACTTCACAGTGCTTTCCAACCCTAAGTGGTTTACAGAGTCAGCATATTGCCCCAACAAACTGGGCCCTCATTTTACCCACCTCAGAAGGAGGGAAGGCTGAGTCAACCCTCAGCCCTGTCAGGATTGAACTGCTGGCAATGCGAAATGCAGAGTTAGTCTGCAATACTGTATTCTAACCACTGTGCCACCACGGTTCTTGTACAATCATATTGTAGCTCTTGAAAAGACCCTCGTGAATTATCATATTTTATACAACAATATTTTGCCCCAAATGTACAATAATTTCCCTCCTGCTAAGATAGGCATTCTTGGATTCCCTGTAAATTTCAGCATATATTTATAAAAGGGTGGTGCCTCATTAGTGGAACGTAAATAATATTAACAATATAATACTATCAGAGGTGATGTGGATTCTGAAAAGCAGTAGAATGGTCTATAGAGAAACTCTTTAGTGCACAATATATGTCTCTGTATGGTAGGTAAGATTGTGCCATTGATACAGCAATGCTGGGTTTGTTAATTGTCCAAGAAGCACTTGAAGCTGCCTCTGGTGAGATCTGCAATTATGTTTTCTTAATTTTCTTTTATATAGAAAAACACTCCATACAGAATGGCATCATAAAAAATGCTAGCCCCATTTTACTTTTTCTCTGAATTTGTCATATCAAATTGCTTTATATTTTCATTACCGTCATGAATGCTAGATTTCACCTATTTCATATAATATGCATGTACAAATCAAGCCAAGTTAAAAATCAAGTTTATGGGTTTTCTCCACTCTCTTTGGTTTCAGCCTCTGCGACGCTTTCCTTTTGATGCTGCCATCATCTTCTCTGACATCTTGGTGGTGCCTCAGGTATGAGAAATGGCTGAGGGGGAGGAGATGCTGCTAATTGATTTTACATGGGAGAAGAGGTGCTTGCAAACCTTTAAAACTAGAATGAGTTCTATCCCACATGACTTGTCCCTTTCAGGCACTGGGCATGGAAGTGGTGATGGTGCCAGGAAAAGGGCCCACATTTCCAGAACCACTAAAGGAAGTAGAGGACCTGCTAAAGCTTCAGCAGAAGGTCGATGTGGCAACAGAACTGGCCTATGTCTTCCAGGCTATCACACTGACACGGCACAGATTGGAAGGGAAGGTGCCTCTGATCGGCTTCTCTGGTGCCCCAGTGAGTTCAGTTATTTGGAAACACATACCTTTCAAGAAATCCCTGTTTGCATCTTTATACTTTTCTATTGAGTAGTATAGGAATGTGCTACATTTCTGTGTTATTATTGGACACCAGGAAGGTTCTGAGTCTTTGGCAGCAGCATTTGACAAGTCATTTAGGAAGGAGAAAATGTCTTGGTTCTGAATTATTTCAGCCAGACCTTTTATATTCTTGCTCCTCCACCATTAACTTAATAAATTGATCAATTGCCTTGCCAACCATCTACTCCACAAAGATCTACCAGTTTTATTTTGTGACACTTAATTTGAGCCAGATGGGTTTTTTAATCTATTGCATTTAATTCCAAAGGAGACGTGGTTAGATATGAAAACTAATTGTTTCACAAGCTCTTTTTTTGGGACGGGATGTGTAACTCTCCAGAATAAACAAAGTGTTGATGTAGCTTCAGAGGAGAGTACAATGCAATGCAAACCATGTAATCTGTATGTAATAGAATTGCTTCACTGTCTCTACAAGGTTCATGTGATTGCAGAAGCTGGCCTAACTTTGGAAGTTGACTTTTTTATTCATATGTACTTTTCCTTTTTGCTCACTCTAATCCCTAGTGGACTTTGATGTCCTATATGATTGAAGGTGGTGGCTCCAACACAATGGCCAAAGCAAAGGCCTGGCTCTACCGGCATCCTGAGGCCAGCTATCGGCTGCTCACTTTATTGACTGATGTTATTGTGGAATATCTGGTGAGACAGGTGGCTGCAGGTGCTCAGGTGAGTGGACTCCGAAGAGCCTCTGTCCATAAGTTTGTAGGCATCACATTTACTTAAATAGACTGGTTCCTGGTTTCTGAAGATATACTATTCCTTTTATCTTTCTGCCGAAAAGGATCCTTTCAAGGAAGGGTAATTGAATTGATAAATCAGCAGTGCATTATTTAGGCCATTGTTCTTAGAAGATAAATTTTCAAAAATATTTGATTGTATTTCCTCCATTATTTTTAAGAATAGATTTCTGAAGTTCACAAGAACAAATTGAAGCTGAATTTGATGATGTTGGAAAGAGCACAACTCTCAGGGATAGGATTCAACTGGTGTTACTACCGATTCCCTGCATACGCATGTAAACCAACCTTAAACTGTGCCACCTGGAGAGCTGAAAAGTGCTACGCACGAGTGGGCAGCGTTTTAAAAGCCACTTTTTTCCTGCTTTTTCAACCTTAGCTGTGCCGCGCAAAGCAGCTGAGGTTGAAAAAGCAGGAAATAAAGGACAGATAAGAGCCTGGGCAGGCGGGTGGGCTAAACAGCAGCAAACACAGAACCAATTTGGTATCTGCTGCTCTGTAGAGCTACCGGTTCTTTAGAACCGGGCAGAACCGGTAGCATCCACCCCTGAAAACTCTGCACCACAGCAAATGGTATATAAAATACCAGTCACTTTCAACTTTTGAAATTTTTGATCTGGCTTTATGAGTTCTAGAAAATTCTTTTTTTCCTCCCAGATTATTCTTCTTCCCAAAATGTTTCAAGAGACGACATCTTGCAGCTAGTTCATATATATAGCCAAGACAGTAAGAGTTTTCTGATGAGTTCTGCCTTCTTCCAACTATCCAGCTATGCAGTTACTATTGTCAGGTTTCCAGCAGTTATTCCAATTAAATTAAATTAAATTAAATTCCAGCAGTTACTCCAATTAAAACTAAAGAGGATTTATTTGAAGCTACCATTCTATGTCCGGCACTAACCTGGGCATAGCCAACTCTGAGATACGTAATTCACTGTCACCCTTGATCCTGCTTTTCCCCCCACCTCTCCGTGTGTATCATCCAACGAAAAATGTCCATAGCCAAGAGTCATCAATCATGCTCTCCAATTAGATTTTTTCGTGTCAGAAGCTTCAGCCATCTAATCAGTCTTTGAAAAAAATATGAATAGAATGTACTTTCTATTCCACACTGCTGTCTGGTCTTTGAAACCCCCCCCCCCCTTCTTTCTGTTGTCAACTATAAAACGTGTATACAAAATGTTTTATGAGTTGACAACTATTATGATGAAACTGGGATCTATTCATATAACTGGCTACCATGCTAGATTTATTCAAGAAGCCTAGCATATAATACTCATATATAATACTATATAACTGACTATATAATACTCAATCTTGTATTATACCAAATATGTAGGATCTGCAACCTGGTGGTGTATATTCTTTCACTTGAGAATAGGATTAAAAGCTATTCTCTATCGCTGTGTAAGGTATAAAAGCTATGCAACTATCATGTGACAATCTAATCCTGGAACAAAACCTTCAACAAAGACAAGAACAACGAACAATACTACCTGAGGGTTTTCTGGTGTAATTTTCTCCTAAATACATTTTGGTGCATCCAAACGCAATTTAAACTTAGATTTGTTCCAGTGGAAGAACCCTAGAGTGATACGTTCTGTGCCAGGACAGATTGGACTGAATGCCTTGAACAGTGGGGTCGGCCTTCCAGATAAGTGGAAGAAGAGGGGGAGAATAGCCAGGAAGTATATTCTGATTCTCTGCTTGTCCTTTTTGCCAGGCTCTGCAGGTTTTTGAGTCCCACGCAGGACATCTGGGGCCAGACCAGTTTGCAGAGTTTGCCCTCCCATTCATTCGGTCCATTGCCAAAGGTGTGAAGAATAAGCTACAAGAAAATGCTCTCCCTGCAGTGCCAATGGTAAGAGATGAGACTGTTTCCTTCTGCTTTTTTTCTGAATTATTACCCAGAATTTACAGCAATTCTGTTCAGAATGGCAGCATTTTGTTTATTTTAAAGGCAAATATCACATTTTGGTAGAATCCTGAAGCTCGTTTCACTGATCATATGTTTTTCTCAATGATTGAAACACCATTAACAGACATTTTTTAGAAAACTTAAAGGTAGAGGAGAGGAAAGTATAGGTGCCGGTAAAAAGACCTGGATCAGACTAAAGACCGACACAATCCAATATTCAGATAGCTATGGAGCGTTTGGAAATAGGCAAGGAATACAGTTAGTTATGGACTCCAGCAAAAAAATTGTAGCCTCTGCTATTGCCAGAAAGTTCATAACTACCCTGATTTAGTAGCCAATGAAAGTGAATAAATTTTATTTTCTTTTTTTTTATTTCTTCAAGTCTCCTTTATCAGAACTTTTTCCTGAAGAATCAAAACAGCATGAAAATATGAAGAACTTCATATTTTTAGTCTAGAAATATACATTTCTAAATGAAAGAATTTGGATGTTGAAGTAGAGCAGTTCACCCTCCCCTCAAATCTGGGTGTAGAGCTGGCATTTCAAAGCTTTGTTTTAAAGTGTAGAGTTTCCATAATCAGAGGTGGTGGACAATAGGCTTACACTTCCACGACTTTTTATAGAAATGTCTTTTTCATCCTAATGCCTAACTAGGGGGGGGGGGGGAAAGGATAATCTTCAAATAAACATGTTGCTGTGCATAATTTTAAAGCCATGAAATAACTTTTTTTTCATGTAAAATTCGAGTTCCTATGTTACCAAGCGTTTATAACCCTGTCCTCATTGTTTTCTATCTTTTCCTCCCCTCGCCATCCACTAGATCATCTTTGCTAAGAATGCCCACTATGCATTGGAGGATTTGGCACAATCTGGATACGAAGTGGTTAGTCTGGACTGGACCACATGTCCTCAAGAGGCTCGGTGAGAAATGGGTTGTTTTCCCTTGGGAACTCTGTATGAGTGTCATCTCTTCTAAATGGGATTCTCCCTCAGTTTTGCAATAATAGAGTAGTTTGTCATAAAAGTCAAATCCCTCTCTCATATGATACTTGAAAAATAAAGGGATGGTAGCTGAAGCTAAGACTAAGTAAAGATACCAATCATAGGTTGTGCATGAAATATTACCTTTGTGTAGAGATGACTTTTTTAGGACAGGCTAGGCTGATGCAGTGTAACAGAATGGACAGAATGTTCTCTTGCTCTTCTTTTACAAAATCAGAAATAAATTTTTACCTTATTTTTTTAATTAGAAATAAGAAAAATAAGGTACCATATGGGAAAATTAGTAATTTTCTATTTTCACTCAGCTATCTAAGCCCTGATTTTGAGGGTAGCTTCTTTCCTCTGCTTCAGCATTTTAGCTGGAATTAGTCAGAGAAGGATGGATGGGGTTGACTGATAGCTTGTCTTTTATTTAGGAGTTATCATTGTATGTTGAGGCAATGAAGTCCAGCGAGCACTATTATCTTAGTTAAGTGTCTTTCTTACATTTTAATCCCCCCCCCCCAATTCAGCCAGCGGACTGGAAGAAATGTGACCTTACAAGGGAATTTAGATCCATGTGCTCTATATGCATCCAAGGTAAGGAAAGATGCATTAAGTTGTAACGATCAGGTTATGCTCATTCCTGCAGCCACTGGCTTCTTGTATAAATTCATTTGTTTTCTACCTGGGTTCTATGGGACTTGAATGGGTTTTGCTGGACAAAGGGGGAAAAAATCTCTACAAGATATTAAAGGGGGGGGGAAAATTCACTTGCAGAGGATTTTACCTTAGATCTTGTGGAGAATAGGAAGGAAAAAGCTTTTAGTAACAAAGAAAACCCACCCACAGAGCAGGGCTCTCCAACCTTGGCAACTTTAAACCTGGAGGATTTCAATTCCCAGAATTCCCCAGCCAGCTTTGAAATCCTCTAGGCTTAAAGTTGCCAAGGTTGGAGACCCGTGCCACAGAGGACAGCACACACTTAGAGAGAAGCTTCCTGAAAATAGGCTCCAGCACAAATCTGAAAACTTAGAAGACAAAATCTCTGGTCCGGGTGACTGATCCAGATGGGATCCTGCAAAGAAAAAAAAAATCTCTAGAAACGTGAATAAAAGCCTTTTTTTTTTTTTTTTTTTTTACCCCTTGGGCCCTTTATGGAAAGAGCTTTTCTCCTCTTAGCCACTAAGGAACCAGTGTGGCAGGACTTGCTAGCTTGACATTCAGAAGCCCCACCCCTCTTGATTAAGGGGTTCTGGGTTTTTTTTATTTTCAAAATCAGTTCCCCGGCTTGAAAAAATTTGAAAACTCATGTTCTTGTCTTTCTTTTTTTTGTAAAAAGGAACAAGAAACCGAGGTCTTTCATTGATAACAGATAACAGATAATCAGAGTTGGAAGGGACCTTGTAGGTCATCTAGTTCAACCCCCCACCCAAGCAGGAGACCCTACACCATGATAGAGAAGTTCAGATATGGAGTACAGACAATTTTCAAATCCTAACCCAACGAAACTAGCCATTGATCAGTATCTTCCTATTGTTGCCAACAACTGTTTTTCTGTGCTGTGGACCAAGTGACCAATCAATGACTTCAAACTATGCTTTTGTTGTAGAAACAAACAAGGTTGGCTTTAAGGCACTGGTTTTTCCACCCCCACTCATGTAACCATTCAGAATTTTGCATAGTGTGAGCAAAATGTGGCTATATATAATTCAGATTGCTTCTAACATGGATTGGTCATAAACTACAGTCAACTCTAACCATTTGTTTATCTAATGCAGGGGTCTTCAAACTTGGCAAGTTTAAGACTTGTGGACTTCAACTCCCAGAATTCCTGAGCTAACATGACTGGAGGAGGAATTCTGGGAGTTGAAGTCCACAAGTTTTAAACTTGCCAAGTTTGAAGTCCCCTGATCTAATGTGACAGCAAGCTAAGCAAACGAGCAAAGGAATTGTGCTAGGCTATGTCTATCCAGTTCCCCAATAGTTTCAAAGATTGAAAATGTGATGTAAAAGAGCTGAGGTGGCGCAATGCTTAGAATGCAATATTGCAAGCTGACTGCCCATAGTCTGGAGTTAGATCCTGAAGAAGCTTGAGGTTGAACTCAGCCTTCCATCCTTTTGAGGTCGGTAAAATGAGGACCCAGATTGTTGGAGGCAATTTACTGACTCTGTAAACTCTTTAAAGAGGGCTGTAAAGCACTATGGAGTGGTATATAAATCTAAGTGTTATTGCTATCTGGTCTGCTTAATCATTTTTCATTTTCCACAGGAGAAGATCGGGGAGCTGGTAAAAAGGATGTTGGAAGGCTTTGGCTCCCAGCGTTACATTGCCAACTTGGGCCACGGTCTCTATCCTGACATCAATCCAGAACACGTAGGGGCTTTTGTGGATGCTGTGCACATGCATTCTTGCAATCTGAACAAATGTTCTTAAGAGACTCAGAGGAAACAATCCATAAGCAAAAAGAAAAGAAATGGATCATCTGCTAAGCAAATGTATCTGTTATTGAGAGGTAACATCCTGGAAAGGATCTCGGTATAATTAGCTACAAAGGCTGCAGCAGGAACTGGCAAAAGGAACTGGGGAGTACAGGTTTTTCACACACATTATCTTCTTCTCAGCCTCTACCATAGAAAATGGATTCATTATGAAACATATATTGTCTCAACTGTGTACTGTTTATCCCCAAATTGCTCCTATTGATTACAAAACTAATCTGAGTGCCTCCGACAATCAATGAACACCTTTTATTGCAATTGAACTTCAGCTGTCCTTCCATACAGGATTTGGCTGTCTTGTCTTGCTTCCTACCAATCTGTTTCCTGCAGCAATGTTTTTTTTTATTATTATTTGAGTTGCTTTTAATATTCAGAAGTACCACAAGATGTGGGGAGAAATTCAAAACATCTGAGGAGATATGCCTCATGCATATTCCTGAATGGCCTGCTTCTGCAGGCTAAGTATCCTGTATCTGAGAAAGGGATAATCTGTCCCCTTTTAGCTTATATGCAAATTATCTTGTTTATCCCAGAAAAGGAAAAACTATTTTCTCCCCTTCCAGTTACAGAATATGGAACTGTAACCTTTCCCTAGTCTCATCTCAGTAGCAGCACAGATTGTCTTTGAATGGCTCTCCTTTTTAAGATTTCTGACTGGCAGCATTAATGGATTGATACCAAAAGGGCTGGAGTGATACAACGAAGTCTTCCTTCCTTTTTTTTTTTTTATTAAACATCAGATCAAGAAGTTGTACATACAAAATAAAGAGACAGAAGAATGATAGTCTTATGGCAACAAATACTGGGTGAGTAGGGCTTATCTGGTCTTCCAACCAGTTTCTCAGGATTTTTTTAAAAAACAAAACAAAACAAAACTGGAGTTAGACAGTACGTAATTTTAATCCACATTTCCTAAACTACGCTTCATCTTAACCCCTGCCCCATCCATTCCCTCCCTGCCCCTTTTAGAACTAAGATGCACTGGAACAGGGGAACACAAAGACATTTAGAAAAGGGGAAAAAAACTATTCTGCTCCTGCTACGCTCCATTTAAACATTCAGATGGAGGCAAAGCAGTAGTAGATCAAGTAGCAGAAATTATGGCGGAAAGCTGTCCTCAAGAAGGCACCAACCTAAGCAGAGGCCAGCAAAGACAGTAGTTTTGAAATGAAATTGAAAATAAAGACTAAAATGCAGGCTAATTGCTCCTGCTCCTCAAGATGACAAAAATAAAATAAAAACAGAAGACCATTTCTAAATTCACAGAGTAATACAACTCTAGCACAAATCAATTTGTTTGCATTTGGAGAAAGGCCAAAATTAGAGCATTTTGCACTATGGGCTCAACCAGCTAACAGTCTTGTTCCAGCTCCCTGGGGTCATGTTGTATCCCATATATGGAACCATGTACGAAGTAGCAGTCAAGTAATGTGCTGTGGCTTTTAGCCAGTGGGCCAAATCCACACCATGATGGCCTTGAAATGCTGAGGTGTATCTGGCTTTGCGGTTTCCACCTTGGTCTCCTCTCTTCCAAGGTTGCGTGTTGTGGTAGGTCTGCTCAAGCTTTTGTTTATTTTCCATTAGTCAAATCCCACCCACTTGTCTTTTGTTTTTGTTTTTTTGCCAACAATGCTGGGGTAAAACCTGAGAAACATTCACATTTCTCAGGTTTGGAAATGCTTAGCCCAGCCCACAACACATTTCAAGTATCCCCAAACAAACAAAAACAAACAAGAAACAGTAATTATAAATAATTAGAACTTTACAATTTAATATTCGACACATATACTATTGTATTTACAGTATAATAAATGCTTCTGTTACTTTTAGTAAAGCAATCCCTGAGAACCGTTAACTTTAGGTTTTTTTTTTAATTAAGGATTTTCATACGCACGCACTTGCACACATACTAAACCAACCAGCCCCAGCTATTTCCCCCCACCCCTCACCCTAGTTACTCTAGAGTCAACTCATCCTATTCCCCAGCCAAGCAAATAGTTTGAAGTCAGACAAATCTGGAGGGTACCAGGTTGGAGAAGGCTGCACTAACTAAATGGTGACGCCAGTTATGGCAGGATGCACATCTCGAAACCCACCAGCTGAGAACACAGATGGCCGCGCAAGAGGCTGAGTAATGTGCTTCCATATTGGCTGCTTTTCTGCCTCCATCCACCATGCTGTTTGGGAAAGAGGTATTCAGTTTCTTAGTTAGCCTTTTGGTATTGCTGAAGTGTTTGCAAGTAAGTGGTCATTGGGAAGCAAACTCTTCCTGACATGCTACTTTTGGTTTAATGTTCCTCAAAAGAATTGGGAGATATTCTACGATGAAAATTATGATTAGTCTTGCCTGATAAGCATGATTCCACCAACAATGATCAGAGCTTCTTCTTCCCTTCCCCCCTCCCAATGGAGAAGTTCAACCAAATCGTTCTCGCACTAGCAACATAAGCTTCTTCTTGCCCTTATAGATCTGCTTAAGGTTGTCTATGAACTGCGCAAACTGAAGGTGGCCATCCTGAGCAAGCAGGAAAGTCTCCCGAGCTTTGCTCAGAAACTCAATAAACTCCCCATAATGTCGTGGGCTGATGTGGGTAAGACGGGAGTGTGTGGTATTAATGTAAGCGCTTATTGTAGCATCCAGCAACTGGCGCAAAGGTGCTTTGTCCGTTGACATCAGTTTCCCAGAGTTCCTGCGGCCAGGAATGCCAGCAAGGCCTGGCGCTGTCATGGTGCAGCGGCGCAGAATGTCAGATAGCACTGTGGCACAGTGAACACTCTTTACTACCAATGGAATAATAGCAGCCAGCTCATTCTTACCAAGGGAATGGCTGAGTGCACATGCCCAAAGCACATCATTGATGGCAGGGTGTGTATCCTGGTTATAGGCAAGGTTGAGGTGTGTCATGGCAAGCGAGGCCAGCTTGAAGGCCCGTAATGGGTACCCGCAGTGCTCCATATACCGTGCAATGGTGAAGAGCTGGGAGTAAGTCATGCTGGTGGATGCAGCATCTATAACAATTTGGTAAGCAGTCTCAAAAGCAATGTGGTCCTTCTCGCAGAGGGTCAGAGCCGAGAGTGCACAGTTTTGCGGATCCTTCATGGCACATTGCAGGGCCAGTGTGCGAGCACAACTAGCCAGTTCTTCACGCTGTGGATAGTCCAGGCTGAGGCGCAAAATGGTACTGTGGGACATCACTGTTGCTGCTACTATGCTAGTTGCTTCAGTAGGGGTAAAGAGTGAATACCAACTCTGCAAGATGCTAACAAGGGCCCGGACACCTGCAAGATAGAATCACGAATTGCTCAGCCAGTTAGGGAAGAACCAGCAAGGTGCATGCAATGGTAGTAAGCAAACTGAGCAATAATTGTATTTTATTTTGCAACAGACTGGATCTGTAGTACCAAGCCCATAGTTCTGTCAGGACAGCCAATACTGCAGTCAATTATATTTTTGTCGGTCATTGTCTTGAAAGTAGCACAACACAGTCTAGTTCAGCACTAACCTGTAGGAGTTGGCCTCCCTTTTTTTTTTGCAATGAAGTTTTGAGCTCCATTGTAAAAAGATTTACAAAGATTGCTATAATTTCAGCTGCTTACTGAATTCATTTGGAAAATGTCATATATCCTATCTTCATTTCGTGTGTTTTCCTTATAATGAAATCCTTCAATGTTTGCTACCTAGGGAGTCAACACTGGGAGGAATAGACTATTTGAGTTAGAAATCTCTCATCTTTGTCATGAGTTTGGATATTAGTTGTTATCCAAATTTGGCTCTGGTGCCCAATAGCGTCTTAATATCTTTTGGGTGAGCAGAATATACTATATGGGCGTACCATCCTGATAGTTGGGGAATTGAGATCCCAGAATCTCAAACCAATGTTGGGAAAGGCTGAGTGAGGCTTGCTCCAGGCTGCAGCCTTCATTTTAAGTATGGATTTGTGAAAATACCTACCAACTTCTGTAGCACAGGTCACCAGCCATCGCACCATCTCCCTCCGTCGCCAGTTCAATGTTGATAAGGTCATGCGCATTACCTGGAACGGTAGAAATGAGTAGAAAATATTTTTTTCACCCACCAGTGATATCCAAAGAAATGGTTGCATTCCCCTAGATCAGCCTATCATAATAACATAAGCTGTTTCAACCCGTTTTGAAGATTAACAGGTCTGGCTTCTAACTTCATAAACTGCCTAGATTGGAGGCCATGTGGGAAGCATAATGTCCCATTCTGAATCTTTTAGTTGAGAAATGTAACTGTGGTTATTTAATTATTCAAATCAGGGGTCCCTGATGTTGCCGGCTTTGTGGACCAGTGGCAGAGGGGGGGGGGAGGGAATGGTTCTGAGTGGCAGGAGCCACATGCATCTCCATTTGCACAAGCAGTGGGTGTGCATGCACACTGCTCACACAAATGGAACTTTGCACATGATTGCCTGCTGCTTGTGCAGCCCGGTTCTGAATGGACTGTAGCCCACTACTGGGCTGTGGCCCAGGGGTTGGGGATCCCTAATTTAAATGGCCAGTATGCCCAAAATCTGTAAGAGCAGGATTATCACTTAAGATCACAACTCAGCAGATTTTTTTTGTTGGCTAAAATGGACATTTCATGAACCCTCAAGGCAGGCTTCCAACTTATTGTAAAGATTTGGAAATTATTCATTTTTCCTGATGATTATTAATGTCCTTACTTGTAGCCCCAACTCCAATGCCACATTAAGTAGTGTTGTATCAGCATTACTATCAGCAGGTGTGGCAATCTTAAAAGCATCCTGAGCCAGTTTGAAGATCAAGGAAGAGGAGTGGATGTTCTTCTGAATTGCTTCTAAGACAGTCCGTAGACGCAGCATGTCACCTGCAGTGTAAGATAGTTTATCCATTTGTTGGTTACGTCTGCAATAAACCTTTCTAAAATAATAGTAAATATCTTCCTACATAAACTGGTAAGCCTAAGTAACATTCTTATTTTGTATATCCTGCTAGATAAAAATCATTTTTAGGGCTCAAATATTCAATTACAGATTTCTTCTCAGATCCATCAGTGTCTTTCCACTTAACTTTTTTCAGCTCAAGCAACTATACCAAGGGATTCTATGACAAATCTCCATTTTGCCTGTTTCTAGAGCCAAGTAGAGAAATAAGCATAGATATAACACAGAAATAAAAGGCTGTAATTCAATGTATATAATCTGCAATCTGAACTGCAATCATACGTTACCAGACAAAAATATGCTAGCAATGTATACTAGCTCACATTAGATTGCATTATAAAAGTCAAAGTCAAGTTTCATTTTTAAATTTGCAACAGGCAAAACTTACTTTAAAAAATTCAATTCAACTACAGATAAAAATATTCTCTATTTGGAATAGGTCTGGAGCAAGGGTGGGATTCAACTGGCATTACTACCAGTTTGGTGATTATGTTTTGTGTGCTTTGTGCACATATGCGCCTGACGCGTGCTATGCGCGCGTGTAAATTAACCTTCGG
The DNA here is from genome assembly GCA_015471245.1 of Laticauda colubrina. Taxonomy (NCBI): domain Eukaryota; kingdom Metazoa; phylum Chordata; class Lepidosauria; order Squamata; family Elapidae; genus Laticauda; species Laticauda colubrina. The sequence continues at coordinate 46,924,734 of BLBF01000020.1, forward strand.
CTGTGCCTCCCGGAAAACTGAAAAGCACTGCGTGCAGGTGCACGGTGTTTGAAAAGCCCCCTTTCCCCTGCTTTTTCAACCTCAGCTATGCTGCGCAAAGCAGCTGATGTTGAAAAAGCAAGAAATAAAGGACAGGTAAGAGCCTGGGTGAGTGGGTGGGCCAAATAGTAGCAAACACAGAACTGGTTCAGTGTCTGCTGGTCTTCAGAGCTACCGGCTCTATAGAACCAGGCAGAACCAGTAGCATCCCACTCCTGGTTTGGAGATGCCTTTGGTCTCTGAAACACAAAGCTTTAATTTCCTGGCCTTTCTGTTCACCACAAGTAGCTAAATGTCCATCTGTCTTGGAAACTAGACCATAATATCAGAACCAAAACTGTTATCAAAAGTGGTTAGAAAGTAAAATATTGTCAAGGGTGTCATGCAGAAAGCAAAACAGTGGTGAGAGCCAGAAACCATTCAAAGGAAAATGAGACAAAGAGCAATTGGGTCCTACTATAGTTCAGCAAATCTGTAACTAATAAGCACGATTTGCTCAGGTTTGTTTCAGAACTGTATTTCTTGTAACATCTGGCACAGTTCAGGAAGAGAACCTGGGGCAGAAACTGATGAGCCCTGTGTAAGTGGGAATCCCATTAGTTCTACAGTTCTTATACAGAAATCAAACAAAAGATAGTGTCTCAAAGCTTTCCTCAATAGTTAACTAGGAAAAATAATTGTCTGAAAAGGGGACACGAAGGAAGCAATTATATGTCACACAGTAGTAGTTTGTCCCATTAGCCCATTATTCCAGTATTAGCAACTTTCCTATGTGCAGCAAGAACCACACCTGCACTGCAGTATATGGGATGGGAATCCTAGGAGTAACTCAACTTTGCTTTTTGGGAGTTTTGGATTTCTAGGACTCCCACTATCCAGTCAGGTAAGAATCCCTTCCCCCTAATGTAGATGGTTGGGCTCACATCAACAAATGCAATTTGTCTTTGTTGATAAAGTGAGAAAGAATTATTTTGTCCAGGAGTTTCCCTCTTCCATACAGCCCAGCAGGAAATAGTCTGCAGCTTGCTGGTACTAATCATAAAAGCTGCACGGAGTGTGCAATTGCTTTTATGAGTAGGCCCACTGTCTGCATACAGCAGATGTTTCCAGTTGCTCATGCACACTGGCACTTCTTTTCACTTCTCAGGCATCAAAAATGTCTCGGCGTCAGAACATTCTTGTACAGATTGGCAGAAATGCTTGAAAGATGAAACAGCTGCTGTATCCAAAAATTTACTCAGAAAGTAACTTCTATAATTCTTTGTTTTTAATGAAATGACTGTGCCTACTATTCTAGTAGTCAACAGGGTCTGAATGACATGTACAAATTGACTTTCTATTAGATTTCTCTTGAAGACCAGCTGGTGAATATTTCACCTGGTTCTGTAGTGAACTATGTACAGTTATATTAGGAATCCTTCACCCACCTTTGGCTGCTGTCAGCATAGTGGAAGCAAGTTCACACTGTTGTGATTCCAAGTGCCCCAGAGTAAACCAACGGGGATACCTGCTAGGGACCACTGAAACAATGTGGTGAGGATGTGTGACATCACCTGAGGGAGTTGTCTCCAAAACAGGCAGCCTAGGAAGAACAAAGCCACAACATTAGGTCAACAGAAGGATATCTGCTGGTAATCATATGAAATATTCTCTGTATTGTCTTCTTGTGGCATGTGGAGCCCTCTCAAAGCAGTTTACAGAGTTAGCATATTGCCCCCAACAATCTGGGTCCTCATTTTACCCAACTAGGAAGGATGGAAGGCTGAGTCAACCTTGAGCCTGGTGGGATTTGATCTGTCAAATTGCAGTAGGAGTAGCTTGCAGTACTGCACTCTAACCACTGCTCCACCAAGGCTCAGAATGATGTGGGAAATCTTTCAAAGACTTTCAGCAGCATATGGTTACAAAGTTGTTTCTGTTAGTTGTGAAGTCGTGTCCAACCCATCGCAACCCCATGGACAACATTCCTCCAGGCCTTTCTGTCCTCTACCATCTTCTGAAGTCTATTTAAGCTCACGCCTACTGCTTCAGTGACTCCATCCATCCACCTCATTCTCTGTTGTCCCTTTCTTCTTTTGCTCTCAATCTTTCCCAGCATTAGGCTGTTCTCCAGTGAGTCCTTCCTTCTCATTAGGTGGCCAATGGATTTCAGTTTCATGGTTAGAAATTAGTCTTGAACAAGTTGGAAAGAACTAAGAATGGATTTAAATACTTGTAAAGAAAAATAAACTTTTAGACATACACATTTCTTATGGTTTATGTCAGAGGAAAACTTGATTTGCACTGCAGTTATCTGGTTCTCCTTAATGAAGGGGCTGCATGTGCAAGTTCTTGCTGATATTTTATGCACTTATGCACTTTAGAGCTACTCGTTCACATGTTTATATAAAGAGTCCTCAAGTTACGATAATATAAACCTGGTGCAGACACATGAGTTTTCACTTTGTGTCTCTAGCATTTAGTGACAAGAGTTGCCAGTCCCAACAGTGGCCAATAAGTGAAGGCTTCCTGTTAAACTCTTGATTTTTATATTCTCTATTATGAGCATATGACAGAAGCCATGTTCTACCACTGTTACTTGCAAGCATGGAGCTACTATAATTTCTATATTCTGTTTGAATAAAATGTAAATTCATTCTGTTTGAATAAAATCCTAAATTCAAATTCAAATAAAATGCAAATTCAAATATTAATCCTAGAGAATTGATACTTATCAATGAAATTGACCAACTATACTTGTTAATAAGGAACTCCATTTTCACATACTTAAAAAAAGGATGAACATATGTGAACCTGCTTTCTTTAAAAATCTATTAAAAATGCTGCAAGAATTTTACTTTTGGAGAAAGTTGAGACAAATGTAAGATACACCAGGCTTTTTTTTTGGGGGGGGGGGGGAATCTATCACTGTTGTTTTCACTTGATTTTCTTACCAAAGAGGATAAAAAAATAGGGGTACCAACCTCATGGAGCGCAATGCCAGCTTGTAGGCCAGGTCAGCATCATGGGGCAGTAAGGCAGAAAAGAGGTACTTTGCAAAAGTGTGCATAGGTACACTTTCCCGGTGGATTACTTCTCCAAGGCCACTAAAAGGACCACCTAGGCAAAAGCAGAAGCATATCAGTGTCTCTCCTTCAACAAACCATATTTATTTATCAGATTTATGTCTTATCTTTTCATCAAGACCTCAAGATGGCACATATAGTACTCCCTTCTCCAACTGTCCCACCACCAAACTAACCTCTATTGACCTCACCCCATTCCTAAGAGGTCTGTAAGGGGCGTGCATAAGCGCACAATCATGCCTACCATCCCTGTCCTATTGTCTCCAATTATTAGTTCCTATTTCTTGAATTTAAACTTATGTTTATTCTTGTTTCTGTTGTATTGTAAGCTTTTGACAAAATAAATACATAAAATAAATAAATAAACCATCCTATGAGACTGGGCTCAGAGTATGTGATTGACAGTCAACCAGTGAACTACTGCAACTAAGCTTCAATTTGAACCAGGGTCTCTAATATTATGATAACAAATGGTTTGGAGATATTCCACTTCTCACCATCAAACTGAAAATCAGATCCTCCTATTCATTTTTCTGATAAGTTCAACTCAGACATTGTGATTAGAAGGGCGGAGCTTGTCTTCTTCCCCTTCCATCCCTATGGCAATGGCCAAGTTATCCATTAATTCCGTTTTTCAAAGAAAACTGCAGCACATGAATACACAGGTTTTAGAGCCTACAGTGGAATGGGGAGGGATAAGCAGCATTTTTAAAGCAGCACAGGCATTTACATGGATTGTCTTCTACATTCAGCTGCCAAGACAAGCTACATTAATCACTGCAAAGGGCTCCTGTTTCACTAAAGAAAAAAAGCAAATAAGCAGGGGATGAGAAAATGTATACATAAAAATTTCTCATTAAAAATAATATTTGTGTAGCACCTCTAATGCTCAGAGATCCAGGACACTGGATCTAACTATCCTCACTCATCAAGATCAATAGACAAATCAATAGAGCCAGATCGATTCTCAGGGAGGACATATGAAAAGACAGATCACAGAAATAAAACAATAGAATACAATTGGTTGTCATCGACAGCTCACAGCTCAAACCACTCAGATCTGTTATTAATAATCTACAGCTTATCTTGGGCAATGATACTGAATTTTCTCAAGCTATACTTGCATGCAGCCACTCAACCTGAATTAGATTCTCACATTCAACGAGAGATAACATGGGAACTGGCCCCTGCCACAATCCCAGAGGTCGACTTTTCCCTCACATCTATGCCAACAGCACTGTCACACACCCCAACAAATACACACAAAAAATTAGAGGGCTTTCATATGCTTTTCTTCATATGCCATATGCCCTTCTTAATGCTACATAGGACAAATGGGACAAATTTTGTGCAAAAGAATTTATGTGTGTCAAGACACAAAACAAGGACAAAGTAATATCAAAACATCAAGACTCAAAACAAGGACAAAGTAATATCAAAACATCGCAACTTGCCAGGGTACATCACTGCAGATTGCAAAAGGGCTGTTATGGCAAAGCTGGACTTTTAACAGCACTATCAAGCAAAGGCAATCTCAGAATGTCTCATCAAACTCAATGGTTTTCTAACATATTACTATTGCTAATTAATAAGGTTCTTCAATCTGTTTTACATACAACTTGCACAGCCATCCTGTCTTCCCCTCCACCATGCTTCCCTCACTCCAATTCTACCTACATAAATTTAGCCATTCTGCACATCTAATGAAGTGAGTTGCAACTTTCAAAAGTTTGCATCTCTCAAGAAAACTGGTTCATCAGAAAGAGTTACCAGCCTCCTCCTGAATCTTTAACCATCAAAGACTAAAACAATTCTCTTCCTAAAATCTCTAATACTATGTAGTCTGTTTTATCTAATCCTGATATTCCCAACCTCTTTTCCAACACATATCACTACCAAATTCTTCTATTCAAAAATATTTTGATATCATTATGCCATTGTGAACAAGGGACACTGACCGGGTTTCCAATATGGAATTTACTAAAGTGAATCTAATTTTTTTCCCCTGGATTGTGGACACAGCTTTGTTTCTCATGAGTGACTGGCAGCAGTAGCATCTCAGTTCTCTCACCTTCCAGAAGCAGAATGCACTGCTTGCGTAGGGTCTGCACCAATACAGCATCAAGCTCCAGCTCTTGCAGGCAGGCAATAATCTGTTCCTCATTACGCCACACTTTGTCTTGCGCGTAAAGGCCTTCTGGCATCACCCGTTGTTGCCCCATCCCCATCAGTGCCACTTCCAAAGCCAGAGATAGGTAGGATTCCCCACTCTCAGGGCAATTGTTGGCCACAGGCACATGCTGATACACTGGAGGCTTTGACTCACCAGCATCTGATGGCCAAGAAAAGAATTAAGAGGACAGGTGGATCAGACTCCAGATAGTAATTATAATTTCTTCTCATGCCTTCCAAGATACACAATCAGGTTGGCTCTATTAATGCTACTGGTCCAAATGATTTACTCTCACTGCACAACACAGTGGCTGTTTTTGCTGCAGCTCATGTGCTCAATTATGCTGGTGCAGCTGGGCTGAACTACACAGCTTCATTAATTCCATCCCACATCTTCTGAAGTACATTGCATAGGAATCATAAGGAGCATTACACAAACCTTTTGACGATGAACAAATTAAAAGAGTGAAACATTGCCTACTCTGTTACTTAACTGGGATATTTTCTGAAACTGATTTTTGCATTTTTCACAGAAAGAACTTCGTTTGATATCAATTCCTAGAGAATATTCTGTGCTTAGCAGGAGAAGTCAACCATGCCAAGTGCAGATGCCAAAAAGCAAAACATAAAAGATGTCATATTATTATCAGCTACAGCTAAAGAGCTGCATGACAAAAATCTAAGGGACTATTGGAAGGCTGCATCTTCTCTCTCACAGGAACATTTCCACTGAAAATTATGAGCTGGGTTTTTCATATTTATTCATATACATACAACTTTAGATCTGTATTCAGATCTAAGGTATTCAATAACAACAACAGGAATCTGGATGGCTCCAAAGTGAACATAGGGAAAAGCTGGTTTGAATTCAAAATTTGCAATCTGAAGTTCTCATTCTCATACCTGAAATATCAAGGCTGTTTTCATCCTCTATTCGACATGCTTCTGTCAAAGTGAGAAATAAGCAGCCAATCGGATTGAGAGGATGCCCTACCCAGCTTTCCAGGTTTGTGATAGTGGTTGCTCCTCTTTGCAATATTTCTAGAAGACAGCACAAAACAAGGAAAATCCCAGAGTAAGGTCACAGGTGGAATCCTCTTTGGCTTCATCTTCCAAGCCACAATGCTCAAAACTATCCCTCAAAACTTGTGATAGGTAATAGGGATTCCTTTCAATTTGTTGTATTTATTTTCTGTTCTTCTATTTTGACAAGGTTGTTCCAACAAGGTCATGCCTGGTTTTGGCTTCAGATTCTGAAGTACTGTAAATTCTATGCATTCTGTGTTTACAAAAAGACCAATGGCCAACTCAGTCCAATAGCATCCATTTAAGCAAGTATCCTTTATACGGGCAACACTAATTTCAAATGGACAGTCATTCTTTAAAAGATACTTGCAAAAATAATTGCCCTATGGCTAAAATTTGTTTGGAAAGATCAGAGTGGCAACCCTAGGGATCTCTTATGTTCCAAACAGCATAAAAATAATGTATCAAGAAATCCAAATTAACATTCATAAAGTTGGATTGGTACCAAAATCACAAACACAAGCTAATTCATACCTTTCTTCTGATGTTTGTATATCTCCAGCTGCCTCTGTTGTTGTAGTCTCAGAGTATTGATTATAGCCACAGTTAAACGGAGAGCCTCCTTGGGGTAGCCATGGGATCGTAGGGCATCAACCCGGGCGCAAGCAGTTGGGACATGTTCTGTGGTATCATGTAAGGATAGAAGGTAATTAAGCCTCAATTAGAAACAAATAAATTATACAGGCAGTCTAAGGCTAATCTTTATTTATATATTCTGTTCTGTTGCATCCCCCCCATTTAATGATGGCTAACATGCAAAAATAGACCTTTTGATGCTTGCTTAGTTTTCTCTTTGCCTTTTTCATAGTGCAGCATTGAATGTGTGTAATATGCAGCTCATGTACTGTATTTCAGTTCTTGTATCTGCCAAACCATTATTATCCTAACCTTGTATTTTTTATAAAACCAAATAAAACCCATAGTGGTATAATATTCATCCAGGAAACAGATTTTTCAATTCCTTCCTTTCAAAAGACAACCCACATACACAGACATAATATTTTCCCTGATTATAATATATAATATTAAATAAAAATATTAAAAGATTCCCCTTTCAGAAAAAGAAGGCAAATGAGGGAACAATTGTATCCTAGCATAGCCTTTTTCTCCTAACATTCTAATTTTATTGCAAAAGGAAATTGCCTTTGTATGTTTTGAACCTCCCCTGGTCCCGTAGTCTTACATTACTACATTTTTCAAACTGAGCCACAGTTACAATTCTATCCTTCAAATATCCTACTTACACAAAGCCCTTATGATGTATCTTCTATCTTTTATAACTTCTGCTCAACCTCTAGAATACCTCTCTGGAAGTGATTTTGTATCACGTGTATGTTCTATGCTATTCCTGATAGTATTATTACCAGAGAACAACATGTCCTGTGGCAACACAACTGCATGGCCTAGAAATTCATCTGTTCTTGATTATTGTTCCCCCCATCCCCCACCCCAAAGTGACAGTGACTAGGAGAGGAACAGATGACACAGACTGGTTGGAAAGCTGAAAAGAACTTTTTCCTCTCTAAATATCCCTGTCATGGGGAATGCATGCATGCATACATGCATGCGGAAAGTCATAGAAGTAGACAATCTGTGAAGAAAATATTTTTGTAAGGTACCTCAGGATCTTTCATCCCTTTTCCTTGCTTTCCTCCAAATCCTCAGCTGATTTGCTCCATGTTTTTGAGGCTCCTGAAGAAAATGCTTGGGTCCTTTCAAAAATGTTTGTTCCTATTCTATGTGCAGTATACACACCTTTTTAAAATTATATCATTCAGATGTTGCTGGCAAATCAAAAACAAATCCTCAATGCTCTCAATTTCCTCCAGGGGGAGCTCCAAGAAAAAGAAGCAGGAGGTTTGGACAATGGATTTCAGTTACATCTTTGACAAATTTAAATGATCTGTCCAAATAAGGATTGAGGAGAAGGAGGAAGATGCAGAGATGGCTAAAAAGTTTATCACCTGACCAAGGTCCCATGCACTGGCTGCTATGTCCTTGAATTTCTATATTCTGTGCTACATAGGTCTTACTTTCCTAATGAAGCTATAAAGAGGTGTATCTGTTATGTTACGATGTGGGATTAATTTAGCACGGTAAGCTTCATTGAACTAGAATAGATGAAAAGCCTATTACAGTCATACTGAACAATCATCATATAACTTCAGTGTTTGGCTACAGATTTCAATTTTAATGCCTTTCATTTAATTTCAATTTGTTATTTTGTTATTAGTAGAATTTCTGGTCTAGTTACCAGTGCACTATTGCATTTAATTACAACATCAGCAAACTCTTTCCATACTAAATTAGGAGTGTCTCAATACACAGTATCCCAATATAGAGCAAGGAAAAATGGGGCTACCTTAGCTCCAAAGGCTAAGTATTGAGTATTGCAAGTGACTATGTGCCAGGCTTCTCAAATTCTGAACAAGTAAGCCTGCCCTCGAAAAATGGCTGCCTGGTGTCCGCAGCCTCCTCTTCGCTATAGAGGGCCACAAACGGCCCCACAGCCCTCTACAGGCTGCTTGGACCATTGGAGCAGCTTTCAGCTGTTACACGGCTTCGAAAAACAGCTTAGAAGCTGAGCCGCGTATATTTGAATATAAAGCTGTTTTGAGGCTCCCCCCCCCCCCCCCTTTGAATGTAGTAAGGCTGCCTTTGGAGAAAAAAATTCAAAAGGCAGGAGAGGCAGTGACTTGCGTCTGTCCTGGCTGAGGACTGAATCAAAAGCTGGGAGGAGCTATCCAGAATGTGTGGAGCTAGGCTAATAAGCCTTTTAGACAGACTCAGTCTAAGCAACTAGGACAAGAGCAACACCCACTCGTGATCTGTTGCAGCCTTACAAGGGAGAACAGGACAGCACTCACAAATGCAAGAATATTATTCTGTCCTAGAGAGATCACAGCTTCTTTGATAAATATTTTAAAAACAAAACAAAATAAAACTGCGCAGCAACCAAGAACCAAGAAGCTTACCCAGCCACAATGGTTGTCCTTGTGAGTTGAAAAGAAGGCCCTCACCCTCCCTGGGGTAAGACGGAGAAATGTAGAAATCACTGCTGATTATTCGCTGGAGGTGACTGTCCTGCCAGTGGAGATCACAGCCTTCAATGGCACGAGTGAATACTGTGCGACGTGGCCTTGTTAAAGAGCCTATAAGGAAAAGAACAGGTAAGAACATAAAAACCCTGCTGGATCAAACCTCTTGATCCATCCAACATGGCATCGATTCTCACAGGGGACAATCAATTGCACAAGGAAGCCAACCAGTCTTCCAGCAGATGGCCATTGAAAGCAGTCCCTCATCCATCAAAGTAATCAGATAGAACATCCAAATACAGAGTGGTCTTCCCAAACTATTCCCCCTGCTTAGGGCAACCCATTGGTCACAATGGACCCATTTACAAACAAACTGCTCACATGCATTAAAACTGAACATCGGACAAGGAAAGTACAACTCAATCCCTGACAGAAGGGCTAGGAACAGTTCTAAGTATTACTGACCAAATGTTGCATTCTTTTACATACTAGCACAGGAACTCTATGCTCTGCTATGCTGTGCTATTCACACCATTTTTAATCTGCTTTTTGGCATTAAAAAAAACAGACTCAGAGGATATCAAAATCTTTGTATAACATTCCAGGTCTACTGTCATCCTAAGAAGTCTATTAGCAGCATTTTTTTGCCATTTACAATATAAGATCAGGGCAAGAACATTGTTGCTATGAGTGCTATGTTGAACATATCTCTCCCAATATGAACATTGGGAAGCAAAGACTTGGAAACTTTGCATACAAAGATTGGGAAATGTAGCCCCTGATGTATTATATATTAAGTAATACGAGTCCATTTTTATGCATTCAGCTTGCATAGAGTTCAAGGCTGGACAGGAATTGTTTGAGACTGGAAAGCATTCAAATGATGTTTTTGCTGAGTATTGTTAGCAAAATTGTTATAACAAAATATTGTTATACAATCCAGGTAAACAAATTGTAGTATTTCCAGCACAAAACAGCATGGGGAAATAATTGAGGAGACAAATAAAGCTGACCAATTCTTTTCTAAACTGGATAATTTCTAGTTAATGTTACAACAACAACAACCAACCAACAACCTACAGCGGGGTTCATCCATTGCCTGGTACTAATAACTGAGCAAGAATACAAGGAGGGAATTAAAGAGAAAATCAGGAACAGAGGAAGAGACAGAGAGAAAGAGGCCACCAAAATATCCCATTATGAAGGCAGGAGCTAGGAAGAAGACAAGATTTATAGAGCTCTGACAATCTGAATCAAAACCATTTTACTTCAATTGGGAAATTTTAATAAGAACTAGGCAACCTGTGCCTCACTGGGTCATCATTTCAAAAAATAATCCCTTACCTAAACAGAGAAACAGAATGACCCCTGGCCAGCAAAAAAAATAGTGAGAAGGGACAGTGATACTTTCCTTGTAGAAAGCTGACAAGGAGTGTTACAAATGATGATTATATCATTGCAGCTGTCTGTGGCACTGTGGCAGCGCAGCAGCATTGAAGCAGCCACAATTTTGCCAACTTTGTCAAATTTTTCCCACAAGAATCACAGGTCCTGAATTCTATAAATTAGCCAATTTGAGGTAGATTGATTCAAAAATTGTTGCTCTATGATACATCATTTCACCCAATTGTGTCAAACAGACACAAGAGTATTAGTAATATATAGATTAATATTATGCCTAACATGTAATATCAGGCAACATTCTTTTGTTCATTGACCTTCCAGCTGAAATGCACACCAGTCCTATGCCATGAACTGGATTTCTATTAACCCATAACTGGGATCTTGTAAGATTAGTTTTAGCTATATATGGAATCTAAAGAAAGATGTTACGTTATAAACAGTGAAACTATCTCTGCCACACTTACTTTGCCTGTGACTAGAGCTCTGAGTAAGTGCACTAGTGATGTTGGGAAGTTCATTGCTGTAGTTTCCATCTTCCAGTGGACAAACATCCATATCACCCCACTTCCGGAGCTGTCGCAGCCAGCATGTCTTTTCCTCTAGCGTGCAGTGTGGATTTAATACAACGCACACCCATAGGGCCCCTGTAAGAGCAAGCCAAGTGCTGAAATGTATTTTTGTAGTTGAGCAGGCAACAAGAGTTCCCCCCATAGGTTCCTTGCTTTGAAGAGTTTGGAAATGTTTACATCTTGTTTCAGGGAATTGCACTGAGCCCAGAGGGAGAATTTATAAAAGAAACTAGCTAACTAACTCAAGAACACATCTTCCATAAATCAGCTTAATTGTATCCCTCAGAGCTTAAAATGGAGAGGCAATGTGAATCCAAGATTATTCCTGTCTGCCAGGATATATCAACTGTTTGAACTGTACTTCAAAGACTGCTTAAATGTATGCCAGCAAGTCCCAAAGTTGGAAACCCCACGATAGCCTGATTTCTATACTGCACATCTAGTCCATTTTAGAAAAACAGTAGGCAAGTGGCATTTGCCCCATAATCAGCAGCAATAGTATAATTACTGCTCCCAGTACTGTAGTTCAAATCTGCAGGTCCGTTAATGCTGTACATCTAAGAATATATATTATTATTTGGCAAAAGAATCTGAAATTAAGCAAAGACTAAAGGAACAGTTGCCTTGCAATTGAGTTTCACTTCTGATGACTTTGTGGCCAGGAATACATATAGTTTTCTTGGCAACCATATGGGAAAATGTTTTATTCCACAATTATTTTTTCATTTTCCAATGTAGCCTTCTAATGATCTCCTATCCCAACCGGCTCAACGCTTACTTTTTCATGCCAGCTGAGGTCAATTATATGCTGATGGGATACAGATATAAAACCAAAAAACCCACTCTTAACTCTGGATGGTTGTTTAGAGTTTTAAAAGAGATTATGAGTTTTATGTATATCACATGATTTGTGGCTACCTTTATTTTTATATGCTGTACTTAATGACATACTTCATATTTTGCAACTATCTCTAAAAATACTTTTCCTTTTCCTGTGATCAATCATCTCACATTTTATTCATTACTCCATTTGATTTAAAAAAATTCAGAAATTTTGAGACACATAAGGATACAGTAAATGCAGATATATGCTTAAGTATTCTAATAACTGAGTGTGCAGATTTGTGTATAACTGGAAAACTTGTACAAAGAGCTCTAAGAAAAGGTTTTCTATACTCAGCAAATTAAAACTCTCAGGATGAGCACTTTAAGCAGGTTTCACACCGCTTAGAACTGGAATTGGCTAGGGCTCCTCCTAAACCTGAATCAATTTCATTCAGTCAGGGATTATAGGACTTTATGCTTTGCAATTCACCGAGATGAATGTTCACCAATTACGTGCTTATATTAACAGGAGTGTATACATTTGTTGTACTTGGTATCTGTGACAGAACTGTGCAAATATTATCTTTAGAATGGGACTTTAAATTAAAACAAACAAATAAATTAGACTTAATGGTCAGCCTTTTTATTATTTAATCTTTCTATATCTATATATTCTCTTTCCCTTTCCAGCTTTTCCATATACTTCTAAGGACATTTTCACATGAGATGCTCCATTTTAAACCATCGCTTAGAAATCTATGATCCCATGTCACCAGTTGCATTTGACAGCCAAGCAGATTTGTTTCTGGTTCAGTTATGGCAGGGGTGTCAAACTCGATTTCATTGAGGGCCACATCAGGGTTGTGTTTGACCTCAGAGGACCAGGGTGGGGAGGAGGTTGTAGGGTGTGGCAAGGGTGGGCATTGCCAAGGGGCGTGACACAAGACTGCGCCTCCGCACACATGGTTTTATACACTTATAAAAATAGAGAGGCATATGTTTCTGTGATTTTGTTTATTTAATGCATACTTGATCCACTTGATCACCCTATGAAAGAAGACCAGATCAAGAAACTGACTTCATAGGAAGACTAGAACCATAAATTATTAACGTAGCCTATAGTAGCAGAATCCTGCAAGCCTGAAAGATAAAATATTTTACTTTTCCTTCCTTTTATAACCTTCTGAGTCAAGGACGGCCTCCAGCAGCACTCTGGAAGCCAAAACGCCCCATTTTTGGTCGCACAGGCACCACTGGCCAGTCCTTTGTTATATCTAGGCCGGCCTCGCGGGCCAGATCTTAGCACCTTGTGGGCTATATTCAGCCCGTGAGCCTTGAGTTTGACACCCCTGAGCTATGGTTATGTTTAAAAAACACAATCAATTAGTAGTAACTAGGAAAGATTGTGACTCCACAGAGCTGTGGAGAGTCTCCTTCCCATTTACAGAAATTCCTGCCTCACCAGGATTTCAGCCCTCAGCAGAAGTTTCAAGAAACATTGTGGCTTGGCAGCTCCCCTTCTAGGAATTACTCACGGTTTTGTTTTGTTTTGGGACACAATCAGAAAACTGCATACAGCATGACATCAGGATCATGTGGATGGAGATGGAGAGCAGAACAAGCCATTTGTTTCAATTTTGAGAAAAAAGCAAGTAAGAAACCTTTTGCTCCTCCAGCTCCTGTATCAACCGGAGGCAAGTTAATGATTTTTTGTATTCCTTGTTAGAAATGTGGACTTTTTTTTTAAAAAAAAAATGTTTTTGAGTGCTTAGGGAACCAGTGGCAGAGTAGAAGAGCCCTTAATCTGTAAATTGCTATTCCCAACCTTCTCTGCTACTATGCATCTCAGGTTCCCTCATATTTCTCAGACTGTCCCCTTCATTATGGAACTGGGGTGGTTTGGGGATTTTCTTTTTGAGCCTAACCATAAATGCAGGGCAGCCATCCTTGAGCTTCTAAGAGTTTCACCCCTCAAACTGAACAAGAAAAAAAGCAGCTTTATAGATCTGGCTTTTTTTTTTTTTTTTTTAAAGTTTCCTAGCTGGCAAGCCTGCTCCTGAAGGGCTTCTTTTCCAAAGCTGGCAGTTTAAAGAATCAGTTCTTTTGATAAAGAGCCACAATGCTCAGCAAAGAATAATACATAGATCTGATTCCTGGGTGGCAGGTTTTTAAAGTCTTCTTTCTGGTTTTATACAAAACAACGGATCTCAACCTCAGACTGCTGGGAATAAATGGCCGGGGATGGGAAAAAATCTAACTGCCCTGTTCCCTTTGCATGCTCTTCTGAAATATGGTCCCAGTTACTACCAGGAGAAACAATATGTTAACATAAGGATAATATATAAAACATGGATCCGGGTTCACTAGACATCTGTTGGGCATATATTGATATTTTTTGAAATTCTAATGAAAACAGAGCCTTTGAACAACATGTTTATGGAATCATAAATGAGTATTTCTGTTTTGTTGTATAAAGGCATCAAAGCAATATATTTGAGATATTTTTGGTTTTGCTTACTAATGCTGTAGTATGTTTCCCAGGTGGCCTAACTGATCTATAGCACTCCCATTTTATCCTCATTCTACCTTCAAATATGCATGCTTATGTTTGCACAGGTAATCTACAACTTGCAATCAATCATTTTATGACCTCTGAAAGTTACAAGGGCTATGGAATGGGTGCTTTATGGCCAGTAAACCATCCCCAACCATTGTAAATAGTTGTGCTCCTCCCCCCCCCATTGGTCACATGACCACATAAGTTCGGTGCATCAGCTTTATAATCTCTTGCAGCATTCTACAATCACATGACTGCAATTTGCAATGTTATTTGTCATTTTCTGGCAACTTTTTTGCTGGTTTCTAGCAATAAATGCTTTTTCAAAAAAATAGGTTCACTTAATCACTGCTACCTTTGCTTAATTTCCATGGTGAAAAAGACCAAAAAATTACAACCTTAATGGTTGTAACAACTGGATTCTACGATTATAAGATGAGGACTACTTTTACCAAAATCTACGGTATGTTAACTTTTAGCTATAATGATTATCCTGTGTGAACAAAACTAGTTGAATCTTTGCCTCTCCTCTTGTTCCATGTTAATTTCCTATGTATGTGTTAAAGTTATTTTCCCAATTAAATGTGTAGAGTCCCATAAAATACCCAATTGGCATACTTTTCAATCATTCAAAATCTCAGTCACTACTGGTATTCATATAGTTAAAACTGGGTAACCTTGTATTTTTTGAAAAACCAGATTATAAATGAGTAAAGGATACAATCTTAAATTTTTCATTGGAGAACCACAAAAATAGTACCTTTAATAGCAGAGATAATATTGTTTGGGTATACAATAGGAGCACAGTTCTTAAACCTCACTGATCCCACATGTATGACTAGAACTACACACAAATATTCCGAACAATACTACTCAAGTGTGGATATGTGTCTTTAACTCCTCTGCTGTAAAGAGAAACTACCCTCCATCAGGAGGAAGAACAATAGTAACTCTAGGAACAATTCAATTAAAAATACAATTACTCAGTTCAAATGTAATGCCAAAGAATTACAAGCTCAAGCCTCCAGCTGATGCACTCTTCTTCTTCTTCCCAACTGGTTTCCACAAATCACAGTTTGCCAGATTCTAGCAAAAGGGCCAACAGAGAAATAACTGAAGCCTATCAGCTTCAGGCTTGTTTCATTTGATGTTTCACCTGAAACAAGCTAATTTTTCCCACATTTTGTTTTCTTCCCCATTCTGGTCTCCAGCTATAAACAAAATAAAGGTTAAACTGCTCAAAGATTAAGGTCGAGCTATAATCCAATTGTTTTCAACTTAATTAGGATCTAATCTTTAATACCACTGCAATGGGATTAAAGCTTCAAATTTTCTCAGTGATGGTAATACCGGCTTTCTTCTTGTGTTTCAGCTGGGAGAATCACGTAAGAGCATTTATTTGGAATTTTCAATGTCTTGATTTGATCAGAAATAAAAACTTTCCTTTTTCAACCCCTGCCCTCTTTATTTAAATTACTAATCAGGTCATAATTCTGACACTTTCTATTTGAGCATGAACTATTGAGATCATTTTGAATGTACAATTGATGGTGAGGCAAAGTTAGGTAATTTTGTTTTACTGAGCTTACAAATTTTGAAACTGGAGAAACAAAGAGGATATTAATATTAAGGAGGAAGGAACGAAAAACAGAACAAAATCATGAAGAATGTGGCAGTAAAGATCAGAATAATTAAAGCAATGATTTTACCAGGGGAACATCTGGTTACAAAAGCTGTACACAGAGAAAGAGAAAATAAAGCAACAGGTAAATGATGCGACTGCTTGCCAAATATAATGATAAAAAACTCTTGCTTAGTTCCGTATTTCCAACCAGGCATAAGATTTAGATAAGCAGTTTTACTGAATTAGGAACCCATACATACAAAAAAAAATTATGCGAACACATAGGAATTTTGCCTTGTGTGTTCTATGTGTATCAGTACCAAGATACAAATCCTGGGTTCCTTTCTTCTTTAGTCTATGGATTTTTGGATGCACTTGAAGCATTCTGCCATTTACCCCCAAGCTGCTACTTCTAGTGTTGATAGGAGCACATGCAGAGGGAGGAAAGGGGTCATTTATGTTATAATAAAAGCAAGACTGGTCAATTGAAAAATTCTCCCATTTTTAAATGTGTTGAACACACACTGAACACACACTTAAAAAGGACAGGACTTTGATCATTGGTTGTACCTGCCACTTTGAAGTTGTTGTCATATTCTCCCATGGTGGCAGCCAGTATGAGAATCAGGGTGTGTGTGTCTCTGGCTCACCAATGTTAACTCTTTTAGTAAGATCAGTGGGCAGGATCAAAAACTTCGTTGAAATATTCAGAACTGCCAGAAGTTATAACTGATCAAAATGGCAATCATTTGTGCAAGATTTAAGCTCCATTTGTTGCATCTAATGAAGTTTAATCTCATTTTAAGTTTCAGATGTAAATATGCATTGTGATTATTCAAGAATGGAGATGAAAACTTTGGAGATCCATGCCAAGGGCTACTGAAATCTTTAAATGATGTACCACTGTTTTTCAAAATGTATGCATCAAACATCAATTGACATCCTAGATATCGATTCTCAATGCTAAGTCACAAGCTAAGGTCAACTATATTATTTCCCTAGCAGTCTCTACTCAAATTACCATGAATGCACAAAACCCAGAGATTCAGGCAAGTTCTGGGTATTAATCTATTTTTATGAAGTTGATGAAAAAAAATGTTTTTTCATATTAAACTTTAAATTCCAGTGCAAGCATATGCCCTGGGAAAACAGGAATATTACTTTTAGCAGAGATTATAGATCACTTATAGAACATATTTTTGTATACAAAATTTTCCTGTATCCCCATTAGAAAGAATCAATTAGCAGGTAGTGGGAAAGGTCTTACGATTAACTTTATTTCCTATTTTTGAGGAGAAAGGCTCATTTGAAAATGGACTATTATTTTTCTCTCCTTCCCTCCCACACACACACAGACACAAACTCATTTACTAACTTAGCCTATAGTCTATAGTAATGCTATTCCCAGCTCTGTATGGTTTCCAGCTGCCACCACAAGTCATCTGCTGTTTTCTTGCAGCCTTCCCGATCTGAGTTACTTCTCGCCTCAAGCATTACAAACTGCTGGACTTACCCAATTCATCCCACAGTTGTCGACATTTGTCAGTCATGCCTGTTCCTTGTTGCCTCCAGAGAGCAAGACGTGGATCTGCCATGAACTGCTCTGTTATTAACGTCAGCATCCTAGCTCCATTGGAATCTCTCATGCGCAGCATTTCACGGACCTAAAATAAAAAAGGAGGACATGTAGACTTTCAATCATATAGGTGTTGGATTTAAGGGTGACATGAATTAGCTTCTACATGGTCTTTCATTTTGCCCAGAGGGTGTCCCACCATACATTTGGAGCTAAATTACCACTCAAATTATACTGATCATGATGGCTGCAATTGATAGGAATGGAGATAACCAGATTTTTTTTTTTTTTGGGGGGGGGGAGAGATTATGTACTTCTTACAAGATGATAAAAGCTTGCCATCATCAAGCTGCCTACATGGTTGTGAAAATGTCTCTAAATGTCTCTCTACCTTGTTGAACAAATATCAAGCTATTCAGGCAAGCCAAAGAAATATTTTTTCCCTGAGAATAAGAGACATGCAAAATCATTAATAAAGAATATGATAAGCCAGATGGTGATTTTTATAGTCTTCAGCCAGTACAGATTGAGCCAGATATACTCAAATCATGATCCCCATTTCCAACAATGAAAAACCAAATGCTTTGCGGATTACTGAACTTCCAAATTCCCTCCTCAAAAAATACCCTGGAATGTGGGTTTAGAGTATGAGAATTCTTGTAATCAACTTGTCTCCCTTTACTGTTCTATAATTTGGGGGGGAAATGCGTCATGGCTGAAGAAACAGATGTTTCACTTTAGACCTTGAATCCCTCACAATGATGGATTATTAAAAATCATTGCAAAAACCATTCCAAGTAAAATGTCTCATCTTGTAATCTGATGCAAACTCTATTTGAAAGAAAAAGGTTTGGTTTAAATGATATCTAAGACTTGACAGAACAGATTTTTGAAGTGAAGTGTGGAATCACCATATAGGAAGGCATATCCTGCTCAAGAGATATAATTGCTTACAGAATTCTATTTATCATTTCTTGCATGCTGGATTCTGCAAGGGAACCTATCACTAGTTCTAACTAGAATTTCTCTAACACACTAGGTTCGAGAATAATATTTTCTCAAAAAGTATAATGCTCAGATGGAACATTTTAGAATTAAGATCAAAGCATACACCAACAATATCCTTTACTTTGTATGAAGTTTAAACATCTATAAAAGAAGTTATGGGAATCAGTGGCTATTAGTCCTGATTATGGTGTAACTGCCTATAAAGCTATTTGCAGGGAGGCTAGTGAACTTCCTTATAGTTGTCCAAAGTGAGAATAGACTGCTAGACTACATGGAAATAGGTTCAATCCAGAAAGGACTGCTTATATCCTTAATTATATAGGTTGTCCTAAATATGATTAACTCACTTTCCATCTATCTATGAATGACTGATAAAAAATTGCAACAATATATTTGGAACAGTTTTAAAAAGAAATCTTGCAATTATGCATACATACAAGTATTTCCTGCCAAATTTTTTAAAAAACTACTTTTGTATACCATTAATATTTTGACCATCTTGACTACACTTAGCTATGAAAAACTAGACATTAATGCTTATGGATTAGTCTCAGGTCATGTAATTTTTTTTTTCTCAGAAGCATACATAGATTAATTCAATGCAAATATCTTTATATAGTTTGTTGATCTGAATGCTTATACTTTTGCCTTCAACACTCTTATACACTTTCTACATACTGCTGTTCTGTCCATTCATACAGTTCATATTGGTTATATGTGTTCATAAGAATGATTCTAGGTATTCCTTTTTCGTGATAGTCCTGTGACAGAACAATCTAATCTGCTACATTGTTCAAACTCTGTTAATTTAGAATAAAAACTAGGAGCGTTGAATTCTAAGTAAAGGTAGTACATACTTCTAAAAAACCCTTCAGCAATTGCTTTTAAACCACTGCTGTAGTCACTTTATTTTAGCCCAACTCACTTGATAGGATTCTTTTTTTTTTTTTATAAATTTTATTTGAGTTTTCACAAAAAAAATACAAATAAAACATCTTTTTTGAAGATAGCGTAATCCCGGATTACATTTCTTTGTACAGACACAAATTCAATTTCATGCTCATTTTTATGTTCTGTTCCATATCTTATTACTGTTTTACATTTTCTACATAGCTTCTCCTCTCTTTTAATTTTCTCAATTTTATTTTAATTATCTCATCTCAATTCAAATCATTATATTTATACTTTTTGTCTGTCCTGTTTCAGTTATCTATTTTCTTTTCTCATTAAACAAAGTTTTTCCTATAGTTGCTGATTGGAGTAGGACACCTTTATATATTTTAAGTTTATCCATTTATCCATTTATATTTAGGTCTCAATATATACCTTAAAGTTATAACATTCAATATAATACATAACTTCAGTTCCGATTCTGCTTGGTAAATTCTTAAAATATACACTATATTCTTAAAAAGAAAAAAAAAGGATTATAAATATATGTAGTTAAAACAACACATTCCATTCCAATTCAATTCTATCATTAATATTAATATTCATTAAAATCTTAACTTCTTTAACATTACTTTTCAATTAAATATCATACTTCTATGGGAACAGTTATAAGCTTTCCATAATTAATTCCCCCCCTTCACTTATATTTTATAAAACATTACTAATTAAAATGTTCCTATCCCTTCCTAATTCAATTTTCTCATTTATTTTATTTCACTTATTTTATTAACAAACATTTCACTAAATTACACTATTTTATCCCTCATTTTAATCATACATTGTTTCCAATTTTCTAAAGTTATTTCTATTACTAATATAACAATACAATCTTATGTACCTTTACAGAATCCCTTTTTCAGTTAAATTTTCACCCATTATTTCTAAATTGGCCCTGTTTCTCTATATCTTGTTTCGGTCCTTTGTAACTTCTTTTCCTTTCCTTCTTCCCTCTCTTCTTCTCTCTCCCCTTTTTACACCCTTGTCTCTCTACCTCTATTTCTCTCTTCTGTATTCCCCTCTTCTGTTGTTTTCCAGTATTATACTTATTTTTTGAATTATTTTTCTTTTCTCTGGTTGTTTTTTTAAGTCTTAAATTCTCCATTCTCTTTTCCCCCTTTCCTTTTTCTTCCCCACATAGAATTACTTGTTCATTAAAGATGGCTTCTTCTTTGTGCCAGTCTTCTTGTTTTTCAGACATTTCTTGTTGTTTCTCATAGTTCCAAATCTCCATTTCTAAGAGTTGGAAAACGAAGCCAAAAGAGCCTCTCCCTTCTTGTGCATCTTCTTTATACTTTTTAAGTTCCATTTTCAATTCATCCAGAAGTAGTGCCATTGTATAAATTTTTAAACAACCACCCAATTAATTTTAGTCATTCAAATACAATAACCAATAATCCAAAGATCACCAAGTAATCCAAATACACACAAGCTATTTCTTTTTGCTCTTTTTTTTCACTTTCTCTTCCTGGGGTTCTCCTGTTTAGTTACAAGGTTTCAGTTAAAATGTATCTTTTAGAAGTCTTGTTGAAGTTTTACTGTAGATTCCTTTTAATTCCAGACAGTCTCCTCCCTTTTTCCAGATCCTGCCCTTTTATTCTTTTTCTCTCCTTTCCTGCTTATGAAAAAAAAATTAGTGTCCAGAACTCTTTATTATCCCTTTGACATTTTATTTTATTTTCAGCTTAATTGCCTGTTGATGTCAAAGTGGATTTTTCCAATTTCTTATTTAAGTCTCTTAGTTGTCAGTATAGGGAAAGGGAGAGAGGAAAAAAACCCAAACCTTTCTCCTTTCGCTTTCCTTCGCTGCTTCTGACTCTGCTTTGGGAGCGATGTTATTTTTTTTTTGTAAGTTTAAATTCCAGGGTACCTTAGTTATTGCTTTTGCAATTTAACCCGGTCAGCCAAAACTTTCATTTTTTATCTTCCTCCTGCACATTCTTTTCCGGTCGAGTTCTTTGAGGTGGCCATTTCTGACCACCACTGCAACCGCCTTTGGGAAAGGGAGTAATGGCCAGCTGAGGAGGAGAGATGCGGTTCTCCTCAACCCTGCTGGCAGTCTCCCCCCTCTTCACCACTTCTACGGGGTGACTTAGCCCCGAAACCAGCCAGCTCGGGGCGCTTCAGCAGCGAGCCCAGACCGAAACTGCACATGATCACGGATTTCTGTCTGTCGCCGAAGGAACTCAAACCGGAAGCCCCTTTGTAGGATTCTTGTGGGGAATTATTTAAAAAAAACACTGCTGCTATCAGAATCATAAGCAAGTCTTGCTTGTTCAGATGGCTTTGTATACGGTAGCATTTTTACTCATAATAAACAATATTGATGAGGTTGTGCATGTTTCCATACATGCCTATGCCAAAATCCAGCAATGGAGAAACACACGGTTATATGTTCCACTTTTGCCACAATTTTCTATATTACAATATTTTATTAAAACCAAAATCTCTACTGCAAAGGTTTGATTGATAAATCTCCCTTGAGTGAAGTTAATCATTAGAAAGCACCAAAAATGTCTATCCAAACAAAATTTGCATAAGTGGAAGTACCTAACAATAAGCTAATTGTGAGTAAGATACAATATTGTTTTTGATTCCTAGTGGCCATTGCACCAATGCAATTTAACATGCCAGTTCCAGTCCATCTTTGGAAAAGACAGAACGATATAATCCTAAATGTTGATTTCACAGAGAAAAGAACAGCAAGTTGAAAGAATATCATAAAGCTTCAAGGGTAGAAAGTTTTGCAAATGTGATAGAAAAGGGAATCTATGTCTCACCTTAGCGAACATGGAATTGAGTTGCTTCCCAGAGCCATAGTACCCTCCTTGGGAAAGGAATAGCTTCACCTGCTCTCGAACCTGTTCCTCATCCAAATGCCAGCAATTTTCATCATCAATACTGGCTCCTGCAGTTGGGTCTGGAGCACCTATGGCAAGAAAACTCAGCTGTTAAAAGAAATCTTATCCATGGCTTTAAAGGGGCAAAATTGCCTATTATCCCTTAACCCGATCATATAGTAAAGCAGGGCTGTCAAACTCCCGACCCACAGGCCAAATGCATCAAACACTAGTCACACCTACACCCAGTTTAGCAAAGGGGAAACGCACGTCATCACAGCACTATGACAATGTGAGTTTGACACCCCTGTAGTAAAACAACGTTTCTTAACCTTAGCCACTTTAAGATGAGTGGACTTCAACTTCCAGAATTCCCCAGCCAGGTTCATCTCAAAGTGGCTAAGGTTAAGAAACTCTGCTTTAAGGTCTCCGTAAGTAGAGAACAATTCCTGGTGACTTTACATATCCATGCAACACAGAACTGGTTTGCCATTTCATTTTCCAGGATGTCCCTTAAATTCCTAAATTATCTTTGGTACTCTATGGTAGTCTCCTATCTAAGTTATTAGGCAGGCTCTAACTACTTAGTTTCCAAGCACAGACAGGTTCAGCCACCCATGTGCTGAGATATATACAAAAGAAAAAATAAATAAACAGTAACACGGTATTTTAATTTCTAAAAAATCAATATTTATTCTTCAGTACTTTTGTTTTCAATACAGAACAAACAAAATGTAGGGTTATGTTTGTATAATTGCAGAACAGCCAAATAAAATACTGTAATGGTCATAAAATAACAAATAATAAATAACAAATAATTATTTTAAAAAGAATCTGAACAGCAAGGGAGAAATTTCTCCATTCTGCCCTAACAGGCTTGACACTAGTATTCACCACACTAACTCCTACAGTAAGCTAAAAATGAAGTAAGAATCATTGCCTTCTTTGTTGCTAAAAACTTTATAATGCATCATTTTGGGTGGAAGCCTTAATATCTAACATGAAAAGTCTCCCTAGATCAGTTTCCCCCACTGAGGCCTTCCTGGTAAATTTAACTACCAAGCAAAGAAAGTCCAGTTTAGATTCTAAGATGATCCAAATGACTCCTACCAAGACTTCTACTTGGTATTCCTGTGCTGATCTCTAAACAATTCATATATGACTATAGATGACTGTCTTTCTTGGGCCTCAAAAGATAGAAGCTGTCTCTCTAAAGCCATAAACTCCTCAAACACAGCACACACACACAGACACACACACACTGTGTGCATGTGTTTGTGTGTGTGTGTGTGTGTGTGTGTGTGTGTAAGATTAAATTGCTGAACTCAGAGAGGCTTCACAAAATGTTTGGAGATTTCTATACAGAAGATAACCATTCTTCTGACACACTTAATCTTAGCTATGTTGGCTATTTTAAGAATGACTCAGTAAGGATTACATGAAACAGACTGAAAGCAATGAAAGCCAGTGATGGCAGGGTCGAAATAAATATTATCTTCAACAGCTTGAGGATGATTTGTTTCTATCAGTGAAGGAATCAATATTGTTACTATAACAGAGTTATCTGTCAAGGATGCCTTTGGCTAGGGTTACTAGATATCTGAATAGGCAAAGGAGGACATGAACAGTTTCAAAGGATAACACACTGTTTAACTTTCTTGGTATCCATTTCAAAAATTACAACAAATTGCAAAGAAATGTACTTAGGGCAACATGTACTGTATATGAAATCACTTTTTCCACCATCAGAAAGACTGATTTTTCTAATCACAATATTTTCCAATAAATCTTTTATTTGAAGAACAAATGCTAGCAATAATATAGAATTAGTGATGACATACTTTTCAATTTTCACCACAGAAAAATATGGCAAGTCATATGATCTACTGGTTACAGTGATCATTGAAGGGGCTGGATTTAGAATCTTCTTGCTTTAATTTTCTTTAAGATGTTTTACATCACTTTAGATAACTACAACCCTGGAAATAGTTAAGATTTACTCTTGCAAGCTATATTGTCTGTTTCCACACTTAAAACTTTAAAAGTTTTAGCAGAATGCTTATTAAGGTAGAATAACCGTGTCCAAAAAGCAGGCTTGTTTCTATTTCCTAAAGCTTCAAATCCTTTTTCTTGTTTCTCAATGTCTTCCCCCTAACACAAAACAGTCCAATAAATGCAAACATTTAGTGTTGTTTACTTTTCAAGCTTCAATTTTGCAGTGGTGCAAGGCACACAATTGGTCTGTAAGAGCTGACTACCTCATTAATGTGCATGTAACAATGAAATCTTTCCTTGCAAAGCATCTTAAGGCTAAGCAATAATCTTTCTAAAGTCAAAAGGAGCTCCGCTATAAAATGAGAGATGCCAAATTGATGAGCATTTCCCCCCCCATTTGTTGAAGCCACTAGAAAAATAAAATTTATGTTTGGAGAGATTAAGGCAATATTTAAAAGGCACTCAGCTATACAGAAATTAGGAAGAATCCCACATTGTTACATCATTGTACTCAACTTGAAAATCTGAGAAAAAATATATATCCTGTTTTCTTATCACTGAAATTCTTCAATGGCGACATTATAAAGACAAGCTGTCAATTGCTTCTACATAGAAATTATCAACATTATCAATCTGGATGTCTGACATCAAATCACAAAAAAACAAAATAAAAAAAAATCCTATACTGGTTTATGCAAAAGAAGAGAAAGAAAAATCCTGGGTAGAAATTTCAGCTAGAGATAAACCATGGTGCCAGGAACATGCAACTCTGACCTTAATCCCATTTCTCTAATGTTTATTACTACTCTTCAGTGAGTTAATAGCTCATAACTGGAGTGAGGAGACATGGCAAAAGACAGATGCAGCCCTTTCCAACTGGAATTAGTCAACTGGATTTATCCTTGTCAATAAAGCTCCTTCTCTACAACCATTAAGAGAAAGCTGGCCAGGAAATGCCTACTCTTATCCTACTCAGAGGCAATTAGCACTCTCAAAATAAGCAGCATTGTGGAGCAAAACCAATATATTATAATGATGAAATTATAAAAATCATATTGTAACTGTCCCATCAAAATAGAAGCCAGATGATTCATAAGAATTAGACGGCAGAGCAATAGGGCAAATCAGTTTTGCAATCGATAGGCATTTGAAAGTAACAGAATAACAGAACTGGAAGAGACCTTGGATTGTACTAGCCCAACCCCTGATCAAGCAGGAGACCCTATATTGTTTAAGACTAATGGTTGTCCAATCTCTTTTTTAAAATCTCCAATGTTGGAGCATTCCACTACTTCTGGAGGCAAGTTGTTCCATTGATTAATTGCTCTATCAGGAAATTTCTCCTTAGTTCTAGGTGGCTTCTCTCCTTGATTAGTTTCTATCCATTGCTTCTTGTCCTGCTTTCAGGTGCTTTGGAGAATAGATTGACTCCTTCTATATCAGGGGTTTCAAAATCACGGCCCATGGGCCAGATGCATCATGTGTTGGCCCTGCCCCTAACTGATTTACCGAAGCGGGGAAAAGTTCCTATACGTCAAATGACGATGCCATGACGACACGAGTTTGGCATCCCTGCTCTATGTCTACTCTAATTATTATCTAATTTAACCCAAAGACAGGCAAGCCATTATTTTGCAGATAGTTTGAATTTAAATTTATATCAGCCTCAATAAGCACAGCCACTGGCAAAGGATTTTGGGACATGTTGCCCAAAACCTTTTGACTGCACTGGGTTATTTGCCAGAATTTTCAAAAGCCAGTGAAGAGGCTTGCCTGCCAAGCCTCAGGGTTTGACTTGTACCTTGGAGAAAAAATGCCAGTCTATAATTATCCCAACTTTCAGAGCATTCACTGGGTTTTGCGTAAGCAAGAAGACTTTCACTCAATGTTCAAGTCATTAAAATCTTTCTGGCCACCATAAACCATGTGCAATTGAAACATTTCCCTTAGCTTTCTTCATTACTGATCCTTACGCATACTAGTAACAATTATTTGGTTTACAATTGTCAGACAATGGGAGGTCCAAATATCTGTCAGCTTTGATTTTATTTTATTTTTAAAGACTAGTCTTTATTTTTAGGCTGAGCACAACTGGGTTGCTTTTCTAAACAAAGAAAGAGTAAGAAAAAAGGAAAAGAAACAAAGTGGTACTTTGATACTCAATGGCTTTGAGACTCATCAAATTTGGTACTCAACAAATTTGGATGTGAAAATTTTGTCCCAGTATTCATACTTTGTTTGGTACTCAGTACACAAGCTAGAGCTGTTTGGTATCAGCTGCATTGTGTCTCACTACATTATTCCTTATGGGAAAAAATTGTTTGGTACTCATCTTTTTTGGTACTCATCATGCTGTACAGTACCAATTGACAATGAATAAAAGTTTTCCTTCTTTATGTTTCTTTCTATATTCCAAAATAAGGAACTCTTATATGTATTCCCAGTTTTATGTTTTAAGCCAGCTATATTAATTAACCTGCAATGGTTCTTGCAATTTATGAGGGAAAAGCTTAATAATCAGTAAATTTAATTTCTCTCTGTATTAAAATTTTACAGAATCTTTTATTATAGTTCTTTGGGATGGTTTAAATCAGGAGTCCCCAAACTTGGCAACTTTAAGACTTGTGGACTTCAATTCCCAGAATTCTCCAGCCACCATAGCTTAGCATAGCTGGGTGAAGAATTCTGGAAGTTAAAATCCACAAGTCTTAAAGTTGCCAAGTTTGGAGACTTTGGAGAAAGTTTGGAGAAAGTGATTGGAAAAAGGTCCTTCATCAATGGGTTTTGTGGGTTAGTCATACCCAGAGAAAGAGAGAGAGATGTTTGTTCCTCATGGTGACATATATATTGATTCATTGAACAAATTTATATAGTTGCCCAACTCATACATATGACTCCAGGAAACTTAAAACATTAAAATCTATGACAAAAACCACACCCACTCCCAACCCACCCCCCAATGGCAGCAGTAATCCAAACCACTTGATGGGCTCTGTGCTGTCCAGACAGTATATAGTTAATTGGGAATTGGGATAGTTAATTGGAAATTGGGAGTTGTCCCCTTAAGGGAATGCATCATGGGAAATGTAGTTCATGTCACATCTGTAATACTGATTGGTCACTGAATTGACCCTTGGTTGGGTTGGGGGAGTTTCCGTTATTCATGCTGCTTTGCTCCATTGTTATGGGATGATTTAAAGACAGAACAGGCTCCAGTTCCATTTGGGGACTGTCTTCAGGGCCTTTGGAAAAGCAGGAAGTATGATAAATAGATCATATATTTTGGAACATATCTTGCCATGTCTTGATCATAACAATAAAATAAAAGGCTATTTACAATTAAAATATTTGGAGTTCTATAGAGTCGGGGAGAACTGGCACCATCCAAGGTGCAGCTAAGGCTGTCAGCACCACTTCATCCTGTACCGGCTGCAGCTTCCAAATACCCTTCAAGCACGAGAGCGCATTGCAGTATTCCAAATGGGAGAAGACCAAAGTATGATTGACTGAGTCAGGGCCTCATAATCCAGGAAAGGGCACAACTGACACACAACATGAAGTTGTACAAAGATCCTCTTAACAGGAATCATGAGTTCAGGAGGACTTCCTGCTCACTGGGTCCATTCTGGTATACAGCAACTCCATCCAGAACTAAAGATGATAAATTTCCAGATTCTGAGACTCCTGTATCTACAAATATTCCATCATTGGGAGATAGATAATCAAGTACATTCTAGTTACCTCACAATGTGTGTTGCATGGATTTCCACTGAAATTCATCCATGGAGCTTCAATTAATCCACAATAAAGCAACATGATCGATGACAGGCACACATTGATATGCCAATATATCATCAATATCTATGAGTTGCATTGATGGCCAGTTTGGTTGTGGTGCAATTCAATTTGCTGGCTGTCAGCTATAAAACCCTAGTTATTTTAAATACCTAGGTTTGTACCCATCCAGTACAATCAGATAGAGAGGGGGTATTCTAGCTCTCTTCTATCAAATAATATCAGCTAGAGTACTCTAGAAGTGTACCTTCTCTGTTATGGTGCCTGCCTCCCTAATATATCATCCCCCCCCCCCCGCAAGATTTGTGCAGCTTCCACTCCACAGGAGCTCCACAAGTTTATGAAAACATGGTTGTGCTCCTAGATCTGGGTTAGGTTGACTGTTGAATATCTGATGGATTGCTTTGTGTTGTGTAACGTGTTTTTTCTGTTTACCTGTTTTTCTATTTTTTAATTGTTGCCTTTTAATTATTAAGCCTTAATTATTCCCTTTCTCTAAATTATTCATTAGAGACTCAGTTTGGCCTAGTGATTAAGGTGCCAGGCTAGAAACCAGGGGATTGTAAATTATGATATTATTTCCGCTTTCCTTTGCTGAACGGACTTGTGGAGGTTGTAAATACAAGGATTGATTACAAACTTATTATTTTCATGACTGTTGTTAACTGTGAAATAACTTCAAACAAAGCAGTCACTAAAGGAGGAGAACCTGTATAAGCTTGTATTTAGCTGCTAAAAGGGGGGGGGGGGAGCAAGATGCTATAAGAGCCAGTTTGGCCTAGTGGTTAATGTACCAAGCTAGAAACCAGAAGCTTGAGTTCTAATCCCACTTGAGGCATGAAAGCTGCCTGGGTGACTTTAGGCCAATCACTCTCTCTCAGTTTAACTCACTTCACAAGGTAAGTAAGTGAGGAAAGTAAGAGGAGGAAGGAATATTACATTCACCTCCTTGAGTTATTTATAAAAATAATAAAAGCGGAATTTTAAAAAGTGATGATATAAACTGATCTACATAGGGTTGAACTGTGGAGTCCTTGTTGCTCCCCAAGTTTGGTTATTTGCTTGCTGATGTTTCTGCAAGCAATCATCCAAGCTCAAAGAGCACAAAGGACTCTATAAGCTGATCTGTCAACTCAAAATAATTAGCTGGAGTCTAAATTGAGAATGTAAAAAAAATATCACTCAATCTCACTTCAATATACATAGAAATAGCAACCACATCTTTTCTGACATCAGAGTAACAAGCTTCTGAGTACCGTCTGTTAGCACCATGGCAGCTGATATGTCCCCACACAGTAACATATTCAGGGCATTCGACTTGTAAAGCTCAGTGGTTATAGAAGAGAAAAATTGAACACCGTTCTCAACTTTCTTTGAAATGTGGGCTTTTTAAAATATAGTCGCTTTGAATCAAGTTTCCCTTGCACTTGGCTTTTCCAACAAGACAAGCTCCATATGTGTTAGGAGTTACCACTCTCATCATAATGCCCACATGAACAGATTGGAGAAAGTAAACTGTTCTCTTCTATTAATGCTATGAAATGAACTTTCAGAACAGAAATATGGCGCTACTTTATGAAAAGTGGCTAGCTTCTCTCCTTCTTTATGCTCTTAAGCAGAAATTACAAACAATTCATATAGCCTGACAGGGTCCAGACATGGTCCAGATTTTAGAGTCCAGAATGTTAGATACTCAATCCAGCATTGCTTGTTGTTATAAACTTCTTTTCCAGAAGAGAAACAAACAGTTGTGACAGCCAAAATCTTTTGATAAAAGATATGAGCCTGCAATACGATTTGTCTCGGAGCTGTAAAGATTCTATATTTTAAAGCATTAAGTGGTTCAGACATTATAAACCTGGTGAGATTCTTCTCCTCTTCAGGTGTGTCAAGAATGAGCATGTTTTTATAATATGGGAGATTTATTTCTGCCTCATTGACTTACCATGCACTTGATTGATTTCAGAGTTGGAGGACAAGATTTCATCGGCCAGTTTCTGGGCTGTTGGGAGCACTTCAGTGTGGTGGGCCGTAATCAAATACTGAACAAATTTTTGGAGCTGGTCCCTGTTCATTTGGAAAAGAGTCTCTGAAATAGGAAGACGGAGTTTGACCTGATCAGGCTTGCGAATCCTATAGAGGGAGAGTGCCACAACATGAGCACAATAGAAAATGTCCTTGTTCCCACAATCACATGTTACAGATGTTATCTTGCACCGGTCAAAGCTGATGGCCACTTTATAGGTCATTTCTGGTTCAGTTGCAGTTGCTGCTTCTGTCACAGTGCCACTCAGGTGGAATCCTGGAAAGAAAGAAAAATAGATTACCAGGAGGGGATCTTCATCATAACAGACCACTACCTAGTTATATTCATATTCATAAGATGTTTTCAGTAGTTCTCCCCAACCTGGTACCTTTCAGGTGTATTGGACACATAATTCCCTCAAAGCCCAACCAGAATAGAAATATCCATAGCATAGATTATACTCCTCTCTCTCAAAATATCAACATATAGTTAACATTAAAAAGTATATCTATTGATGGATGTTGCTTCCAGCTGAGCAGCCAATATTTCGGATTTGGGGCAGTTAAGAATAACTATAAAATGCAAGAGCCATGAGTCTGCACAATATTCAATTTGTTTCTGAATCACATAAGCTCCCATTGCCCATTTCAGCTTAATTTGATTCGGAATGCAATTCTATTGATATTTTATTAGAGGTAAGATACATTGATTTCAGAAGGCTACTGCCGTAGTACTGTATAGAAGTGCAGCCAAGTCTTAAGCTGGCTAGTATTCCCACATGCTTACTGGGCTGTCACAAGAAAAAATTATTTAAGAAAATATGATTTAACATATTTTAGAAAATGCAAACCTTTTAAAATTATCTGAAGGTCAATACAAGATAAATATGATTATCAAGCTGTACATTAACTTTGAACAAAGTATGCTTAGATAAGTCATATTTCATGGATGGGCGGACAGACATTAAAAATGTTGACATAATTAGAACAGTTTCCATCACAATATTACCTCAAATATCACTGAGTAATCTCATGAGTCTCATGATGCTGAAAAAACAGTGACAGAATACATCTAGGATGGACAGGGCTACCAGAAAGACGGTTCTTTTGCTGGATAAATTCCCACAAATTACCCCCAAAGATAACAAAACTGCAAAATTGATCATCAAAGCAAATCAATATTAATTATTCAATATTATTCAATATAAAAATTGGTATAATGAGCCACAAAAAAACATGGTGATAAGACACCATCAAAGCTGGCATCAGCACAAAATTTCAGAATACCTAATTAACAATGCAGTTTTTCTTTTTTCCTTATAAAAGCAAAAAAAATTGTTGTCTTCTGCTTTTTTAAAATGAAATAGAAAAGAATAGAAATAAAAATAGAAATAGAATAGAAATAGAATAGAATAAAATTCTTTATTGGCCAAGTATGATTGGACATACAAGGAATTTGTCTTTGGTGCATATGCTCTCAGTGTACATAAAAGAAAAATAAAATATATTCATTAAGAATTACCAGATACAACACTTAGTGATAGTCATAAGTTACTAATAAGCAATCAAAACATACTAGAAAACAAATAAAACAATATAAATTGTAAAGATATACGTAACATGGTTGTTGTCATAAGTGGGAAGAGTTACTAGGAAGGATGAAAAGAAGAATAGTAATATAGTCTTAGTAAATAATTTGACAGTGTTGTGGGAATTAGTTGTTGAGCAGAGTGATGACATTCGGGGAAAAACTGTCCTTGTGCCTAGTTGTTCTGGTGTGCAGTACCCTATGGCATTGTTTTGAGGGGTAAAAAAAGAAAGGTAAAATTTTCTGAAAAGGATAGTAGTGCATATACTTCTAGTTACCAGAATTGTGCAGTCTACAGTAGAGGTATTGAGACTCAGAACAGAAGTCCCCAAGTTAAATATCAATAAGACAATTGACTAACGGGGAGCCTTAAGACAGGATGGAAGTGTAGCACAGTCTTATAATGAGAATGATGTTGATTTAATGCAGTGTAAGTGTGTATCTCTTTGTCAGGAGTTTCCGCTATAAAATAGTATTTCCAGGAATTTTCATTCTCAGTGATAATAATCCCACCTCTTTGAAAGCAATTCAGAAGAGGAAAAACAAAAATAAATGAAATCAGTATGAAAAAGCATTTATTTTGCCCATCCTTGCTCAATTTATTTCTCTCCTTCCCAGGCTTATAGATAATTAGGAAGTCTCACATTGTATCATGTCTATAGCATTGTCAAAATGCCTACTTTCTAACCATCCTAAGCATCAACCAACTCATTTGTAATTAAGGGACAAATATTATAATAGTCTAGCATTACGGGACACTGTATTTACGATTATTGCCAAACCCTGATGGGGAAAATTCTCAGTTTTACCTTTTGCAACTGTAGCTTTGATTTCATCACTAGATATGGGATGGCAATGACCTAGAGACAACTTACTTATGACAGAGCTACTAGATGTGAGTGTCTGTGTGTTACATACTAGAGAAACAAGTTAAAAGATTCTTCTCATGCATTGGTTGTTGTGCTGCCTGTTACAATCTCTGAAAAGCTTCTGCTTTACTCTCAAGGCTGAAGTCACAACATCTTTTGGCACTGAGTGATTTCAATCATGATCTATGGCAAGGCCTGAAAAGACTTGAGATTCCATGCCCTCTATGATGATTATGGATTTATACAAAATGACCTTGGCTTGACTCACACCAGCAAGTCACACTTTTGATTTTGTGTTTGCCTCAGACAGTGGTTGCTAGATAAGCTGGATTCGGAAGTTATGTCATCTAACATTTACGATGGTCAGATCATTTTAGGTCCAGATGAGACTGTCTGATTCTTGGAACCCCTGCAGGGAGAATGGACTGATTAAAATGGTATGCCCCAAGCACCATTATGAATCCAGATGGACTTCAGCAGGCAGCTGGTCATTTACCAGGCAACCTGATAGGTAGCTCTTTTGACTGTCTGGGTAGCCACTGGCAACAGAAGGCAACTTGACCCCTCAGCAAGATTGTTCCCAAGCAGCCTCTCTTTGTTCATCAATTCCAGTTGTCTCCTTGCTTTACTGAGTAGCTCTAGGAGAGGACAGGTCTCTCATTAGAAATGCTTAGGGTGTTGGAAGAAGATAAAAACTAAATCTTTCTATATTGTTCTTGGCAACAACATTTTTATATTATTGTCAAGAAAATCAAAAATTGAGCCCAATTTGAGGCAGTCTCTGTTTTAAAGAAGATAATAAGGTATAAGATAAGTGGACTTTCCTAAATTCATGATAGGATTAGATACAAAGTCTGGATTCTTACTATATTTCATCTAATCTATGACATTCTCCACGTAATTCACTTATTGCCTTTCTATATTTTTAGCCTGCTAGAAATACTCTACAAGTATATTTCTAATGCAAATTCATATTAGAGGAAACTGACAGGCATATGTGTAGCAAAAGATGAAAAAATGATTAATTGCATATACGCCTTATGTTTTTGCCAACTCTTACAAGTTTTATAAGACAAGTTCTTTCAGACGATTTTAATCAACAGCCTCAAAACTATCCATATACTGCTTCCTGTTTAAAGCAGTGCCAAAACCCACATACAGATCTGATTAAGGACTGAGAGACTGTGTTTCACTTTAAAAACCTTTTTTTTTTAAAAAAAAAGACTTGTAAATAGGACATGAAAGCTTTTAGATTAATATAAACCCCAGAAATATATCCAGAAAAGCCTCATCCACTGAAAACCTATCTCATCATGATATAATTTATCTTCATATATTTCAGTTTAAACAGCATATGGAACAATTTTTGCAGGCTCTACTTTCATACCATAGCAGGGCCATTTGCCCATTATACTAACAAGTAATATGGATTAGTCAAGAATAAGGATGATCATTCCCACTATCTCGTTGCATGGTGGGTAGGGCTACTACTATCCTTTTAGACTAGCCAGAAAAAGAATCCATTGAATAAATAATTGGAGTCCTTAATCTATGCTCCCTGACTCCTGTAGAATTGAAATTTAGCAAATTTTATAAAAATGCTTTGTGACATTATCATAAATATGACAAGATGCAAAAAACTTCAGAAAATTTTTTCTGTGCTAATGTTTGACTGTGCAATACAGTTCAACATGGACTGTTTTCAAGACAGATGCATCGCTGAACGTATTCATTTATTTTGAAATGAAATGAAAGTTATGAAAAAGAGACAGGTGATATGCTCTTAACTCTTGAGCTATTTGATCATATAATTCATCTCATTGCTACAGAAATTTCTCCTTTATTCTCCACTGATGAATATAAGTATTTTGTATCTATTCTGGAGCTGGTCTGACCCAAACCTGGTTCCAAGAGAGCAAGCACAAGACAAAGGCAGCAGTATAACCTTTTTAAGTTTCAGCGAAGAATCCAGTTTCTTCACAGATAAAAGGCTGCTTCCAACTAATTAGCTTCGACAAGAAAAAGCCTTGCCAAGTTTTTTCAAGTCTGCCAAAAAACAACAGATAAAAAATATCTTTTACAAGAGTCTTCAAATACCAACTGTAATGTCCACGAGGCTGAGTTCAAAACTTCTTTGCCTTCTGCAAAGAAGGTTAATTTCACAGCTGGCTTTTATCGTCTTGAAGAAGGGGCCATTACCTTGCAGCCTTATTCCCGAGTTGCCCATGCTATTGCAGTTGCTCTTTCCTCCGAGCAATCCTGTGTGTATGCGCACTTGGCACAGGCTCCTCGAGAACCTCCTCATCACTGCTGCCAGCTCCCACAATCCACTCCCTATGGTCCTGGCCCCTCATCTGAGTCCTTGTTCTCCTCAGCTGTCTGCACCTGCTGCTGGCAAACCACAACAGGAGCAAGCAGAAAACTGCCCCCAAAGCCTACCCTCTCTGTGTATCAATTCACTTGCAGTCACTGATTCCCACTCACCCCACACTCTGCAACAACTTCATGCATCACAAATCCTCACAGATTTTATACACTATTGGACAGTGTCAGAAAGAAAGAAAATACTCCTTTAACACCAGCTAAAGGTAATTTTAAACTGACTCATGAACTGGGGATAGGATGAAGGTGGCAACATTGGACACGAGAGAAAAAAAAATAATTGCCAAGGAAGACATATTTCTGTCCTAGTCAGGAAACTGTGTGAAAAGACCCTGGAAAGAACTAGTTTGTTACAGGATTTTTGCAAGTAATATTAAGCTCAAACTCTATTGAAAAATAGTAACTTGACACACTTCGTATACAACAGCCTATTTTAGATTGTTTACCTTGACTCAGAATGCACACTTGCCATAAAAAAATTACTGAATACTAATAATACTGAGTACTAACCTTGTGGTAAATGTGCGTAGTTTTATGCTGTTATATTTTGAATATGCTATAGGCTCATGATGGTGAACTTATACCACATGTGCCAAAAGTGGCATGTAGAGCCATCTCTCTGGGCACAGCAGCCGTCGCCCATTGCTCTTCTGGGTTACAGTGTGCACATGCACACCAGCCAACTAGTCTTTGCATGTGCGGGAGTGCCAGAAATCGGAAAAGCAGCTCCCTGGAGTTCATGTGCGTGCCAGCCAGATGGTCTTCACACACACATGTGTATTAGAAACGGGAAGACCAGCTGCCTGGCATACATCATGCAACAGGAATCTAGGCTTCCGGTTTCCGGTGCTCCCACCCACGCGCATTGGGCAGTTGCTCTTCTGATTTCTGGTGCACACACTCCCATTTCAGTACTCGTGTCGAAACAGTTAGCCACCACTGCTATAGGCTTTCCTGCTATGTATCTGCATTTTTATATGGTAGGCTACATGTCATGACATCCAAACTAAAAATCATTCTGTTTTTTTTTTTTCAGCCTTTCAGTAGTCTATCTCCAAGGTACATTTGGCCTCTATCTGTCATGCATTGTGCAATCTTGTTCAACTGCACTTTTGACTACAGATGATTAAAAATAAACATTTCTATTTTATTCCACTAAGGTAAATTATATTGTATTTTAATTATATGAATGCTTTCTGAAAAATCACCAAGAATTGGAATGGTTGGACAGATGTACAAATATTGACAATAAATAAATAGTGTATGCTAATCTGTAGATTCCGGTTTAGATTTTAAAGTTACAGCCCATGTCACACTGCCCAACGGATGCAAAAAGGACACAACGGACGAGCAAAATGTTCCTTCCGTTGTTACCCGCTCTCAAAAGGGGCAAAAATTTGCATAACCGGAGCGGATAACACGGACGCAGGGAGGACGCAGGGCGGATGCAAAGTGGATGCGGAACGGAAGCCCAGCGGATGGAAGCGGATGGGAGCAGATGGCAAATCCTCTGGGCTTCCGGGGGGGCTCAGCAAAGCGGACGCAGAACGGATGAAGCGGATGCACAGTGGAAGCCTAATGGATGCCTGGTGTTAATTGCGCATGCGGGGAGGATGCATTGCGTCAGCCCCGCGGATATAACGGAAGCAGTTTGGAAGCAGGTCGCCATTCAGAGGAAAGACCTGCTGCCAGACGGATTGGCTGCCTTGCCTGCCCTGCCTGCATGTCTGCCTGCCAGCCTTGGTGCCAGCCTTGGTGCCAGCCTGCCTGCAAGCCTTGCTGCCAGCGTGCCTGCAAGCCTTGCTGCCTGCCTCCCTGCCAGCCTTGGTTCCTGCCAGCCTCCCTGCCAGCCAGCAACCCCACAACCATGCGGAAGCACAGCAAGCCTCAGCCATCTGCTGCCAGCCCTTGCAAGAGGGACAGGGCTACCATCCCACCCCCTGGCTCTCACTCTGGTTCTGCTGGGGCTTCTGCAGCACAGGCTCGCTCTTCTGGGGCTGGGGCTTCTGCTACTTCTGCTTCTGGAGGAGCTGATGACAAGCACTCCAGCACCAGCCACCTCCACAGCACCTGGACCCTGAGACTGAGCGACCAAGAGGAGTGCCAGAGACTCATTTTTGTTTTATAGCTTGTTGTTAATAAAGTCTATTTATGATTCACAAACTTGCTTCATTTCTTTTTTTTAATAAAGTCTTGCTGGAAACTTTTAGAAATGGTTTAAGCCTTTGCATGCTTGTGGGATGGGTAAGGATAGCTTTGGGATGGGTTAGGATACCTGTGGGATGGGTAATAGCTATGGGATGGGTTAGGATAGCAGTGGGATAGATAAACCTCCAGTGCAAGCATAGTGGGACTGTCTGGTCCACCCTCCCAGGTGCCACACCTGTGGTCCTTTATTATCAATAATAATGTAATAATTATCCACACGTCAACACAAACACAACTCTTTATTAAACGCCCTGTTCACTGTAGGCCAACCAAACATACATGGCCCAATCTCATCCGTGTGATGAGACAGGCTGAAGGAAGCATCCATTAAGCATCTACCATCCTGTCTTGCCACTCCACTGCTCCAGCTGGGGAGTTGCACCAGTGT
>BLBF01000020.1:46963134-47059507 GCA_015471245.1 Laticauda colubrina
GATGATGGCCTGCACCACTTCTCTGACCACAATGCTGATGGTGTTGGATGGCACCCTCCAGCCGTACTGCATGCTCCTGTAGGTGGTCCCTGAGGCCAGGTGACGCAGAGTGAGTGCCACCTTGAACCCAGGTTCCAGGCTGGGGCGGAAGCTGGTGCTCTGCTTGGTCAACCTGGGTGTCAGCCGCTGCACAAGCTCATCAAACATGGCTGGAGGCATCCTCATGAAGTTCTGGAACGCCCGAGTCTCTTCGTTCCTGAGCTCCACCATCAGCTTGCTGTACAGTCCGTCCTCTGCTCTTCTGGCGAACCATCTTCGGACCCAGACTCTTTTTGGCTGCCTCTTTTTCTTCTTGCAGTAGAGTTCACAGAGCCTGCAGATGGCTTCGCACTGTTGCAGAATGATGGTGGCTGCCGAAAGGACTTTGTTACAATCCACGGTGGACATGACTGGATGCTGTGGAAGAGGAAGAGCCAGATGAAGGCTGCAGAGGTCTGCACCGCTGGGCTGCTGTTCTGAAAGTGAGATGCAGATGAGTTGCTCCCCCTTTTTATAGGAAATATAGGTTTTCCGCTAGGCATCCTCTAGGCATCCTCTAGGCATCCTCTTGACATCCTTAATATCCGAGATAGGTCCCCTCTGCAAACGTTTTTTCCGTTTTAAATGCTTTGTTTCCGTGCTGCATTCGTTCTGCATCCGTTCCGCGTACGTTCCGCTTCCTCCCTGCGTCCAAGCGGATGCGAGTTGCGCAGATGCACAGCGGATGCCTAGCGGATAGAGCGGATGCGTAACGGATGCGTAACTGTTGCCTAGCGGATGCGTAGCGGATGTAGAACGGACGAACTGGATACATTTTCCACGCAAAAGTTTTGGGCAGCCCAAAACTTTTGGAGAGGATGAAACATCAATAAACGGATGCTGGATGGATAGAGAGGAAGCAAAACAGAGGC
Organism: Laticauda colubrina; assembly: GCA_015471245.1. Lineage (NCBI taxonomy): Eukaryota > Metazoa > Chordata > Lepidosauria > Squamata > Elapidae > Laticauda > Laticauda colubrina. The sequence continues at coordinate 46,964,085 of BLBF01000020.1, forward strand.
AGTGAGTACATCACGTTTTCCAACGGATGGCAAGCTTTTTTCTCCGTTTTACATCCTCTTTGCATCCGTTGGTTCAGTGTGACATGGGCTTACCTGGAAGTATGCCCAGTTCCAGTGTCATGTCAAAATATAGTTCTAGGATTTCAGAAATAGAGGAAAGAGACAAAGCGTGCAAGTCTGCAACACATTCCCAGCTCTCTGAGATCTCTGTAAAATCAAGCTCAGAACTATTAGAAGGCTGATATTGTAATGGTTAAAGTGTAGAATTTAATAAAGTAGATCAGGATCTAAGTAAAAGTTCCACTTCAAAAATTTCCTTCAGGTTCTGTGAATAGTAACGAAGCACCATATTAGGTAGCCCTTGTTTAATAACTGACTCATTTAGCAAATATTCAGTTACAGTGATGACAAAGTAATTTTGCAACCTATTCAAATACAGCTTAAAATAATTAACCTGACATCTATTGCAATCTATGACTTTTGCAGGTCCATAAAGCAAAGGAAAGCTGAAATCAAATTGTAACCACAGTTAGTGGTTTTATCAGTATTAGCTTCAGTTGGTGACCACTTTGCTTAATAACTGAGTTTCTAGTCTCAACTGTAGTTGCTAAATGAAGATTACCTGTACATTTCGCCAGTTTTGAAGACTGAAAACAGTTTACAAGAAAGAGGGAGAAAATTCATTTTTTAATATTAAGTAAGATATAAATGTGTCCAGAACCCATCAACTTTTTAAAATGTTTAATCATTTTAATTTCTAGCTGTCATCAAACTAAACTGTCAAAGATTAACTTGGGAAAAGTATATGCAAAATATTTATCAAAAGCTTAGCCAGAGATTAAACACTAGTTCTTGATGGCAGGAAATGTTAACATGAATAGTTCACTTACATTAACATTTTAGATGCATTTGGTCAAATTTCTTGGAAGCCACTAATAGTACCGGGAAACCAGAAACCAGAAAAAAAGAATACAACTTTTACAATATATCACTGTCTCCATCTATTCAGGAAATCTAGTTTGTCAAACTCAGCTGCCATTGAACATATTTTTTATGGTACTGTAGAGAGGAAAAAGATTTGCATTCATTCACTGCAAACATACATTAAGTGATCAAAACAATGAAAACTAATAACACATAGTACCATCTTTCTAGATGTTTTATCAAACCTGAGAATACTGATAAAATACTTAGATTTGTGTTCTCATGTGTCACTACAGCAGATGTAGTGAATAATATGCAATAGTTTAACCATGAGATGTTTCCCATACACACATCCTATTTATATAACAAAGTTGAAATAGTTGCTTTCTGGGTTAAAGGTTTTAGGAAGTAGTAAGGAATAAAGATTGTTAGATTAATGAGAGAAAACCCTCCTCTAATTGAAAAGGTTTTGCACAGCTTGGGAATTCTAAGAACATGGACTGGGGAAATCAAGTATTTCATTTTAAATATGTTACAATTTCATTGCCTATGATGCATCACTCCACAAGAGGATAGACAACACATAGCCTCTGTCCTTCACCAGGTTTTACCCCATATTTAAGCAGCAAAATGCATAGATTTAAGATTGCAATCTTGAGGGGGCTTTTTCCAAACCCAAAATTTAAATCAGGTATGTTAATCCACTGGGGATTTAACATATTTACTTCCCTTCAAATGAAATCCCCAAGCACCTCAACCCAATCCCTTCCAATAATGTCACGATGACCCAGCGAGTACTTGAGTAAGGGGAAAAACATTTTGTTTAGGGTGAGCCATCTCTGCTCCAAGGAAATCTGCACTGGATGTAGTGCCAATTCCTTGCTTGGTAACTGACACACACTTTTTCAGAAACACGGCAAAGTCCATTTACACCTGAGATGGTTTGGATATAAGGCTAAAGTGAAAATAAGCGGCATGCACATATACACAATCTGCTGAATGATATATCATAAATGGAATAAGCATAGCATACTTCAATTTTCAAAAAGTTTTTGATAATACAGTTATCAGTCTTGAGAAAATTTAGCAGTCAGGGATTAAAAATTACTCCTTTATAAATCAACTAACTGGTTAAAGAGCAGGAAAATGACAGTGGTCATTTTCCAAATAAATAAATAAGCAGGTTTCAAATATGAAAAAATGAGTGAATAAAATAAAATGGCATCTACAAATGTCCTGTTCTGGTTTTAACAGGGCCTTGGCAAGACAGGATGATAGTTACAGGACCATGGATAGCTCCAGATAAGCAACTTGCTCCTGAAGTTGAGAATAAAGACTAAACCTTTGGTTCATTATAATGCCCTCATAGATCTGCCCACCCTTAAAAATCATCTGGAAGTTACAGTTGATTCAATATGCAGCCACTCAAGTACTGACAGGCATTTCAGAAGAGGCAATGGCATCAGGACTAAAAAGTGGATTTTATTCCACCAAGACCTCAAGAATTGTAAGCCTTTTTCTATCCAGTATTGTTTACAGCATTGACAAAATACTTATATTTCAGTCAGCAATTGTGCATTGCTATTTTGTTTTGCTTGCCAACTTTTGATCTAATTTTTGTTTGTGTTTTTTTACAAGGAACAATAAAAAAAACTCCCAGCCAACTAGGCCAATTTTTTATTTAATTAATCAATATAATTATTTAAATTAATACAATATACCTGATATTTTCTTTCTTTTTATTTTTTTTAGTTTATAGCACATTGTTAGCAGTTAAGCCCTCACACATTTTATTATTTGTGTAATATAATAAAATTACAAATATATTAAGAATCTGAAAAAAATATTTTTTATATTTAACCATTTCCAATTTGAAATGTCTTTTCAAGTTAATCAGTTGTTTGGTGCTTGAAATGAACCATTTCTGCCTTTTTTCTGCATTTCAGCCACAGAATGTGAAACAAAGCGGTTCTGACTTTAAAACTTTACAAATAATTAAAACCCATTCTGGGGGCAAAAATATTTTTTTAAGCTTTAAGATGGAATAATTGTTTAAACCTTGACATTGTTTAAACCTTGAGACAACTGACTTCTATTTGAACCAGATGGAATTCAAAATATTTTGCATATTAAGAAAAAAAGAAATATCCAAGGTTAGAATGCAGCCACTAAATAATACAATGTATTCGTTGTGTTACTGCTTACTGTGTGAAAAAAGTATGCAGCAGTGCTGAACAATAAAATTATGCAGAGGATGAAGAAAATTAGTAGAGAAATGTTTTTTTTTCTTTTCTATTTTATTAGAACTCAGAATCATCTAGTGAGTCTGAATGATAGATTCGGGTCACACAACCTATTTAATAATTCAGGTTCAAGGTCTGCCTAGTCCATTTTCAGCTACAGAAACTCACCCCAGGATGACTTTAGGTCCAATTTCTCAACCAAACTCACTTCACAGGATTGACTTTGTAGGAAAAAATGGGTGGACTACTTGGTATAGGGCCTTGAATTTTTGCATAAAAGGGAGGGATATAAGTCTAACAATAAATTCATCTGTATGGTATTCACTAAGAGGATATAAAGATAATAATCAACTTAAACTATTTAAAATAGGGAAATGGAGAATATTGTTCATGAAATCGATACACATCAACTCCTGTGGAACAACAACAAAGGTAATATGCAGGATCCAATCTTGGTCGGCCACTCAGACCAGAGGTTTTGTCTTCCAAGCTTCTGGACTTATGTTAGAGCCCATCTTCAGAGAACTCTCTAGCAGAGTGTGTGCTGCTCTGTGTGTGGTATTTATAGTGCCTGCTGTAAGTGGCTTTTTAGATATTGGTGGGGTGTGTGGATGGCTGGCTTTTAAGTCATTAGCTGTCATTTGCTTATGCTAATCAGCCCTCGCCTTCTAACTACTTGATAGGCTGGTGGTAAATCAGCACTCCTGTTGACGGACGAGGGGGCTGTTTCCCAGGTTTCAATCACTTTCCTGGCTCTTTTTGTGCCTGCTCATCCAACAATCTTAGTAGCTGAAAAGTTGAATGTGTGTCCTTATTGATTGCAGGTTGAGGCTGCCAATGAGCTTGGGTCTCCTCGTCTGAACACTCGTGTTCTTGCAATCTGGTGGTTAGCTTCCTTCCCATCTGTCCTACATGAGGAAAGCTTAGAAGACAAAAACCCTGGTTCCAGTGACTGACCCAGATTGGATCCTGCAACATTATCCTGAGACAATATATTCACCTTCATTCATAATAAAACAATATTTTCTTAATATCCAGCTTCCCATTGACTTCTGACAGGCAACTGTGGAATCCTGGACCAGAAAGGTCTTTGGTATGTTTTGTTCTCTTATATTCTAATCTTTTAAAAAGTTAGCTCTCAGAAGAATCATGATTAATAACATCATACGTTTTATTTAAAGATCCCCAAGCTCCCAGTAAAGGTCTGATTTTCTTTCAATGCTTGCCAAACCACAAAATTTTGCTTACAGGGCTTCACATAAATGAGGGATTTCCCCCAAAGCCTGCTGTTTAGAAGTATCAGCTTCAAAGAACAAATATGCAAAAGGGGGACATTTCTTCATTCCCTCTTCCTCAAATCATCTCATAAAAAGTTTTTAAGAGATTTGCAAGCAGCTTATTCCTGCTCCTTCTTTCTATGTCATCTTTTCCACTCACCAAACTTCAAGGAAGCAATAGGGAATCAGTCTTAAAGAATAAGCAGAAGCAAACATTATTTTTTTTCCCAGGCTGTACCAGAAAATATATATTATAATTACCTCATTTATATTTTCTGTTCAGATTAAGCGAACCAGCTCCCCTTTTCCAAACATTCTATGGCAAAAGACTATTCCTTAGTAACAATTATGAATTTATTATAATAATCTTAATCATGGTTCCATCCTTAAATGGGTCTTTGAATTTGTTACAAAGCATCCCTTTCCTATCTGAAACCTATAACCATTGTCTCTTTCTACAGTATAAGCAGAAAATTAGGGAAGAATGTTACTGGGTGATACAAAGAGTCTACCATGGATATGGACAAAATTAACATGAAACATTGCCAGCACATGCATACAAACATGGCTCTGTATGAATTATAACTCTTGTAAGTCTTTTATGAACTGTAAACTATAATTTGCCATTTTCACTTTACAGAATGAAGAAGGCAATCCATATGAGTTTTCTTGTATGTGACCAGCAAGCTGCACCTGCTCAGAAACAAAGCAGCTTTCTGACTCTCTTCATCATGCTGAGACAGCATATTATCTTACTGAGCATATTCGGTTTCCAGTTCTGAAACACCAACATCTAATTGGGCAAACCCAATTTCAAGTGTATGTCTGCTGTATAACAATCTGCTGTCTGATTATAGCCCTTATCAAGACCAAAGAAACATAACACTGAATTGGCTAAAATTGCACACTCATCCAGAACCAATTTAATTGTATCAGTCTTTTCTTCCATTTGAATCATGAGCAACCTTTTTCCTCTCCTTAAATGCATTATCCTTCCAGGCCAAATCAAATTTCAATCCTAAAACTTCCAGGACCTTTTAGAGAGTGATTTGCCTGTGAATAAAATAATGTTCAATGTTTTATCTTTCAGATAACCAAGTTGATGTAAGAGAAATGAACAAATGAGGGCAGTGAGGGAACTAACAATACTAGAGAGATGTATGCAGGTTCTGGGAAAAAAAAGTCACCAAAGCAAGATTATGATGATCCAAAATAATTTTATATTTTCCTAATCTGAAAAATAGGAAAGAAAATGTGTAATATTTTTTCAATGTACAAATATTTATATGGGCTGATAGAATAGGAGAAAGAAACCTTTATATTTTTTCCAAGTAAAAAGACCTACTAATTACTGCATTCCATTCATTGTCTAGTGATCACATTTCAATCCCAAAGTTAATCAGCTCCAAATTTCTATGAATTACTTTAAGCCAATCCATGTCATGTAAAAGCATACCCTCATATGTTCATTTGTGGGTATGGTTATAATTCTATGTTGGCACAGTGAAGAACTGAATAAGCAACATTCTAGCGAACAGATTAATGGCTCCAGCCAACTGAAACTGACAATTGCTGTATCCCTGACCTTGCAGTTGGAAAGAAGATGGGCTCATGAACTCATTTCCACATGACAATGATCCTGCAAAGTGATTTGTTTGCCTCTGAGAACCGTGGAGGGTTCTTCTCACAGCCCTGCCCTCCCAAACTCACTGAAAGCAGCTCAGTAACCATCTTTTGTGTTACAAGTGCAAGAAAGGCTGGAAAGATGCATGCAATTAAACTTGCTTTTCTTGCAGCTCTTCTAATTCAGAGATTCCCTGGGCAGATGTTGCTACAGACAAAGGGGGAAAGAAATGTTAATCTTTCCAATATAACATATCCTCTTTCACTTCTCCTCAAAAGAGAAAGGCATGGGGAGGGGGGGAGATAGAGAGAAGTAAATATTATCATTTCTCAAACACAGGTATAAGTTCAATTTCACAACAATCTACAACAAAGAAGAGTAAGCTCATTTCTGTGGAGGCATTCTCCCTCAGAAAGCTATATTTTTTTCAAGGCAACTGGACCTTTGGACAATGTACAGGGAGGAACAGAAGCAGAAAAGACTTTTTTTTCTGTTTGTCTCCCTTCAGCAAGAGGAGACTGCTTTTATTTGGGATTAATGCTGCTGCAACAAAATATGGAAGTATTTCATTAACTTCGCAATTGTTTTTCCTATTCCTCCCTCCTGCTCAACATTTATTTGGCACCAATGTCCAAGTCAGGATTCTGCTCTACTGAAAAAGGAAACAATAAATAATTCACCCAGATGGAAAAATTCAACAAAGAAAAATAGGAATCTTATTACAAAGCTACTTTTTTTAAAAAAACTGACTTTCCAACCTGCCTCGCATAAAATTTTAAAGCGAAATACTGCATTTAAAGAAAGCAACACACAAAACAGATTGAAAGGAGCAGGAAACACCCACATGTTTAGGTGAACAGCCATGTTCGCCATGGAATGAAACAGCACAGAGTTGCCTTGAAATGAAAGATTCCAAATTGGCTTGTTTATATTAGAGGTCGCCATAAAGTTCTCCAAGCAGCTGAATAAGCTGCAGGGATGTTCTTCTTGCCATCTGTTCCTTTCCCAGAACACCTCCTGCAAATCAAGAGTCAGTCTGCTAGTTTCTATTCCTGTTAACCTCTAATCACCCACAAGGGCCCTTCTTTGCTTTGCTCTTTATCTGCGCCAGCTAATGCGTGAAGTGGTCTTCGCTTCCCATCTGTTCCAGCATTAGTAGAGTTAAAGAACAATGCAGCTAGCCTGGTTTAAGCATTGACTTACACAGATGCCCTAGTATTAACTCAATTTCTCACTGTTTGTTACTATTATCCATACAGGATTTGGAAGCCAAAGAATAGTATTTTTCCCATTGGCCAGCTTAGAACTCTCCGCACTTCTATCCTGTAAAACAAATCAAACCCTAAAAATCCACCATATCCATTTCAGGCAAATTATTAGAAGAATGTATTGGAACATGTTTTAACAAAAGCCCTGGGTTATCTCCAGTCTGGATCCAGGCAACAGTCAACCTAGCATCTACTAGGCTGTCATTCCTTAGTGAAATGGATCATTAATCTTCCCATGCCTGCTTTTCAGATACCAAATTCATACAACCATGGTTGCTGTGAAAGAAAAATTAAATTAAAAATCTTTTCAAAAAGTCATTGTTTGAGAAGGGCACTGCCCATGAAACAGGACTTTCTTCTCCTACGTCTGCTGCTCCTATCAGAGGAAACTTTCAGCAGAATCAAGCCACAAATCTTTGATCACATTAACAGTGGAATATATTTGTATTTTTGCTTTGCAGTAAACCAAACAACCTACACATTTGAAAGGAATTAAATTCTAATTCTTCATAGACACATATACTGTATCTATAGAAAATCAACCAAGAGTGTTTTCATTCAATACTATAGCTTTGGATTTATTAATTTGCCTATGACAAGAACAGATGTGTTCAATAACTATATTAGACAATGAATTAAATTTACAAGCATAAAACAAATGTGCTTCACTGAAACACCAATACTGTTCCTTTAAAGCAAAATTGTTTGACTGTGTGTTTTAATGGTGATTGCATGAGGGGAAAAAAAGAAATAATTGCAGTTTCATAATTATATACACATATTGTGTTAATTCACCAAGGGATTAAGTTTGTCTCTAGGCCACCTTGCAGTCAATGTAAGTTACAGTTAGTCCTCAAGTTACGATAGTAATTGGACCAGAAAATTCCATTGCTGAGTGATGCAAATCATAAAGTGCGATGTCATATGATCACAATGCTTAGCCTATCCCTGCACTCCTGGTTGCTGTTGTTGACCAAATTCCACTGGATGTTAACCAAGTATTCTGAGCTTGGTTCCTCCCATCTCTGAGTCTTGGTTCTTCCATGGCAAAGGACTGCCTCCCCTTCTACTCCCCCTAACTGCCTATTCCTTCCATATCTGCCCTTTTGGCTGCCTTGCATCCTGCCTTATAACGTGAAAACAGCCGTAGAATTGCATGGCTCTGGGGTTGTTTGCCATGCTGTGGCTTCAGGGGCTTCTTAATGTGCCCTAGTTCTGGGGCTGCAAGAAGTCCCTGAGCCACAACACAGCACAAAGCTGCAGCTTCTCCTAGAGACTTCAATAGCCACATAGCATGGGGTGAAGCTGCATTTGCAGCTCACCACAGCAATGCAAGAAAAGTTGCTACTGCCCAAGGAATCCCAAGTGCAAAGCTGCAGTCACCTTGGGAAACGTCAGCCACGTCAGCCCAGTTCCAGCTGCAGGCAACCTCACCACTCTGCACTCTAAGGCCTCTACTACCAGCACTCAACCACCCCAGCAGACATTCACTATCTTCTTCCTCCTGCTGATGACAAGGCATGCCTACCTTGGCCCTTCATGAGGCAACTGCTGGTCGTGTGAGGCCATCATCCCCAGGTCTCAAGAATATATCACTGTGCACAATCTTGGGAAGAGATCTTCACAAGGTCAGCAGCTGCTGCAGAAAGAGCCAGACTGGATTTGTTTGGTCAACAATAGGAGCAAGAAGATGAAGATCAAATAGGGCAGCAGGGGCTGTGGAGGATCAAAGCAGGGGTTGGCTTCAAAAAAATTAGCAAAAGGTTCTCTGTCTGATTGTTGGGTAAGCGTGGCCATGGTGGTGGGTGTGGCCTAGTCAGCCTCCTGCACCATGGTGGGCCAGTCAGGAGTGGGATTTGGGGGTTCTCCAAAATGCACAGAATCTTAGCTAGGGGTTTTCTTAAACTCCTATGCACTCCCAGCTGCCCACTCCTGGATCAAAAGTCATAGATGGGGGAAGATAGGTGGGTGGGAGGATTTAAAATATTTGAATTTTGAGCCTGTGACCAGGATGTATATGCTGCAGGTTCCATAACTTCAATACACCCAAAATTCAAGTTCTATACAGATCAGTCTGAGTGCAGCCTGGATTGACTACAAGAAAACCTATGACACAATGTCCCAAAGGTGCTTTTCCAAAAGGCAAACTTGGATGAGAAATAAAGCAAAGGGAAAAAAAACCCAAGGAAGTCCAGTTGCCTTTTGGTAAAGTACCTTTGGGACAACTATGACTTGGATGATTGAGAATCTCCATTAGGCACTAAGACTCAATGCCACATATGTGGAGTTGAGAATGCCTGGTACTTGACAATGTTAATAAGAATACTAAAGATCTTTCTCAAAAACTCAACTGGTGTATGGAAGACAACACTGGAAGTCAACTCAGGACAGTTTATAGAAGCAGCTGTCAAGTGTGGCATATACCAAGGTAATGCACTGCCCTCGCTGCTGTTTTGCATAGGTTTGAACTTCCTCGGCCAGATAATCACAAGCACTGGATATGGATACAAGTTCAAGAGCAGAACTACCATTAACCACCTCTTCTACATGGATGACATCAAACTGTATGCTAATAGTGAATGAGACATTGAATCATTGATCCACTTGACACAATTCCAAGAGGACATTGGGATGTCATTCAAATTGGAGAAGATGATCTAATTGTAGTCAAGAGAGGGAAGGTAGTTAAGTCTAATGGGCAGCAGGCCACATGGCAGACATACAAATAAGAACCCTCAGACTCCCGGGTCTTTGGTAGTGCATTCAAAAATGAACAAGACACTTACCATCCATGGGTGAAAATTATATATATATAAATTTTCACCCATACAGATGGCAAGTGTCTTCTATTTATACATAGAGAATTTCATTAATGATTTTAATTGTAATAGTAAAATCAAATACAAACTAAAAGAATAAAAACAAAGAATGAGAAGTGCAAAGTAGAAGAAAAAAGTAGAAAATAGAAAAAAAGAAAATAAATTTATAAAACTATTTCCAATTTTATCACAAGTAAAAATAATTTTATAATTCTTCACCCCTTCTAAGTTATCAATCAATGATCTCTTTATCCCATCTTCCATCTCTTCTTCATAAAGCACCTTTTCAGTCCTAATGACAGCAGAAAGTCCATTAAATGGTACCAGTAAAAACATTTTATTTTAATTTTGATCAGATAGTTCATATTCCTTCCGTTTAATTCTAAGTTTTAATCTTTAGACATTCATATAATGTTGTACAGTTTGATTTCTTTTCATTTCTTCTTTGTTCCTTCTCACAAAATTCTTCATAGCTTTAATAAGACTTTTTGTAAATGCAGAATAAAAAATATATACCGGTCATTGTCTGGGTTTATTGTTTGTACTTCCTCTTTGGTTTTTAAAACATCAACTAGGTTTCTTAAGGCACTAAATTATTTCCCACAAAACTATTCTTCCAAAGGGGAAAGAGATAATCTTTTTTGAAAGAAGTACTATGTAAAATATCTAAGCAACAGTTAGAATATATAAAGTTAGTTCAGTAAACTTTGACAAAGGGACTATATGGTTTGATAAAGTTTAGTAAAAAATATTGTAAATATTGCAAATAAATTAGAATTAAAATTTTAAAATCTGTTTCATTCTATCGATGAATCATTTACAACATTGCCAACTAATATGTTGTCTATAGTGTTCTTAAACATCAATATGAAATCACTGGACACGGCTGTAAAGAGTTTGGGGATAAGATGCCATGAATATGCTGATAAAATTCAGCTCCACTTCTTATATCTGAAATAGGAAAGGCTATACATGCCCTGAACTGTGTCAAGTTACAATCATAAACTCGATGCGAGCCAATAAACTTAATCTATATCCAGACTAGACTTTCAAGATAGACAGTTTCTGGGTATGAGAATTGGGAAACGTACTCTAAATAGGGTTGCATTCCTCCATAAGAAAGAGATATAAAATCTTTGGATGCTAATCTTCATAGTTGTTATAGTGTTGTCTAGAACTAATTTCTCAGATGAGGAATCCCATATTCCAGTATACCCTATTCTGGATAATCTAGCTCCTGCTTTATATTCATTGTTAAACTCACATTTGGATTACCTTTGAGTTTTTCCTTGTTTCTGGTCTGGACATTTCAGTTGATGTTTAGGTATGGGGTATTTGGCCAAGGGCATGACACCTGTGCTAAAGAAACTGCATTGGCTAACAATTAGGTAAAAAAAAGTGTTTCAGTATTCTTTGTATGCATATTAAACCCTAACCATCTTTGGCCCAAGACAATTGATACATTGTCTGCTCTTTTACAAATTGTTCACTGTTTATACAGGAAGGAGCTATTGAATGCCAATGATCCAGGATTTGTAAGCTACCGTATTGTGGTCATCACTGTATGGACATATGGTCTTTAGAATGTTTATTCATTTTAATGTGTGTCTCATATTTTTACATATTTTGTTTTCACAGGAAAACAGTTTTGAAGTGGAAAATCACAATTTCCGAATCTCTTATAACTGAGGCAAGGATGATTGCCAAGTCCAACCTGGAAGCACTCTGGAATTGTAGAGTAAATATTTTATTTTGCTCAGTTCAAAAACTGTCAAAAGCCAAGACCATTTCCTTTCTCCCTGAACTGTTCCAAGAATTTGTTCAGGTCCTGCCTAGTATCAGAAACCCGATCTGAAGAAAATAACTCTTATGTCTGCTTAATCCTATTAATAGTTCATAATAGTCTCTTTGTATTTATTTTCTCCATTTGTGATCCGTGTTCTATTACTTCCTTTGTTCTCCACATTCCATTCTCAACCTGCATTTCAGCAAGAGTCTCCCTTCTTTATCTGCAATTTTTCAGCCTTTCTGCTTTATTTGACACAGTAGACCATATTTATCAATTGCCTCTTCCTAGAATAACTTTGTTACAGCTTGGGAAAAAATATTTTGAGCTGAATTCAATTTCTAATGAATTCATGGCTGTGTTGCCAAAAATATCTCCATAAATAATGTGAATGTAATTCCCATTAATTTCAAGGATCCTTCCTTCCTTCCTTCCTTTTCCTCCCTCCCTCCCTCCCTTCAATATTTCTTGGTGATCTTTCATCCAAACATAGTGGGATCTAAAAATACTTAGCATTTTGAGATCAAAGATTGGCTGATTCTCTATGCCATCCATCTGGTAAACTTGCAAGATTGGTTTCTCTCGTCATGTACATGTATATCAAAACGAAACCGTGTGTTTCTCTGTGTCATATAATGTATGTGAGTATATGCACAATTTTGTATTTATTTATTTTATCATGTTTATGTAGTGTATATTAGAGGTGGAGACCCTTTGAGAGCTGTATGCAACAAAATTTCATTTTTATGTATGCCGATTGCATTCAAAGTGACAATAAAGTTATTTTAATTCTAAGTTTATATGAAGAGGTAAAACAAATCAAGGATAGAATAGAAATTTTAGAAAGAAAGACACCAAAATGTTTGTACACAAATAAATACAACAATTCAAAAGGTTTTAAAGAACAATTGAAACCAGAGGCTTTTATTTTGGGACTAATGGATAGACAGCTAGGAAAGAAACCATGGAACTACGTATGACAACTGCAATGACATTGCTACATGCTCAAAAGTTTTGGACCAATTGGTGAAGATGATGGAGCTTACAGAGATGACTAAACAGACTTCTTTGATTAGAGAAAGAACAATATCTAAATTTATGATTCACTAAAAACTTCTTATAAACTTTTTGCATGACACAGAAACTAATCTATTCATAATTTGTTGCTTTAATGAAGGAAAAAGTGGATGATAGAAAAAAGTGAATTTTTGTATAGTCATAAAGTAAGAAATAATTTTTAATCATAGTTATACTTGCTCAAAGAAAATCTGAAGCTTCTTTCTTTTTGTTTTTATCGTTTTATTTTGTTTTCTTTCTCTCTTTATTATTTTGTGTTAGTTTTTAGGTTTTGTTCAAAACTTTTAATACAATTTATACTTTAAACAGGCATATGACATCACATACCCAAACAGAAAACAATTTAATATTGTAAACTATGATTAACTAAATCTTTATATAAATATCTCGAGGGGAGCAATCAGGAAAAAAGGAACAAAATGAAGCATAAAAACAGAATAGCCTCTCCCTCAAAATATTAGGACATTCAATTAAACAGGTATGACTATGTAAAAATTAATTTTCTATTACCTCAAAGCCAATGGAGGTCTAAGATCAGTTTCTCTGTACAAGATGTTTCAAGGCAGGCAATTATAACATTTCTGAAATAAGTAGTTTCTTGCAAAAATCACTCCTTTCACCCCCAAGGATAAAACACTCAGACACAAACAGACCAATGTATGTATGTAGAAGGACACCTAGTGGACAACCGATATTTTCTATAAAAAGGGGGAGAAAATCATCTGGATCTCAGTATGAGTCCAGCAGCTGTGGTGTACAGACCTCTTCACCCTTGGTCTTGGTCTTCAACATCATCAGTTGTTCTCCACCATGGATCATGATACAGTCTGTATGATAGCTGCGCTCATTCATCACCAGAACCAAAACCTGTTCAGACTGTTTCACCTTTTATACAGAAGGAGAAGATGGAGACGTCCAAGAGCTGTGTGGGTCCAAGGATGGATCGTGAGAAGAATGGAGTTTGGACTGTATGACCAGTTGATGGTGGAGCTGAGGAATGAAGACACTTGTGCATTCCAGCACTTCATGAGGATGCCACCAGCCATGTTTGACGAACTTGTACAGCGTCTGAGACCCAGGTTAACCAAGCCTCACACCAACTTCTGTCCCAACCTGGACCCCGGACTGAAGGTGGCACTGACTCTGCGCCACCTGGCCTCTGGAACCACATACAGAAACATGCAGTATGCATGGAGGGTGCCACACAACAGCATCAGCAAAGTGGTCAGAGAAGTGGTGCAGGCCATCATCGAAGAATACATGGAGGAGCTCCCCACCACTGAATAAGGCTGGAGAAAACTTGCAGAAGAGTGGTAGCAGAGGTGGAACTTTCCCCACACAGTTGGAGCCATAGATGGCAAGCACGTGGCCTGCAAAGCTCCAGCCAACTCAGGGTCCACTTATTACAACTACAAGGGCTTCTTCAGTATCATCCTCTTTGCCATGGTTGATGATGACTACAAGTTCATCTACATCAATGCTTCAGGCAATGGGTCAGCTTCAGATGGCCAGGTATACAATGCAAGTGACCTCAAGGATGGGCTGGAATGCAACCTCATAATGGGTTTTCCAGGTCCAGACCCCCTACTCAGTGACACACAAGATGTGCCCTACTTCATTGTTCGTGATGACGCGTTCTCCCTCAGAACCTACCTCATGAAGCCGTACAGTTCAAGATACCTCACTCATGAAGAGAGGATCTTCTACTACAGGCTGTCGAGGGCAAGATGGGTAGTGGAGAACGCTTTTGGCAACCTGGCCAACAGGTTCCAGATACTTCTCACCACCATGCAGCATGACCCAGAGACTGTGAGGAGCATCGTGGAAGCTTGCTGAATCCTGCACAATCTCATGCGCACCCACTACCCAATGTTGCAGAACAGACTTGTCGACCGTCATCAAGGGAATGGGGACATGGAGCCTGGTGAATGGAGGCAAGGACATAACCTGATAGACACTGTGGATGTACAAGGCCCCAAAAGAACTTCACGTGAAGGGAAGAAGCAGCGCAACCTCCTGAGACACTGGTGCAACTCCCCAGCTGGAGCAGTGAAGTGGCAAGACAGGATGATAGATGATTAATGGATGCTTCCTTGAGACTGTTGCATAACACTGATGAGATTGTGCCATATATGTTGAGTGGTCCTACAATGAATAGGGCATTAATAAAGAGCTTTGTTTATTTTAAAATGTGTTGATCAATGAATAAATTGTTATTTATAATAAAGGTCCATATGTGTGGCAGCTGGGATGGTGGACCATACAGTCCCACTATGGTTGCACTGGAGGTTTATCTATCCCACAACTATCCTTATCTATCCCACAAGCATGCAAAGGCTTAGCCATTTTTTCAAAGTTTTTACCAACACTTTATTAAGTAAACAAAATGAACCAAGTAAACTTTATTAAGTGTCTTAAGCAAAGATAAACTTTATTAAACTTTATTGCCTGACTGAGGAACCATGGTGTTCCTGCAAGATGTATGTGACAACACGTCTTTTCCCCGTATGCTGACTGCATGCGTGCTGCATCCTTTTATATCTGTGGAGCGGACGCAATTCATACCTCCCGCATGCGCAGTGAACGCTTTGCATCCGATATAATTCTGCGCAGCATCCCCTTTGTTTTCTATAGGCGTACGTGATGCATCTGCTTCATCCGCTATGCATCCGCCCCTTCTGCTATGCATCCGCTTCGAAATTCTCCCCTGGAACCCCTTTGGAGGTGTCATCTGCTTCCATCCGCTTTCATCTGCTAGGCTTCCAATGAACATCTGTTTAACATTCCCCGCTACATACTACCCACGTCCGTTCTTTTCTGTTCTGTTTATGCAAATTTTCACCACTTTTTGGAGCGGATGAAAATGGATGGAGCCACCCCCTAAATTTTGCTCATCCGCTGTGTCCTTTATACATACGTTTTGTGTCCATCGGCCAGTGGGACCAGGCCTTTAAGATTGAACAGCCCTCTCACAACAGAGGGGGAAGGATAGACAACACCTATATCCTGGTTACAACACAGTTCTTTCAGCAGTTCTAAAAAGGTTCCACACACATTTGCACTATTCAGGTGACATTGAGGGGAATCCAAGTGGTCTCAATGACTCTCAGATAGAGCGCTAATAATCAGATCACTGTATGGCATAAAAATCCTTCCATCCTCCACCGTTCAGTCAGAATTGAAGAAACTTCTTGGATGAGAAGTGAAACGTGTTCAAGGAAAAACAAAATCTACTTGCTTTTTGAAAAATCACCTTTGGGACTCTCTTCATTGGTAACTTTTTGGCTTGATCTCATATCTGTCGCATGCGATATTCAGTGTTCTTAATACAGTTAGATATATAGTTAGATAATGCTATCAAATTTCCAGTGAAACCATAATTTTGTACCTGTTCTTATATACATTAATATCTGAGAAAACAATAGAAGCCAGAAACAGATAGTGGAGATGCAGGTTTAATATTTCAATGGATCTTGATTACTACTTAATATAATAATATTTATTTTAATCTGAGGACCACATTATCATTGGTTAAGCAAATCAACAATTTTAGACAAAAGCGGAAAGAATCACAAACATAATTTTATATTGATTTTTAAAGGACATCAACAAAAAACATTGAAAGCCATTTAAATCTATAAAACATAATGAACTAGTTGCTTTAATTTTTTTCTTAAAATTTTCCTTAGTTCAAAAGTGAAATGGAAAAATGTTGCTAAAAGAGATATGTGCATTATTGTTCACTGAAGACTTGATGTAAATGTCAACTTGCAGAATTCTTTACAGTTGGCAGATTATGTATGGATTATGACAATGAACAATGTTTTATTAAAACCTATTAATACAATTTGCCTATGGTATTAAACTTTGTATAATATGCACACGTATGAGGTCCTTAGCTATACATATTTGCTATTCAATTAGCCTGAAAAAGAAATGCAGCTGTTTTAAATAGTTGACTTCTTGGCAGCACTTTTTTTTTGACAAGTTCACACCTAAACCCAAAAAATTTGGATTGCTTTTACTAAGAGCAGGGTTGTCAAACTTGTGGCCTACAGGTCAGATGAGTCACATGCTGGGCCACACCCACTCCCAGTTTAGCAAAGGGGGAGAAAGTTGTGACACATGATGTGACGACTTTTCATCACAAGTTTGACACCCTGACTAAGAACAAAGTGGTGGTGTGCTCATGCACAGTCAAACCCTTTCTTTCAAATAACCTTCCAAGTAGGTATAATGCTAATATTTATAGGAGGAGAATAATAGATAAATACTTTTCTACTCAGCAGGCATGTACTGTAATTTTTTTGCTCTTAACATGACAGATCTGCAATTTAACATGGCCTTCCCTAAACACAAAGATATGTTGGGACTACCTCTTCGAACATTTATTGCAAACAAATTTAGATTTCAGCTCCAGCTGGGTACTGGATAAGCTGATTTTGGAAAAGGTATTAAAGAAACATTAAGGAGGGACTTAGAAAAGAGTTTTCACAATCCAGAGATTGAAGAAGAAACTTGGAATACCTTGGGTTGGTTTTGTTCACTATAAAAAGAGAGAAATTTGAAGAACCTTTCATAATTATCATACATTGCAACAATAAAGTAGCATTCCTGGAATCCCCGTGGTATCTGTTCTTGATTGGCCTACTTCAAAAATCTGATAGTACTTGTAATTGCTGGCTGAATATAAAGACAGACAGGCAAACTCTACAAAGGCTTCCATACAAAGTTTCTTTATTGGATAACAAGGCATTCTCAAGGTATAACTCACAATTATGCTGAGATTCATCTAATGTTCAAATCTTTGCATAGCTGACTTCATAGTGTGAAATTATAGCGATCTTCATCCCACAACGATGGAGCAAAAAGTGAGACACCAGCATGGTGCTGGGGTCCAAGCAAGAGTAAAGGAAACTCCCCCAACCCAACCAAGAGTTAATTCAATGACCAAACTGAAACAGGATTACATATGTGACCACATGACATGAACTACATTTCCCATGATGCATTAACTACATTTACCATGAAGCATTCCCTTAAGGGGACAGTGCCCAATTCCCAATTAACTATCCCAATTCCCAATTAACTATATACTGTCTGGACAGCACAGTACTGCATAATCCCAATACATCTGGATAACACCAGGTTGGGGGAAGTGACCCATTACATAGATGGGATTTAGTTGGGAAAGTTCAATCATTTACTTTGGATTAATAATTTTAATTTTTTTGTTTCTGATAGGGCTCTCATCAAGTAAGCAACTGATGTCAAGCTTTAAGTATGTAGCTATTTTATTTGCTATTTCATGGTTCAGTGAGCATGTGTCTGAAAAATAATAAGAGCTGGACAAAAACAAAGTGATTTATAATTTCAGAAATAAAATTTGAGGTCTCTTACATCTGTTTCCTAAATAAAGTCCAATTCTCCAAACATATTTCAAATCCTTAAAAAATATCTGACATGCTTTTCCAGATAAATAACTTGCTGCAATTAAATAAATACATACATACATAAAATAAAATAAACCAGTAATTCTTGAGCCCTTTAAAGACTAACAGGTGACTCACACAGCCTAAGGTATCATTTACTGCTGAGCTCAAAAGATCCATGAAATACATGAGAACAGTATTATCAGCTACAGTATGACCATGAACAAAATAATTGAACTGATAACCCAAACATTAGCTAATTAAATTATTGTGACTTTTTTTTAACAGATCCCAGTTTAAATGGTAGAACTGATCATCTTGTCATACAATGCACACATTCACATATCTTCCTGACTCAACAGTGCTCCACTGGTTTTACAGCAGGTTATAAAGGACATGTGTACCTGATGTACGTTTTCTCCCATTTCCAAATCACAGCTAACTTCCCATTTAATCAACCAATGTGGAACTTGTGTTTTCTACCTTCTCTTATCACAGGTCCTGCTGAAGGCACAATTTGTCACACTTTGGCAGTAAGCATGGTGATGTTGCCATCAGGGAGACAAATCTGCCCAGTTCCTAATGGTGGCTTAGTGCTGTACCATACATACTTCTTCTCTTTTCCACTGGATTGTCTTCTATGGTCACTTTTGGTTTGCACTGCTGAACTGATATCTGGCTTCCCAATAAGCCTCTTCCTTAATGTATGTTAAATGCTCTTGTGAGAGGCACCAATGAGAATGACAGACTTTGCTCTCAAAAAATTGCACAGATGGTTAACTTTGCCGGGAAAGAAAGCTTGATTCTGCCACTGATGCATTGCTAATCACCATTATTGATTCATACTGTATTTCAATGCAAGAAATTCCAAGAAACCACAACATAGCCATGAGAACAGCTTTTCACTGGAACTCTGTTGGATGCCCAGGAACACTGATGAACAGTGATATTTCTGTTGTCATTCTCCATAGTGATCTCTGTGCTGCTAATCAGTAACAAGTAGTTGCTGCAATAATCCATCATTTAATCATCTGCCAGATATATTATGGCTGTAGCATGCTAAAACAAAGGGGACTCCGTATGGAAAGAAGCAGTGGGGAGCACTGAGAAATCATCCACTAAACTCTCTTCAGTTTCACCGATTCCCAGACATTTCTTTTTACTAGCCAATAGAAGAACTGATACTGGAATTGCCACAAAGACTGTTATCCATCACTGCCTACACAAGGGTCTTCCTGCTGTCTCCCAAGGTCATTCCCATATACCACCACATCACCTATTCAGTTATTCCTAGCACTGCAGCCTTGGTGAACATTGCAAGATACACTGGAATAAATGGGATAGGAAGGTACAAGAGGAAGTAGAGAGTACAGAGAGGGGGAGCCAACTCCTTGTTGCAACAACCATACATAGGTACACATTTTGATAGATTTACACCAACAGCCTGGCACTTCTGGAAACTGGAATGTGGCACAGAGGATTTCTTTCAATTTCATTGTCCACACTGTCAGATTGCTTCTGCTTTTATCCTACAATGGCCTTAAAGACAGAGATTGGCTTTTTTCCTGCCAGGTAAGTGGGAGTAGGAATGCAGGTAGGAAGAGAAAGGAAATCACCAGCAGCTGCACCTTAAAACAGTCACATAAAACAGTCATAACAGTTCACATAAAACAGTCATGAAAGCACCACTCTCCCTTGTGGTACAGAATAGGGACAGGCTGTGGGGAAAGAACAAATTATGCTGGGGTACTTTTGTTAATCAAGCTCTCTAGATGGCCCTGCCATATAGTTCCCACAGAAGTTTCTTTACTCAAAAATGTCAGTAAGGGTTTTGAATATTGTCATTTCTAATGTCAGATTGTATTGCTTTGCAAGAAAGTGAACTATGTAGAATGTATTAGATTATTGCTGGCCAATGACAACATAAATCACATTGTTTTTACTGCTATAAATAAAGCTCATTATTTTCTGGAAACATAAACCCATTGATAGATCCTAGCTGCCTGTTAGAGACAACATCCATAGCCCTGATTTTAGAGAAGGAAAAATCATTCCTTAGGATATGGAATGGAATTAAATGAATAACTTTAAAAAATTAGGGTGTGCCTGCAGCACATACATCATTCATCGTGTTCATGAATGGTATATACACACTGTGATGCACTATGATGCACAGAAACATTTCAATAAACTGTCTTAATCTGGCTGATAAATGCCAGCTTGCTTTTTTTTTTAAAAAGTTGAAAATCATATACACTTTTTCAAAAAAAGGTAAAGACATCATCAAGTTAAATTTGACTTCCGGTACTTACAAAGATATATCTATACAATTTACTTGGAAACTGGACCTGACAGCAAGCCATTAAAACACCTACTTCATTCTGAGTTTACTTCCTAAGAAACAAAATATTAATTTCCAGTGTTAAATCACATTCAGAAGGAATTCTGGGAGTGTACTTGGACCTCTCTCTCACATCCTGTGGCCTTTTTTTATTCTGGACTTCACTTGCTCAGCATAAAGCAAATGAATCACTATGACGTTAAAATGTAGATGAGCTTTTTAATTATTCTGTCTTGCCAGGATGCCTTTCAACTCATATTGCAGCACTGAATTCTACAATGTTGCACTACATTTTTATCCATATCGGCTGTTAGATGTACAATGCAAATATTGTACAAGCTAATTTGTATCCAAGGCTGGCAAACAAAAAAGGCAAAGTTCCAGCTAATTAAATTGCTCATTTGGACTCATGTTTTAAAACCAGAGACAGGATGTTGGACATTTGGCAATTTTTTGTCTGATATTTTTCCATGCAATTGATACTCTGGAACTCTTCATAATCTTGGAATCTAAATTGATTGGTTAAGAACGTGAAGTACTCTGCTTAGTAAGAGAAATCCATTGCAAAAATTATGAAGACCTCAGTCACATCTTTCCCCCCATTCCATGCACCAATGCCTACCACGTGCCAGACACAATAACCCTCTGGATTTCCTCGGCAGAGGCCGTGATGCAGGAATGCTGGTTTGCATTCCAGAAGCCCTTTGCAACAATCCCCATGGCTTCAGCAAGAAGTGGCATTTCAGAAGAACGCCAGTCCAGGCACTCAGCCAACGTCTTGCGTTATAACACATAATTTTGGAGGAATTAGGGTAGCTGGCTTTGCATTCTGAATGATCAACGGCAACAGAGGAGCAACAATCCTTTTGCCACTGGAGACGCTGCTTTTTGAGAAAGCTGTAACCTCCTAATACCTCTTTATTAGATTTTCTGGCTTAGTTCCTCATGCCCAATTAGGATGCTCCGGCTATTAAAACTGCACTTATTAAAATGGTAGCCAAGTAATGCAAATGCAGTACATGCAATTGAAGCTGCCTTTACAAAATTTGCTAATACGTCAATATGAAAAAAATCTGAGAGAGCTGTAAAGGGCTCAATTTATGTATGTGTGTTGGAAGCGGAGAGCACTGTCATTTTGATTAAAAATAACCAGTTGATTAAATCTTTCAATAAGGGTTTGTTACTTTCATATTTTACTCAACCATGGCATACTGTTTGATCTGACACCACAAAACTCAGAGCTAGAAGGTCAAGGGGAAATGTGTTTTTAAAATCTTGATCTACATGTGATTTTTCAGTAGTGTTGTAAGATGAACTACTCATAGTATGTTTATTAAAAAGAAATGATATGATATGGAGTAATACAGAATAGGGAGGCAGTACACAAAGTCAGTTAAATTATACTAGCAAGGTCACTTATATGTCAAGAAAACTGTAGGGTCAAAACTGACTCAAACATACAAAGAAAGAGAGGAATGGGGGGGGGTGGAGAAACACAAGACTGCAAGAAATAGTTAAATATCCAACATACAATTCTGAATATACAGCTGATCTAGGTAATCACAGACTTCACAGGATAGCTATGCATCAGGAAGTATTTATCAATCAATCAACCTAAAAATATTCACCCCCAAGAAGCAACTCTTTATGAGGAAATATTGGGTTAATATTACGACTGAGTCCACGTATGTTCCATAAACAACTGTAGCAGTTGCTAATGGATCCCTGCTGAAAATCCCTTCCATAAATTACTTTCTTTTAAATCCAATCCACTTTCCAAACTTAATTTTGCTCTCCCTGCCTCAACATTTTTCATAAGGTTTGAAATTACTTGATTCCTCTCTGACCTAAAATTCTCATTAATATCTGCTAGTTTTGCTCCCATTTGAAATATGCAAATGAGATGATACAGTACTTTTTTCCACAAATTCCCAGATAGCATATTTTCCATCCCTAATCACAAGTCACAGTTAAGCATCCCATCTTGGCTTGACTTCTGTCTGGTATCTGGCTTGGGAGCATAGCTGTCGTACTCAAAAACAACATCATTTAAGAGCAGAGCTTGAAGCTTAGTCTGGAGCTTGGCAGCCAGTTTGGTTTAGCAGTTAAGATGCTGGGCAAGAAGCCAAAAGATTGTGAGTTCTAGTCCTGTCTTAGGCATGAAAGCTCATATGCTTTCAGCCCAACCCACCTCACAGAATGGTTGTTGTGGAGAAAGAAAAAAAAAAAGGAAGGAGTATTAGGTATTTTTTCTGCCTTGAGTTCAGGCCCTGGTATTTCTCCAACTTCTCATACGCATTCTTCCTGATGCTGCTTTCACTTGGCACACATACATGTGTACATACATACATACATACGAATGACTTCAGGAGAATAAAAGAAAATATATGTAGCTGAGGATTGAAATGAGGGGTCCTTAGTGTTCTGCCAGACTGATGTTACCTGGTTTGGGTAATAAAATTTCTCCAAGAAAACAACCAAGCTCAGAGAGCACCAAGGACTCCTGACTACAGAATTATATAATTTGCATTTATATGTTTAAATACTGTACTTCTAGACTTGTGGTAGGGGGAATCTCTTTGTGCAAAGTCATTTCACAAGCATTACTAGAATGAAACTATACAAATCTGGAATCTTCATTGCCAGTTCTTTTTAAAGTCTTCAGTTCTGTTAAGAATTAATCATAAATATATTTTATTCCAATAGTTTAGGGATGATTCAGGGAGTGGCACTGTGGGTTTGAAATTTTCAAAGTATTAAAGTCCCTCAATATCAGAACAAAGGAATTAATTTTCTTATTATTTCAATAGAAACTAAAAGGTCACAATTTAGAGAGTCATGAAAAAAGATCTCAAAAATTTCCTGCCCAATGATTCCGTCCCCTGTACACTGAGAAGTCCAACTTCAAATGCCAAAGAGTATTATTCACTGGATCTAGGCAATATTTCAAATGTCCCCACTTCTAAAGTTTAAGGTTAAGGTCAGTAATTCTGTCTGCTACCTTATGCTGCTAGAAATCATTAATTAGACAGAGCCTTTAAAAATATTTTTAAAATATATTTAAACACAAGTCTAACTGCAGATTTCTAGTTGATATCTGACAGAGATAATAATTAGCTATTATCTATTTAAATTATTTTATCTACTATTTTTTATTAGTCTCATAATTCTTCTCCTAGCAAAATGTCCAAATTTGCCTTCTTGTCTAATGACCAGTATGTAAAACAGAGGTCTCCAAACTTGGTAATTTTAAAACTTGTGGACTTCAGCTTTCAGAATTCCTCAGCCAGCTATGCTTAAATTTTATTAGACCTCTAAAATAAAATAGAATAGATTGGTAGAGTGATTATGTGTCATCAATGCAATGTTTATTCTTAGCAACCACATAGATTTTCCTCAAAACAACTTCTCCCTAATCTGGTTCTTTAAGTCTTCCAATGGTGTACCAATTTTACCATTGTAGCTGTGTCTTTTTGTACCTTGCAATTGGTCATCCTCTTCCTGTCTTTCATTCCACATTCCCCAGCAATATTGCTGTTTTTTTATATAAAACAACACAACTGTATGCTGCCCAGAGTTTCTTTCCATGAAATGGGAGGCCATATAAATTTAAATACATACATACAGTAGATATATAAAGTACATAAATAAATAACAGCCTTCTCCAGAGAGCTAAGTGGTATATGTAGTGGTATGTATATTTGGAGATGTAGGAAGTGGGGAAGAGATGCTGCCTGGGGATAGATCAGATAAGAGAGGGAATAGCCCAAAGCTGCATAATGAGCAGGGGGAGGAAATCTCTCTAATTTACTAGGCTGTAAAAGGGATGGCAAGAGATTTGTACTATCAGACTTGCAAAGATTCTGTTACAATAAAGAATTAGCTTATCTGGTCACATTTCCTCTCTGATCAACCTGGGGAAGATGACATTGCATAATACCCTGTTTCTCCAACAATAAGGCCTCCCCCAATAGGAAGTCCCAGCATGTTTTATAGGCATGAAATGAAATTAAGCCCCTCCCCCCAAATTAAGGCCTATATTAAAACATGCGAAATGGGGGGAATGGTGGGGGGGCTTGCCGTTAGGAAGTACTTTTGTTGCACACCCGGATATGGTGCTGCCTGCATTGACCCTGATAAAAAGTGCCCCACCAATGCCGAGGTCAACATCCAAGCCGTTGCCGCCCTCCTGAAGATGTAAGGGGGGAGAATTAAGTCACCCCCCGAAAAGACAGCCCAGCCATTTTTTCGGGGCTCAAAAAAAAAAAAAAAAAAGACCCGGCTTTATTATATGAGAAACATGATATGTCCAAAGAAAAATCATTATGTCTGGTCATTTATGTCTCTGTTATGGATACAGACCTTGACTTTTGCCATTGCTGCATATTTTCAAATATTGGTCTCCCAATCTAATATCATTAGCAAGATTCCTCTTTTCCTATGTTGTACCAAATTTGTTCTTGTAGTGGTCAGCAGGTATGTTAGTATATTGTAATATTTTTCATTCATGATTTCTAAATTATGGAGCTAATAAAAGTATTGCTTGTTTGTTCTGTTACTATGCAAACACTTCTCCTTTCATACCTGTATCTCAATCACAAGTATTAGAGGATGGCTTATGCATCAGTGGTGGGATTCAATTTTTTTTTACTATAAGTTCTGTGGGCGTGGCTTGGTGGGTGTGGTGTGGCTTGATGGGCATGGTTTGGCAGGTGTGGTAGGGGAAGGATACTGTAAAATTTATATTCCCACCCCACTCCAGGGGCAGGTTACTGCAAAATCCCCATTCCCTTCCAGAATAACCTGCCTTCCAGCTCTGTTCTCCTGTGCAGGGAAACAAAAGAAGACCTAGCCAATCAGCTGGGACTCATGAGGCAAACAATAGATGGGGGCAGGGGTAGTCAGAGGTGGTATTTGCCAGTTCTCCAAGCTACTCAAAATTTCCACAACCATTTCTCCAGAACTGGATAAAACCTGCTGAATATCACCTCTGTTGTGCATGTCCTATCATTGTGATTAGGAGCTAGTCTCATATTAGCAATTTTATTTTCATGTTGATCAATGATCAAAATAAAAGTATTCTATTGTATATAATATAGTACAATGATAATACAGTGCTATGTCTCCTTTAAAAGTTGAAATTTAAAAACAATTCAATTTATTTTCATATCCCAAACTCAGTCATTAAGGTATTTTGTTCAATTAGATATCTTAATTAAGTCTGCATTGGAGAACTAGTAGTGTTTTTTTCACTCTTGGATTTTTGAAATGTTTTTGCTAATTTAATTTTACAATTTCAAACAAGACAGAAATGAGTTTTGCCCATTTCAACTGCATTGAAAAAATACCCACTTTGTGATATAACATTACACTTTCATCAAAGCATATTACAACTTTTTATCAGATTTTTGACATCTTGACAATTTATTAAATATTTAAACATTTGCAGTATAGATATGCAAGTATGCAAAAAGTTCCTTTTGAAATATGTTTTGTGTTTTACAGAAATAAATTTCAAAAACATAACATTGTTGACAATTCACAGAACTCTCTGCTGAGAAACAATGCCCCAAAACCCAACTCATTTTAAACAGCTTTTCAATTCCTGTCATACAGCAGCCTCCCAGAGCACTCTAACTCATAATTTAAGACACTTCCTCCCACCACCCGAAGAGTTTTTTCACATATAAACTACTGAAATAACAAAAGCGACCTTCTAACTCTGCTAATAAAGCAGATCATCTTCCTTTCGGAACATTTTACAAATTGCTCAGAACACCAATTGCAGTCTCTGAATTGTCTCATTGCAATAAATTATATAACATCACATATTTTTCCAAATATTTCAATAAAGTAAATTTTCTCCACAACATTAACAGACATTTTCTGAGCAATATAGATGTGCATTGTGCAAGTATACTCAGAGCCCGAGACATAGACATACCCTATTTATATACTCTCTTCATGCAGAAATATATACACACACAAATATACACAGAGACCACTTACATATGCAAAGATGTTATCCACAAAACAAATAATGAAGAGTTCTCTTATAAGAATTAGGTTTACTATGGCATCATTTTGAAAAACAACCTGAACACAATTAGCCTGTAAGGTCTTTGGAAACTGAGGTCTCCCAATATTAGATCGATGTCATCAAATGCAAATTACGATTTGTGGTTTTATATCACTTTTGATTTACATACATATTTTGAATGGTTCTTGTTTTTAATTTTTTTTAAAATAGAACTGTTATGAGCTATATGATTTTTGGCAGTACAGAAGCAAATTAAACCAATAAATAAAATTCAGAGTAGTGGTCCCACTAAGGAAATAGAGGACTTTTTATAAAAGTTAGCCGCATGGGGAGAGCTTTTCTATGAGATATCATCTGTGGAGAGAGAGAAGTTAATTTACCCTCTGGGTCTAAGACCTTCCCAATTACTTTGCAAGTTAACAAAAGCCTCTCATTGTTTTAAAAACCTTTTCCCACCTGTCTATGGAATGTGAGAATGGGACTAAACTGTAGGCAGGTTAAAGAGTCTTATTACCATGGCTAGTTTATGGGCTGCCACACACCAATCTATCAAATCATATAAAGCAAGGCCTTTTCAAAATATGACTGAGACTGTAGCATGTCTTCAGAATTTTGGTCAGCTTATTTCTGAATCCGTCCTTCAGTCGCTAGCTTTTTAACAGAGAAAATATATACAAATCTACAGTAAAATCAAACAAGTCTCTTCACTGTCTATAAGAGAAGTTTTTCCCCACCCATATACTCATTCCAGTGATGGTGATACTTTTAGCAATATATGAAATGCTGTTAAAAATCTATGTTTTTTTTTAAGCCAGGCCTGTCTCTCTCTCTCTCTCTTTAATGACTGCCTTCAAGAAAATGTTTCATTCTTCTGGCCACATAATGCAGTTTCAGCTGTTATATCTAAAACAGATTTTGGCCAGCTGCAGCATACCACTGTATTGAATTAATTAAAACAGTACTGCAAGGTGAAGGGCCTGTGCTG
Organism: Laticauda colubrina; assembly: GCA_015471245.1. NCBI lineage: Eukaryota > Metazoa > Chordata > Lepidosauria > Squamata > Elapidae > Laticauda > Laticauda colubrina. Next base: position 46,991,901 of record BLBF01000020.1, read on the forward strand.
TATACTGAACATCCTGAAATATACTGTATCTGTATTTCTGTGCTCCATGCACTAATCATGATTTGTATCAGACAGTTAGAAGACAATAGTTAACTATTTGCACTACTGCACATTTTCAAAGCAGCACCTTAAGCCAGAAAGGCCAGAAGACATTGGAGCAATTTGTTCTGGGATTGTAGACTTTTCTACAAAATAAAAAAATCTAGATCATATAATTTTTTGAAAGAACCATTAAAATTTTTAATTAAGTAGAAATAATTGTCAAGAATTTATTTTCCACAGAGAATATTGTATAAAATGGATATTATGGTCACAATACTATATAAACATTATATCCATATCCTATTAATGCCAATTATGCCACCTCAACAATAATCTCATCAGAAAATATTTCTACCTATCTTTCTTAATCATCATCTCTCTCTGTTTTCATTCTGTGAAGACGAATTTTCTGGAAGCAATATAACTGAAATAAAACAAGACATTTTCATTTTTCAGTACTGACTACTGAAGTTATATTTTTTCTCTTTAACCCATATTTAACAGAATAAAAATGTTTTTTGATGGTATCTGTATTTTATGTACTGCACAAATCACTAATGTAGAACTTGTGTATACCATAATGTCCTCTTTGGACATTTGTCTTGTGACTGGCATGCCACTACAGCAGCTATTTTGTGAAGAGGGCAGGGTTGCCAGATCGCAGCTTGGCTCTGCAGCCAAACTCAAGATAAAATACGGCCAAATTCGGCCAAATTATTTTCTCTCACGGCCAATTTTTTTTATGCAATATAACATGAGGATATATTGTTTTTTGTTTCTTTAACTGTTTTTAAATAATCAAATCATAAAAAATAGTCTTTATTCGACAACGTGACGTGACATCATGGGAATTTCTGCGTTTCTTTACTCACAACATCCAGGCTAGGCAGCTCACTTCAAATAACCGATGCTAATGTTTGGAAAGCTCAGGGCCAAATGCAGCGATCCTGAGGAGGGGGGAGCTAGGGCATGAGGGTTTCTAGGATTTCCCCCCCCCCCCCCCCGATAAAAAAAAAATAATCACTAAACAAATAAAATGACACAAAAATAGCAATTATATATAGAATCCTTATGAAAACTGAATGCTCAATAACCATCTTTTCAAAAAGAGAGGAATTATCCCAATAATTACATGAGAACAAAGAGTACTTCTAATGTAGCAGTGTGAAGAAAGAAAAAGGATAGGCCTACACACCAGTCTGTAGGCTATAGGCTCTAGGCTTCCGCTTACTAATATACATATGCCGTGCACATATACATTACACACAGCTGCCTTACCATGCATGCAGAGTACATGTACAATGCGTTTAGCTTGCTTACATGTACCATAGGCGTATTCTCTTGGTCGCACATCTAGGATTTTCCATTACGCCGCGCGCCGGCTGGCGAGAAAACAATCCAATACTGTTTACATCCAGGTTAATATCCGCTTATATTACGCAGCACTGTTCACAGTCAGAAGGCTTCGGCCTGTGTATCGCATCGTTTTTCAGAGGTTTTCAGACGATCTGACAGTCATTTTCATGTGAATATATTGTTCTGAAAACCGGTATTCGGCCAAAATGTCGATTTCATGCCCAAGCAACTTTCATATGGCCAAATTTATGGCCAAATATATTTGGCCAGAGACATAATTTTTTTCATGGCCAAACAGATTTCTATATGGCCAGATTTCTTGAATTTGGGCGGGAAAATGGCCAGATGGCAACCCTGGAAGACACAATCTAGATCCCACAATCTACCTCACAGGATTGTTGCAGCAGGAACAATAGGAGCATCTCAAACTGCATCTTGAGTTCCTGAGTCAAAACTGGGATCGAATGACTGAATAAGCACTCAAAAGAGTTGGGGATCCCCGTAATAATAATACTATTTGATAAGTAGAATAAGAATTACTTCAAATTACTTCAAATGAGTTTCTTGCCTTGCAGAAAGAATTAAAACTTATTAAAAATATATTGAATTATCTTAAGGAATCTGATGGAATTAAATGTTAAAATATACACCTTCAATCTCTTTGACCACATCTAAATTGGAAACTGTTTTATAAATCTCAACACTTCCTGTATCTACCTGAGGCAGACAAATTAATGACATGGAAAATTAATTAAAACAATCCCTATAAATCATATCTGTATGATTACTATTTCTGGCAAGCAAAAGACAGTGAGGGAGCCATTTTAGTTGTCTTGCAAGCCTAGCATTTTTTTCCCATGGTAACAATTACTTTCACATACTGAACAAATTATTTAAGCCAAAAATTTATGCTTGCATTATAAGAGTTTTATTACTGAACAAAGTTAGGCTCGCAGACAGAGTGACATTGAAAGACATATACATATTACACATACAACCAATATCCTACTGGAGTGATAAAATAGGAGAGAGGCCATAAGAGGTAGATAAGAATTTTTCACTAGGCCTATCATAGGTTGAAAATATAATGCAATGGATACCTTGTCCAGTTTCTTACAACAATATGTTAATGTAAATACATAATACTCCATGTAAATACATAATAATCCATGGTGCTTATTTCAGTTAACCTACAATTTATAGATTTTTCATTTTTTTTAAAAATTAAATGCATATAGAAATTTTCAATTAAAATTACAATTTTTATATAAATTGACAAGCTTTGCAATGTTGTTGCAATAAGAAACTAAGCTGTCAATTATTAACCTGGTTGAAGCCAACATATGAAAGCATTTTATAAATTTTCTTTTTCTACAGCTTTATGGTTCTACCATAAATATATCTGCAATTTTAAGAGTTAAATTCTTCAAGTTGCTTGACTGGGACCCCAGCTCTTAAAATTTTATGATATAAACCATAAGAGATCCTGTTTGGTTTTGTGGTTAAGGCACCAGGTTAGAAACCAGGAGATTGTAAGTTCTAGTCCTGCCTTAGGGATAAAAGCCAGCTAGGTGATTTTAGGCCAGTCTTCCTCGCTCAGCTCATGATGTCAGGCTCAGGCAATAAATCCAGTTGCCTTTTGAAAAGCAGCTTGGGACAAGTGATTAACTTATCTACCAACTTAAACTAGTCAACTCTTTTGCTGATTGTTATATATGTTATATATCCATGCTTAGGTAGCTGATTGGCTGTCGTACCTAGAAAACTCAGACTTGGATAATTATGCAAATTACAAGAAATTGTAATTGTTTATGTAAAGCTTTTTTACATTAATTATTCTTGATCAAAATATGGAGAGCAATATGAAAAAAGAGCAAATGGACATGAGTAACTCAACCCTATATATGAGCCACCCTTGCTAGTATCGGTTAGAATAATACTGCGTTCTTTCAAAGTCAAACACCAGGTGCAGGGGTGGGATTCTAACCGGTTGGGATTGGATCAGCTGAACCCCTTGTTTCCATGTTCAGCTCACTCTGAATTGATTCTCTTCAATGAGGAAGTGGGCCCGCTCACTTGCCTCTGCTTTATGCCCTTGTTTAGAGCACAGCTGATTCGTGCGGCAGAACAGTTTGCCACACTTCAGATTTTTTCTTCACAGAGGCTGCAGTTGAAGGTAAATATGCAAAGCGTGCGATCACTGAACTGGTTGTTATACTGGTGGAATCCCACCCCTAATCAGGTGTATAAAACAGTAGTTTTTCATGGCTGTGACTTCAGCATTAATAAGGGTTGCCACAAGAGATGTCAACACATTGACCATGAAATGCTCTACAAAATGGAGGATGGCCAATAAAAAGCAGAAGGCAACAACCAGCCAATAACCTTCCTTGTTTTCTCAATGACTGTCAATCAGTTATTCCAATAAAAGTTGAAGAATATTATAAATTATTTTAAAATGAAGGCCAAATTTCTAAGGAAGCTGGACTTTACTCAAACTCAAGATTTTACTGAAAATGATTCAGAAATCACAAGGTGCCTATGATTCTTAATCTTGTTACCCTAGTTAAGTTCTTTGGAGGATGCCTGCAAATGCTGACTCAAGGAAATAGCCTCAGAAAGAACTGGGTTATCTTGCACTGTAAGAATGTTACTGATGTGACATCAGTAGTTTGAGAAAACAGATGAACAATTTACCAACTACAATCATGATTGATTGATTGACTCTCTATAAATTTATAATTTATGAAATAGAGTGGACATACAGTATTCTCCTAATTTAATGCAGATGGAGAAGTTTCCATGAATCTTTTCAAGTGTGATTCCAATAAAAGGGATTCCAATGTTCAAATGTGAGTCAGGCTGCTGCTGCAAGTCATTCTTATAAGAACAGTGTATTATGGTCCTTTAAAAAGTAAGAGTTGCATTTAACATAAAGGTTTGTGGAATACAATCCACAAGAAGTACATATTCTCAATTTGCTGGGAAAGGATAATAGCACAGGGGCCTCAAAACCTCCAATCAAACCAAAGATCAAGGGTCTGAAGGCATCAAATTGACATCAATCTATCTGACAACTATCTGTAAGCAGGAATGTGAAATTTGTGAATAAATGTGGGACAAGTTGAAGGCCAGCCAAATTTCTTACCACCCCTCCTATATTTTTAGAGTATGAAGAATAGTTCCATACCCAGGCAGGGCACGTTGAGGGATATCCCAGGTCTGTTTCAAGGCATCACAACCTGCATACTCATTGCAAGGGCCCAGATCTGCACCTCATCCTAAATCTACAGCAAGAAGGGTCTGCAACAATGGCAATGGTGGTATAAACAGGTCTGGCTCTGGTTGTGATAGTACCTTGATGCAGGGCTCGGTGTGCACTTGTTCCTTGGCTTGCCCCATCAGAGCAAAGAACTGCATTTCTCCAGTTTAACCTGATGCAAATATGAGCTGCAACACCAGATGAGATAGCTGACATAACCTTGCTGTGATGGCCTTACTATCTCCCTGTCTCAGGGGAAACATCACACTGGGCAGATTGGTGAGCCCAGAGCAATAGCCCAGGCTCAGTCCTGAAAGGGGTAAGAGGAAGCATCTGTGCCTGGACTTTCTCAGCACTTCTGAATTATAACAAGGCTCCCTGAGTCTTATTCATAGAACCAATTGCTCCCTAAGAGCCATCCCCTCACTCTCAGTCTCAATATCACTAAGAACCCCAACTATCCTGGCACAACTCTCACTGTAATCTAAATAGCAAAATAAAATGATGGAAAAATAACAATAAAGTTTTTTTTAATTGAATAAATTTATGTTTACTGGCATACTAAGAGATTCTTTATTTTCTTAATTTTCTTAATACTAATTAGATTTTCATATCAACGTATGAGAAGGCATAAGCATTGGACACCTTGGGCTAATGAACCAATTCTCAAAAGACTCTTGGGATTATTTGAGTACAAAATCCCTATCACAGGAAATATATCACAGGAAATTAGATCAAGGGACAGTAACTTTAACAACAGAAAAAGATTACTCTTCCATACCAGTGATTCCAAATTGTAGTCTGTGCACTATCTGCAGCCACACAATCCACAAGATATCCTTTACCATACTTGCATTCACTGACAATCAGTGTTCAACCATCTCAGACCCTGCCTCCTCCTCATGTTCCCTGTCGGTCGGCTGGTTCACAAAATAGATCACTGTTAACAACATACAAATAGTAACGCAAGTAGTACCATTCAAAACTTGGTAATAGCGAAACAGTCTCAAGTGTAATTACTGGTTGTATGTTATTCTGAGCTATGCTAAGTGGAACTGTGATCTACAAGCATCCCTAAACCCCACAAAATAAGTCTAAATAAATAGGACAAATGATGTATATGTTAAAATTAAATTTCATTGAGCTGGTCATGCCTTTTATCTTCTTAGCACTCAGAGATTTCTATTGAGCTATGTTCCTGACTGGTGAGTGAATGAATGCTAAGAATTATTGTCATAGTGTGAGCACATAAACATATCAAACAATGCTTAAATACTTAATTTGGTTTAATTATTTTGATACAAAAAAATTATGTGATGAAAAATTTAAATACTCATGCTCTTAAAGTTATGCTTGTGTAATTGAATGATCTTCCCATTTCCTGAAGATTTAATTAGTGATACACAATTGAAAAAGCTTAGAAAATACTGTCCGATAACTATCATATTACAGTGGAATTTATAAATCCTAGAAGGGTATATTCAATAATCAAGGAACAATAGTTCTGTATGAATTACAAGAAGTTTGCTTCTTATCATACATTATTCAATTTTATTAAAATTGATACAAATACGTCAGTGGTGGGATTCAATTTTTTTTACTACCGGTTCTGTGGCCGTGGCTTGGTGGGCATGACAGGGGAAGGATAATGTAAAAATCTCCAGTCAGAGGTGGTATTTGCTGGTTCTCTGAACTACTCAAAGTTTCCGCTACCAGTTCTCCAGAATTGGTCAGAACCTGCTAAATACCATCTCTGAAATACTTCCAGAATTCAGAAAATTGGCTAACATGATCTAGTCCAGTGGTTCTCAAAGTGGGCGGTACCACCCCTGGGGGTGGGTGGGATACCTTATGGGAATGCTAAGAGAAAAAGGGGCTGGCAGGGGGTACTAAAAGGTGGCAGGGGGGCACTGGAGGTCTCTCACAGGCTGCAATTCAGGGGTGGAATACCAATTCTCTCTCTTTTTCCCTCTCTCAGGCTCACCCCATTGACTTGGTGCACTTCTCCACTCGGACTTGCTTGGGCAGGTGCCTCCGATGCAACAGGCTCAAAGGGGTGGACCTGAAAGGTCAGCACCTTGAACGTGGCAGTGGCAGAATGTTTGAAAAGCAGAGAAAAGCCAGACTGGCTTTGCTCTACTTTCCCAACATGCCGTTGCTGCCGCGTTCAAGGCACCTGCCCCGCAGGCTCACCCCACTAGAGTGGTGCAAATGGCTCAATGGGATGAGCAGCCCTTCCAAGATGGGCAGCTTGTGTGGGCAGCTGGCCACCTCATTGCGCAGGACTTGCATGAAGCCTTAAGAGCTTCCAGTGGTGGGCCAGGCACTTGGCTTTCAGCTGGTCCTCATCCAGGAAGCAGCAGAGATCATGCAGCCCATGGATTCTCCACCTGCAGCCATCCATTGACAGCTTTCAGCTCACGGAACTTGCGCAGGTGCTCCTGCAACTGCCGGTTCACACCCTGGATCAGCCAGCCACATTGCACCACTGCTACCAGCTTCTCACCCTCCTCCCAGCACAAGAGGTGCGCCAGCTCCTCCTTGCTGCAGCCGGCCAGGTCCACCTCGCTGGCCGGGGTATCGGCCAGTGCCAGCGGCAGGGCTGGTGGACAGGAGGGGCGGCTGACCGGGGGTGGCAGGAACATCACTTGCTCAGCTCCAGCTGGTGCAAAGCAGTGGCGGGGGAAGCAACCGGTTAGCCCACCCATGCTGCGGCATCTTTGCAACACTGGATGCTAGGAGGTGCGAGCTGCACTTTTGCAGCGAGACCTCCCTCTTCCTCCACTGCCAGTGCCAGGATTAATAGGACGGATGTGCAGCGGGGCCCAGCGTACTGTGCCTCCACTGGCTGGGAGCAGGTACAGCAATGGGAGAAGGGCGCCTGCACAGTGGAGGGCAGGAGTGATTGGGGGAGGCAGGGGAAGGATGCCCTATCGGTGCAAAGTTGAGCATGAGCACATGGGCACATGCACGGGAGCAGACCGATGTTGGGGGGGAAGCAGCACTGGTTTTTTTTCCCCCCAAGCTGGGAAAATTTGGAGGAGGGTGGGGGGGTGAGTGAGTGGAAGACAGATCAGGCTTGCATCCTTTCCCTGTTTCCAATCCGGATTAAGAAGTCTCCTGCCACCCACCCACCCATTCACTCTGGGGTCTGGGACACACACCCTGGCAGCCTGCTGTAGCTTGGCAAGGGGCACGCATGCTTGGAGGAGGAATTGGGATTAGGGTGCCTGGGTGGGGGGGAAATGGCTTGCACCCTGTCCCTGCTGGTCTGCTTGGACTTGCTTGGGCAGGTCCCTCCGGTGCAGCAGGCTCAATGGGGTAGAGCTGCGGGGCCGGCACCTAGAACGTGACATGGCGGCACATTTGAAAAGTAGACCAAAGCCAGAGGTCGATAATTTTTGTTGCTAAGAATCACAAAAGCTTCTGGGCTGTGCACAAGAAGGGACACACATATCAATGCAATTCAGCAACATAAAATAAAGAAATACAAATAAAACAAACCAACAAGAATCAGCAAAGCATCTCTGATTAAATTCTATTCACTACTAGAATCTAATCAGAGATGCTTTGCCGATTCTAGTCCAATGACTTGCTGCAGCAGGGTTAGAAGGGAGTGTGTGTGTGTGTGTGTGTGTGTGTGTGTGTGCATGACTGTCAAAACTCCAAAAACAGGTCAAGTAGCTCTGGGGAGGCCAGTCATAAATTAGAACACTTGCTAAGCAACCGGCCATTAAGTGAAGACCACATGTATTTGGTTTGCCAGTTACCTGGCCATGCCCACTCAGTCACATGACCACCAAACCACACCTACCCAGTCATGTGACCACCAAGCCATGCCCACTGAGTCACATGACCAGCAAGCCACACACTCAAATTAGGTCATGCCCACAGAAATTTGAATTCCACTCCTGGGTAGAGGGCACCGAGGATGAGTTTGTAGCACCAAGGGGGCAGTGGACTGAAAACGTTTGGGAACCACTGATCTAGTCTATCAAGAGGCAGGTGGACTTTCTGGTTTTTCTTTGAAGAGGTTTCACCTCTCATCCAAGAAGCTTCTTCAGCTCTGAAGAGCTGAAGGAGCTTCTTGGATGAGAAGTGAAATGTCTTCAAAGAAAAACCAACAAGTCCATTTGCCTCTTGAAAAAACCCCTGTGGGACATGACCTGGATGACTTGAGAATCTCCACAGGTAATCCACTTTATTATCGGAATAATTCTACATTGAAAACAAAAGGATTTTCAAAAGTTTGAATTCCAGAGAAAAGATGACTTGGAGCACACATGTTATATCTGGATCATTTCCTGGGAAAACTATGAAAGATAAAAGATTCTTTAAAGAATTCCCTGCAGGTGGAAAATTCGTACTCACGTATTCTCCTCGTCATCCTTCAAATTCAGACTGCTCCATTGCATTACAAAATACTCTGTATTTCCTGAATATTCTTCACAGGATTTTTCTAACCTCTGAATTATTTTTGAGTTATTCAGAACTAGGTTTGCTGCTCTAATATGCTTTACACAAATATTATTTTTAGCATAAAAGTGCAGCTGGCATAGACTTGAAAACAAACCTAATTTTCCTTGTTCCCCTCCTCCATTGCTTTGTTTTCTTCAGACTCTTTGAATTAGACTAACAAGAAAGCTGAAGCAACTCTAAAGCCACACTGCAGGAAACCAGTGCAATTCACTTAACTTCACTTACATGGAGGCCTAGGAGTTCGTATCAAACATTTCAACATGAATAGGAAACCACAATTCAGGGAGTGTCTCACAGCTGGCTGCCAGCTGCCAGCAAACCAGACTTCAAACACAATTGCCTTCCCTCTCAACCTTACATAGCCCTTAGCAACCCTCTTTTTGCAAAAGGAAAAAAAGAAACCACCAAAAGCCTAAGGCAGCAACCCATGCCAACACTAAATCTCCTTCTCCTTTTCTTTTTTCTAAATTCCATAACACCAGCTTTAACATTTTAAATCAATATCCTTTATTCTATCCATTTTCAAATAAAAAAATGTTCTCTTAAAAATTAAGCTAAGCTTTCAAAATACGCCAAATGCATTTCATAGCAACTTTAAAAATGTAAAAAAGTGATACAACCAAGACCCTCCCTTTTTCTGAACACAGAAGGGAATAGCTTTGCCAGCAGGGGAGGGGGTGAAATTGATTGATTGTTCTATTGATAAATGGCAAATCCTTAATTTTTTTTTTACTTCTTACATTCAGATTATTACTAATCAATGTACACACTCCAGGTATGCAATTGTTAATTTTGCCAGGAACAGCATCTGCCACAACCAACATTTAGCTCATTGTGTGAATGCAGTTCTACTTGCTGGTGTCCCAATGACTAACCAGCCCTACTCTGCGGACACCCATGTCTGCTGGTTGTATTTTAAAAGTGTCACCCAATTATATTCTGAACATCAGATTCAGTTTAAATGAATATCTGTTTAAATGTTCTTAGTTACATTCATTTAATAAAAGAACTGAATCTAAGCAATTGCTATGTGTCAAACTCAAGGCCTGGATAGATCTGCTTAAATCTGGCCTGTGGGGCCAGCCTTAAAATAGGAAAGGACTGGCCCATGGTGCCTCTGAAGTCAAAAATGGAGTGCAGGGGGTGAATGTAAGGCCCCCCCGCACCTCATTTTGGCCAGCAGGGTACTGCAAGGGGCCGTCCGGGCTAAAAAAGGGCCGTGGAGGGCTGTAGGAGGCATCTGTCCCCATCTCCCTCACCCTGGCATACAGAGAACTACAATACTGATCCATCCCTTGAAGAAATCCAGTTTTACATCCTTGTGCTAGAGCATTGATGGAATACTAATATCTTTGAGATATTAATTTAATGTATTTCAAGCAGTGATAGGAGTCAATTTTTTTTACTACCAGTTCTGTGGGCGTAGCTTGGTAGATATGGCAGGGGAAGGATACTGTAAAATCTCCAGTCAGAGTGGTATTTGCTGGTTCTCTGAACTATTCAAAATTTCCACTACCGGTTCTCCAGAACTGGTCAGAACCTGCTCAATATCACCTCTGATTTCAAGGCTATTCAAGACTTTAAAATTTGCATATCGCAGCTTTCACAGGATTTTAAATTTAAAATATTTTAAGTGGTTTTACTGTAAGAACTAAAGTAAATATGTTTTAATATATACTGTATATTATGACAGTATATTAAGCAACTAAGGGGTTATGGTTCACAGATGTTGTCCAATATTGCTTTTCATCTGGGTTTAATTAATTTATTTAAGAAATTATATGGCTGCCCAATCTAAGAATCAGAAGGTGAGATGGGCGATATAGAAATGTGATGAATGAATAAATAAATAAATAAAAACTCAGTCAAACTGCAACTGACTCTGGACAGTATACTATGCAAGTAATAAAATAAGCAAATAGCATAAACAATTGAAATGATAACAACAAATTGAAAGTTGATTAGAAAACAAATATGTCCTTTAACTTTCCTGGAAGAAATTCAAATGATCATGGGGCCAAGAACCCATGTTTTTAATGTTTTCCTGAAAGCCAACAGGGTAAGGGCCAACCATATCGTGGAGAACAAGGGGAAGAGGAATCAGTCCAGAACAGGGGTCTCTAACCTTGGCAATTTTAAGACTTGTGAATTCTGGGAGTTGAAGTCCACAAGTCTTAAAGTTGCCAAGGTTGAAGACCCCTGGTCCAGAAGGCAGATGCTGCAACAGACATGAAGCTTCTTAGATCCTGTCAGATTACATTGCTTCAAAGAAGGGGTCCCAAAGCATGACCTAACAAGCTAGGGTACCACTTCTATTCATCTTCTTTCAAATCTTTCAAAGCATTTGCATAATCCTAATACACTAACTACTCTACATCATGTCTCAGAAATTTCGTAGCAAAATTGCAAATTTTGGAAGTACAATTTCAGACCATTTGGAAGGCAAGGCTTTAAGGGGACAGGATGGGAACTCCTTGCTGCAGTAAAACTGCCACTCCCATTTTCCCCTCAAAAAATCCCCACAAAACAGGAAAAAAAGAGCCAAAACATCCTACACCAAAACATCTTACACCCCACCTTTTCTGTTGGGGGCTGGACTAGAAGATGACCAAGGTCCCTTCAAACTCTGATATTCTGGTAGTCTGAGACCATTTATTACATCAAAAGAAGATATGGGGGATAAAAGTTTTGCACCTATCATTTCAGCTTGAGGAAAATTTTTAAAGGGATGATTCATCCATTTGTAATCTGTATGGTATATTAATAATAAAGAAATTAGCTTCTGAAATCACAAGTCATTTTTTTTAGAAACAGCAGAGGATTTAACCCAGAAGATTGATTAAAACAATCAGCTGATTGTAGAAAAATAAGGATCTGGGAGCAGAAAGATAATATTACAAACCATGTGTAGATACTTAACTCTTACAAGAAAATTAAATAAATGGACAAAACATAGCTTGAACAAAGTTTTGTAAACAGTCTGTTGATTCTAAGTCTTCCTGACTGCAAGGATTAAAGTATGACTTCAAAATAAGGGAGGGGAAAGGAAGGAATTAGTTAATTTATTATCCTAAAGATCTGTCTCATAAAAATATATGGGGGAATTACTGAATATTTTCCCATATGAAATCAGTCACTCAATACACTGGGAACAAATAAAGATGATTAATTTGTTCTGGCTAAGACAAACTTTTATAAAATGAGCACTACATCTGGTTCTTCTGGTAAAGATCCCAGTGGTTTATGAAGCAAGGAACACAATAAATACAAGTTTATTATTATTATTTTAAGAAATCTAGAAGTTCATTAATATTAGTATATTATTAATAGTTACATCTAGACTGCTCATCATTGAACTATTAAAACGATATTGGCTCTTGTGTTACATTCTTATCTAGAGGTTGAACCAGGGCTGGGGATTCAAATGTTTTAACAACCGGTTCTGTGCATGTGGCTTAGTTGGTGGGCATGGCCAACTCACTATCACTCACATCGAGGCATGCATCTCCTCGTCTGGCCGCTCATGACTGTGGGGATGCTGCAACAGTCATAAGTGTGAAAAATGGTCATAAGCCACTCTTTTCAGTGCCATTGTAACTTTGAATGGTCATTCTATACAAGCAAAGTACCAGCAAAGGAGGGGAAAAAAAACTCCAGAGACATTCCTGAGACAGGAAGTCTAGTTCTGCCAAGAATGTAATAAGGGTTAACGGAGAGGCAGTTTCTGTAAGCAACAGCAGCATGTTTCCTTCCTGCCTTCCTTACAGGATTAGGCCAGTAATTTCTTCTAACAACCAGTTCTCCGAATTGCTTAGAATGTTAACAACCGGTTCTAGCAAATAGGTGCAAACTGGTAGAATCCCACCCCTGGATTGTACCATCTTGTCTAAAGTATGTATTACCCTAAACCATAATTAGGCTTACTTGTTTTTAGTTTAACATATGAATGAACTAATGTAGTATGGTTTAGCATTGTGAAAATTAGAAGTGAAAAATATCCTCAGGAATTCTGATAGCTTTGTTAGAAATTTGGAGATTTTTTTAAATTAAATTCTAAAAAACTATGAAAAAAAAAACTAATTTAAATACAGTAGGAAAGTAGCCAAGGAAGGTGCCAAGAAAGAAGTAAAAGAGTTGCAGAAGGACAATAGGGAGGCATTAGAAAAACTGAATGAATTAACTATTTTTATATTCAAAGGAGAATATTTTAGGCAATTTCCACAACAGCATTTTTGAGAGGAAAGTAGCTTAAGAATTATTGAAATGTAAACTTATTTTACAATTATCTGCCAAAATTAAACATATTATCCAAATAACATTTAACTACAAATTGTCAATTGAGCAATCCTTCAGAGATTTATGCTTTCCACATTTAACAATCCATCCCTAAATTCCCAAGAGTTCATAATTAAAGAATTAACATGCAAAATTTTTGGATAAAATATGCAAACTGTAATTAGATTAGCCTCTTAACCATAGGATTTGAAGTAACTAATACGAAACCAAATATTTAAGAGAGAATAAAAGTGAAATAATATTCTTATTCTAATGTTTTGCATAGCTAAACAGGTAAAAAGTATTAATAATAAATTATACTTACCCAAATCATTATATCTATACATGAGAAAGCCTCATTGAAAAAATAATATCTTCTGCAACAGGGAATCTTCCGCTAACTTTCTTCCAGTTGTTGAGAATATAAACAAAAAAATGAAATGTTAATCCACTAGCACCTGTTCCTGTTTCCATTCTGAATCTATCCCACTGTTTTAGCTTTGCTTGCTCTCCCTTTCAACAGGTGATCAGAGTTCAAGGGAAAACATCTACTGGTCGCAACTCTGAAAGAAATGGATCTTATCTTGTATTTCTTGTGGATCTTGTCTTGTGTTTCTGTAAGCTAATGTGTCTGTTCCTCCTCTCTCCCAAGTTACAGTAAGTGTAATAAACTTTTCAGGCAACATCAGTACAGAAATAGATCCCAGCAGGAAGGAGACAGAACTTCCTAAGGGACAACACTTGACCTGCTGCAGGACCAGAGGTGGTATTCAGCAGGTTCTGACCAGTTCTGGAGAACCGGTAGCGGAAATTTTGAGTTGTTTGGAGAACCGGCAAATATCACCTCTGACTCATCTATTCTCTGCCTCCTGGATCCCAGCTGATTGGCTGGGTCTTTTGTTGTCTTACACAGGAGAATGGAGCTGGAAAGCAGATTAGTGGGGTGGGGAGGGAATGGAGATTTTAATAGTATCCTTCCCCTGCCACGTCCACCAAACCATGCCCACCAAGCCACGCCCACAGAACTGACAGTAAAAAAAATTTGAATTCTACCACTGAGCAGGACAACTATCTCTCCTTATTTTACTGGAAGAATAAGGGGCAAAATTATTGAAACTAGTGACAGTGACAAATATGTATCAATTCTACTTCCCCAAATGAAACTGTGGAGATCTCTGTTCTGCTCTTCTCTACATTGTTGAAATTCTGCAATAAAAATAAGTAAAGTAAGAAAAATAGTAGCCCAGTAGCTAATCAGGTAAAAAAGAGGATGTGTATGAACATAATTCAAGAAACAATTATTCCAAGTGATTGGAATTCTTGATTATTAATTGGTCAAGAATTGCTTCTACCATTCATGACTTGTAAAATACATCTCTCATATCCACAACAGATCACTTGATTTTATCTCCAGGATAATGGGTGTTATGCATCTTGAGGCTGTTCTTAGTGCTGAAATGAAAGAGAAAATACTGCAAATGGTAACTGAGCTATCTCACAAATGGTTGAATACAAGAATACAGGCATTTAGTTGAGGCAGGGAAATAACACCAAGGTTAATTGTAAGTGAGAAGAGGACCAATTCCTCTATTTTCCTTCATCAGGTCCAACACAGATAAACATACCATTAGTAAGGAAATAGACATTTGACTGAACTTAGTTCAGCTTTTCATTTTTTTTTAAGCCAGAATAAGAGAAACAAGATAACAAAGTTTTGAAACAGGGAAACTCCATCTCTTCTTAAAAAAGAGCTTTATTCTTCAATTTAATTCACAAGATAGGAATGAAGAACCTTGTACCTCTTTCATTTTACATGCAGCAGCAGCTTTTTAAAGAACCTTTCCTTTAATGTTATTGATTTATCCTTACAAGCCTCACATTGGGATTTATCCTGAGCCAGTGCTTGCCCAAATTCTGACACACTTCACCTTTTCCAGAAAAAGCTGAGACCTGCAAAATTTCATTCCTTGATAATTGCATAACAAATCCTAACTGCTCAGGTTTGTTTGGTCCTTTGGATAGTAGCTGTCAGGACTTAACAAGATAACAAAACTTTTTCTCTTCTTTTTTATTGCACTATTTCCTTATGCATACTGCGGGTTTATATATATTCTATTTAGTACACAGTTATTAAAATGGTTCATGTACTGAACTCTAATATATCAGTAATGGAACAATGCATTATCCTGCTTTCTAAAAGATGAAGTGGAAAATGCTTTTGCTGCAATTAACAGAAGCAAACTTTAGCTATATCAATTTAAAAAGTGATTTCTTACAAAAAGAAGTACATTAATTAACCTTCAGATCAATTTCAGTTTTCCTCCTACAGATCCTATTTAGAACAGGGGTCTCCAGATCTCTGGGAGTTGAAGTCCACAAGTCATAAAGTTGCCAACATTGGAGACCTCTGATTTAGAGTATACTTGTTATCTTGTATGTATCTCTTGTATGTAGATATTACCATAACCATATAACACTTGGAAAGCCAAAACATAAAAACAATTATGTATCTCTTTTTAAAGTTTTCAATTCAAAATAAAAGAAGGGACAGAAGGAGCAGAATGAAACAGACAATAGTCTATTTTCTAATTAATTACTGCAATATTAGAAATACTTTAATTGGTCAAAGTGAAACTATGTCTACAGCATTTGTGAAGTATAAAATATTTTCAATCCTTCCCTATTTATTTATACTTTTTCTTTATTAAAGTGTGTGTATGAAGAAAAAAAAAGATGTGAAGATGTCAGGAGCTGTGACTTAATTGAGGCACAATTGAAATATTTATTTATTTTATTTGGTTTGTCAATTGCTCACAAGATAAAAGGTTTAAGTAAAAACATAGTTATGAATACATGGATACACATAAGAAAAATAAAAGAAACAATTGGACAGGGATGGTAGGCACATTGGTGCACTTATGCACACACCCCTACAGACCTCTTAGGAAAGGGGTGAGGTCAATAGTAGACAGTCTAAGATTAAAGTTTTTGAGGTTTGGGGAAGAAACTACAGAGTCAGGCAGAATATTCCAGACACTGACCACTCACTCTGTTGCTGAAGTTACATTTCCTGCAATCAAGTTTGGTGTGATTAACCTTGAGTTTGTATCTATTGTTTGCTCTTGTATTGTTATGGTTGAAGCTGAAGTATTCATTGACAGGTAGGACATTGCAATGAATGATTTTATACACTATATTTAGATCGGACCGGAGGCGGCGTAGTTCTAGGTTTTCTAGGTCTAGAATTTCGAGTCTGGTGGCATGAGGTATTCTGCAATGAGTAGAGGAATGGAGAACTCTTCTTGTGAAATATTTCTGGACTTTCTCAACTGTTTCAATATCAGATACGTAATGTGGGTTCCAGACTGATGACTTGTATTCGAGTATTGGTTTAACAAATGTTTTATATGCTCTAGTTAGTAGTGTTGAGGTAATTCCCCATTGGGAGAATGAGCACATACAGGGAAACGTATTGAGAGAAGTGTTGAACAATACACACACAGCACACAGATATACTGTACAGTAGGTTTTTACTTTCAATAGTAAAGTTCAAACAAATAGTCCAAAGTCATTCATGGTTGAATCAGTCAGTTTTCAGTCCAGGGATAATCCAATAACAAAGTCCACTGTCAAAAACAGTTCAGTATCTGACTTACATCAAATCCAGGAATAGCAGTCAATTATTAGGAACAGCAATACTCTCCAACAGAAGAAAAACAGAGACTCACTGAGACTTCTTCTGAGACTAAGACTAAGACTAAACAACCCAGGTTTCTGGCTCCATCTTATGGCCTTTTGAGAAACCACACCCAAGAACAGTTTTGCATTTTCTAAAAGATACAGTTTTAAAATGTTTATCCTGGTTTATATATTTCTAACCCAAATAGCTGTTAGGTGACTTACATTCCTCACAAGTAGCGTAATATTACCAGAGAAAAAGCTACGTAAGATTAGGTTAACAACTCTTAATGCCTTTTTGGCTTTGTAGTTACAGTGGGCTCTAGCACTTAGATCATTAGAGATGAGTACTCCAAGATCCTTGACAGAGTTTTGAGTTATTACTCCAGTGTAGCAGATGTTGACACACACACACACAAATTCAGTGCAGTTAAAGATTTGAATCTCAGTTAGGGTCTGTTTCCATGCAAGCACCACATTTCTAGAGATCTTGTTCACATTTCAGTAACTCATACCATTTTCATTTCTGTCAAATATGCATGTATCCCTAATATTTCATTCTATCACTTTAACTTGAACTTTAACTTGTCCAATCTTTTTTACTGCATCTTCTAAAAAGCATCAAATGTTCCTCTTCCATCCAGCAGAACAGATAACACTGGGAAATAAATTCTTTAAATCTGCTCTATCAAAATGGAGTAAAGAGCATTTGGAAAATGTGAGAGGTAATTGCAGAGTGGAAGAGAAACAGGGGTACCCACTGTATTAATTATATTTACTCAACTATCGCTGGATACAGCCATCAGTAAATACTGTGAATGATTGCTCTGACAAGAATAAGATATGGTGATCCAATGTAAACATTTATTTTCCTAAAATATTCTGGATGGTGCAAGTAGAATTCATAGTCCACATGGATTAACATTATTAAGAAGACAAGGCAAACCACAGAGAAATATATCAGTTCTATTTCCAAGTGACAATCAAGGTAAGTAAACTTGTGTTGTTTACACAACCAGATAAAAAAACAACACTGAAAGCACTCTAGAGAACATGTGTCATCCAGGAACATCAGAAGCAATTTTGCCACGAGACATTCATATTTGAAGAATCTTTCAGTACCTTAAAGGCAACATATCAGTACTGATTATCCCATTTGAAGAGAAGTCTCTTTTGTTGAATACTTTACAAAACCCTGTTACCTTAGCTCAGGAATCACATAGAGACAATCAATGCTTTTTTTTTTTGTCAAAACTATCCAGTTTATAGTTTTGAATGTAAAATGTATTTTCCTTTTAGAAAGTGCTAAGATACTATTGCAGCTAAACGAGGATAATTAAGACGATACAAAATACTACACTCAGTCTCAGGCTATTTTTGATGTCAAAATATCCCATCAAGTTGCCATTACATGATAAACGTAACTTCAAGAGTGGAAAATTCTTATGTCTCCTTCTTGATGTCCAATTCTTTAATCATTACATCACTACAGCATTGCTAGTAGTTTTCTGGATTTTAAAAAGAGATTCTTAAAAGAAAACTCTGCAATTGTCTTTTTAAAAGCAAAGACAGATTGCTTCCTCTGTCTCAGTATCATTACTATTTTCTTATATCTACCTAGCTTCTTTTCTCTAATGAAATGCAGATAACCACACTAGCAAGTTTACAAAATAAATAATACCCATATCTCATCAAGACATTTATCATTTACCGAACTGACCCTATACACCTAGAGTTTTGGATGCTTCATTACTAATTGTTCCAACTTTAACAACAGTTTGCAGTCCTGATTTACATTTTCTTATTACAATACTAAGTTTCCATGCCCCCTTCTTCTTCTGAAAATACAACACAGTTTTCTTCTGTAGTTGGAAGTCCCAAACCACTAAATAGGGTTGATAGACGAATCAGACAAGAAATGTCAGGGACCGCATTAATGTTGCATGAAAACTAAACTAATTGAATTAAAAAGTGCATTCCTTTAATTTCAAAATGCATGGATGGATGTGATTTTCTTATTGCTTTGGTTGGGAAAAAAGTTTTACTCAGAAGCACTCTCTTTTAATAATTTACACATTCAAGGGAAACGTTGGTTCAAATTAAGCTATGAAATTATCTGTTTAAAACAAAAACAGATCATACATGACTTCATATTAAAAATTAGAAAAACCATATGCTAAAATGGAAACACTTGCAGTTAAGAATAAACACAAAATAATATGTTTTTAATTTCCATTACAGTAAACAAAGAGATACTTTCTTGCAATAGTTAATGTTTCGACTTGGAAAATATATTTTTATCTTAATTTATCTTGTGCTTATGACAATCTTATGGAAGATTCTTTGATTTTCAGGAGGAACAATGGCAAGTTTATAAGATTCTACAAAATAGCAACATCTAGTCAGCATATCAAAAATGTTCAGTTCTTGAGTTAATGAAGTTTGCTCTTAACTAATCAGGCAAGAGATTGTAGCTTAAGGCATCAACTACAATTATCACAGCTAGAAAATTTCAATAACTTAGATGTGATTTAATAAGCAAACGATGTCTGTTTCATATAAAAGACTTTAAAGGAGTACAATCAAGGTATAGTAAAGATATGAAAGAATGGGATATTAGTAAATGGAAAACAGAATTAGTTAAAATATTATTAGGAGTGGATGAGAAATTGATTAAAAAAATTAAAAAGTACTATTGGAATGTAAATTGGAAGAATAAAAGATGAAAGAAACGATGCTGGCCTGGATGAAAATTTTGGATACGGTATAAATCTGGAAGACTGGCAAATTTTATGGGACAGGAATAGGAAAATTACCCTAGCATTATAATATAAAGAAAATTTACTACAAATGTTTTCTCGATGGCACACCCCACCATCAAAACTAGCAAAAATATATCTGAAATTATCTACTAAAAGCTGGAAATGCAATAAAAAAATTGGAATATGTTACCATGTATGGTGAAAATGTGAAAAAGCCCAAATATATTGGCTGAAAATCAGAAACTGGTTAGAAGAGATGTATAAAATTAAAATAGAGTTCAGACCTGAAATTTTCTTATTGGGAATCAATGTGGGGAAATATAATAAAGAGATAATATATTTAATAATCCATGTCACCACTGCTGCATTAGCTCTTGCCCAAAAATGGAAAGGAAATGATACGCCAGAAGAGATGGAAATAATTAGAAAACTTTGGTCATGTGCTGAAATGGATAGAATAACTCAAGAATTAAAAGATAAGACTGAATCTGATTATTACAGAATTTGGAGAAGTTTTACCACTGGTTTAAAAAAAAAAAGAAAGGAGTAAGTCTAGCAAAGATGATTAATATTTATGTACAAAAGTTAATTTGTATTTTTTTTTGTTATGTATGCACCACATTCATTTTTTTAATGTTTTTTTCTGTTTGTTGTTCATTAATAAAATTTATTTTAAAAAACAAGACTTTAAAGCAATTCAAATTACGAGCATCCATTCTTTTCAAAGCTCACTTTTTAGTTCAACTTGAATTTAATTGAATTCTGATGTTCTTACTCGATAGCTGAGGCTATAGCTATGCTGAAGTGTTTTCTTCAATCTTTGAGTCAGCAGAAAAGAATTCCAGCATAAATGACATTGTCTTCATTGATGAATTCTACTGTGCTTCAGGAACAAGGCCAATGAATTGTGATTCTCTTTAATGCAAGATAAGCAAAAGGATTGTAGATACAGTATTATTGCCTACTGCTTTAGTGCATTTTGAGCCACCGTTTATAATTCTCATGAGATTTTAGGATTATCTTGGGTATAGGAAGAGAGGCTTGTTAAGCCTTAAAGGGAAGTACACTACGTGCTGTTGTTGAAGAAACTGGTTTATGTGACTATAATTAATTAGCATTCAGGAAGACATAGTTTGACATAGAGTTATCCACATTGCCCCGCTTTCTAATCAAATTCACAAAAGTCTTTTGCTACTTCCTGGATGAAGAGATAGACAGGGACAGGGGAGACAGAGAAGTTCTGGACATGAGAGAGAGAAGAGGGAGGGAGGGAGGAAGGGAAGGAGGGAGAGAGAGATAGAGAGAGGGAGAGTCAGAGACAGAGAGACACAGAGAGAGAATCTGGAGCACTCTCCAACTTCCCAGGCACGAAGCCGAAAGCAGCAGCCTGAGGATGTCGAGTGGGACCTTGCCGAAACGTCACCAAGGTACTTTTAATCTTACAAGGGAAAAGACCCGAACACACCTAGACCTACATACGAAAACAAATGTGTGTGTGTGTGTGTGTGTGTGTGTGTGTGTGTGTGTGTGTGTGTTTAAGTTTTCATGGGTACTTATATGTGTGCTGTTCAGCTTCCTTCAGGTATTATCCCACGTCATTGTAGTGCTTTTAAAGTTGTAGCAACGTTTCAGCAGAATCTCATCTGCCATCATCAGGTTTCTGTACTGAGTTTGTATGTGTGTGAACCCAAAAAACAGGATCACAGCTCACCAGCTCAAATCCCCCAGCAACTAAGACTAACCTGAGCACAACCAAGCCCCCACCTGAACAGAACACACCCCCAGCCAATCAGAACACAGCCAAGCCCCACCCAATCAAGTCACCCCCCCACTAGCAGTTAAAAGGAAGAAGCAGCTGCAAGCTCACATTACTCTGAGAAGCACAGAGCCGAAGAAACAAGCCTGAAGATGATGAATGAGACTTCATCGAAACGTTGCCTAGATACTTCCAATTTTACACGGGAGAAAACCCGAATAACCAAAGATCCATATATATATATATATATATGTGCTGTTCAGCTTCCTTCGGGTATTATCCCACGTCACTGTAGTGCTTTTAAAGTTGTAGCAACATTTCAGCAGAATCTCATCTGCCATCATCAGGCTTCTGTATTGAGTTTGTATGTGGGTCAGGCTATCACAGCCATTGGTTTTAAATTTGAGGCTAGCCCACTGCTATGCCAGGATGTTTTTTTTCTACATCCTGATTGGTTGGGAGTCTTGGTCTGTGTTTATTGGACTTGGAGTTTGTTTGATTGGTGTTTCTGGTTTCTTCTGTCTGTTTTGTGGCTTTGATTGGTTGGCAACACTGTGTTCCTGTGTTGGAGGCTTTCAGTGCAGCTTGGCTTCGCATGAAAGGACGGCTATTATCTATTAGGAAGCTAGGTTTCATCTGGGTGCCTGGTTGGGGTGTGTTTAAGATGGAGGTATCAGAGGGAGTCTGTTTGTGCCCAGGTGTTCGCCTGGCTTGTGGTGTGGAGATCTTTCTATTTGAGAGTGCAGGCTTCCAAATGATTGACAGTCTGCTGGAATCATCTCTTCTATTCATGCTTTCAGGTCTTTTTTCAATCTCTATGGCTTCTCTGATGATTCTGTGGCTGGGGTTTTCTATAGTGGCTAGGGTTTTGGTGCCATTGAAGTTGATGTTGTGACCTGTGGTTTTCATGTGTTGGACTAGTGAGGAGGTGTGTTCCAGCTTTTTTACTGCATTTTTGTGTTCATCGAGGTGGGTACTTATTCTTCTATTGGTCTGTCCAATGTATGTGGCTGGGCATGATGCACAGGGAACTTCGTATATGCCTTGGTTTTCCAGGTCAATTTTGTCTTTGGGGTTTCTAAGGATGGCTGCTATTTTTTTGTCTGTTTTGAAGGCAGTCTTGATGTGATGCCTGTGTAGTATGTACTGATTTTGTATACTGATTTTGTATACAGATACTCCCAACCAATCAGGATGTAGAAAAAAACATCCTGGCACAGCAGTAGGCTAGCCTCAAATTTAAAACCAACGGCTGTGATAGCCTGACCCACATACAAACTCAATACAGAAGCTTGATGATGGCAGATGAGATTCTGCTGAAACATTGCTACAACTTTAAAAGCACTACAATGACGTGGGATAATACCCGAAGAAAGCTGAACAGCACACATGGCTTCCTTCGGGTATTATCCCACGTCATTGTAGTTCTGCTTTTAGAGTTTTAGCAACGTTTCAGCAGAATCTCATCTGCCATCATCATGGGGGCTTGGTTGTGCCCCCACCTGAACAGAACACACCCCCAGCCAATCAGAACACAGCCAAGCCCCCACCCAATCAAGTCACACCCTCACTAGCAGTTAAAAGGAAGAAGCAGCTGGAAGCTCACATTACTCTGAGAAGCACAGAGCCGAAGAAACAAGCCTGAAGATGATGAATGAGACTTCATCGAAACGTTGCCTAGATACTTCCAATGTTACACGGGAGAAAACCCGAATAACCAAAGATCCACATACAAATACCCACGAAAACCTCAGAAAACACACACACACACACGTATATGCTTAAAAAAATAAAGGGAACACAAAAATAAGACATTCTAGATCTGAATGAATGAAATATTCTTGTTAAATACTTTGTTCATTACTGTAGTCAATTCCATTTGCACAACAGCATGTGAAATTGATTGTCAATCAGTGTTGCTACCTAAGTGGATAGTTTGATTTCACAGAAGTGTGATTGATTTGGAGTTACATTGTGTTGTTTAAGTGTTCCCTTTATTTTTCTAAGCAGTGTATATATACATACATATGCATACACACATATATACACATACACTATAGGGGCAGTGCTCATCTCCGTTTTATACACACACACACATATATATTAAATGTAGATGAGCACTGCCCCCTATAGTGAGCAAAGACTAATGGAGTATACATAGTTCTCAACTTACAACGGTTCATTTAGTGACCTTTCAAAGTTACAACAGCACTGAAAAAAGTGGCTTATGACCATTTTTCATACTTACAGCATCCATGTGGTCATGTGATCAAAATTCAGATGCTTGGCAACTGATTCATATTTATGACAGTTGCACTGTTCTAAGGTCATGTGATCCCCTTTTGCGACCTTCTGACAAGCAAGTCAATGGGGAAGTCAGATTTGCGTAACAACCGTGTCAGTAACTTAACAACTGCAATGATTCACTTAACAACTGTGGCAAGAGGAGTCATAAAATGGGAAAAAAACTCACTGAACAAATGTCTTACTTAACAACAGAAATTTACTATATTGTGGTTGTACATCAAGGACTACCTATAAAATCAGTAGGGACTCCTTTACCTTTTTTTTTTTTTACTTTTACACAGGTAAAAGTAAAGTGTGTACCTTTAAACAGTGATATATCTGTATTTACAAACAGTCCATGTCACACAAAACACCTGTTAGGCCTATGACAGTAATTGTTTCTGCGGGAGTCAGATAACTAGTCTCTTCAGCAGATCCAGCAAAAATGGCCATTAAGGGGCAAGTGGGAAAACTTGTACTCGCAGTTCTTTAAAGCAACTAACAATAGTTAGGCAAGTCCCTGCCCACAATGTGATCAGCTCCTTCATCTGTGAGGTATGTACCATACTGTAGATTGTTTGCACAGCAAAACTTGTAAGAAGAGAAGAAGCACTGTTTTAAAATGGAAGGGCTAAAAATAAAATAAGGCTGCCTTTTCAGAGGGCAGGCAGGGGATGAGACAAAGCCGGAATCGTTGAGTATCTTTTTAAAAGAATTAGTAAGGCATCCTTGTGCCATAGTTAGCCAGATGTGAGGCTGAGTGCATTCGCTACTAAAGATACAGAATTCAAATGGTTGCTGGCAACTCAGTTATTTTCATTCAAAAGAGTTTACATCATCAATGAAATGTTTAGGAGTGAAGGGAAAAAAATAAAAAAGAGCTAAATTGGTGAATTGTAATAATGCTTTGGTACCAAACACACAAATAAAATGATATGTTTTCAAAGAAAGGACAGGCTGATATTATGATATTGTTCACAGCACACATGCTACAGAATCACCTGTTCACTGTATAGAAAACTTTTGTCTAAAACATTCACAGGAACTTAGTAAGATGCTACTGTGGGTAAAAAAACAGTCAGTATTCACTCTGATTTGTTTACTCAGAGCCACCTGCGCTCATGTGACAAAGAGTTTGAATGCCTTTTTGTTCCCTCTAATAATGGTTTGAAAAGAAATGTTCACCTCTAAGTAGGCATGTTATCTATAAAGTAGATTTAATGTTGATTCTTGAACAAGAAAATGAGCTATAGTCTACAATGATAACCACAATGTATACTGTGGTAGCATACAACTTTTCTGAAATCAAAGGTTCAGGTTAAATAACAGTCCTGTGATCTTTTCAAGGCCCATATTGTCCTATAAATATTTTAAGGAGACTCCCTGAAACTATCCAAGATGCTATATCATGAACAAACTTGTGCACTTTTTTTTTTCATTTCCAAAATCTCAACAGCTTCTCCAACCTAGTAGAATTTACACCTCTCAAAACTCCAGCAAGTATGGACTTGCCATGCTCATGATATTGCCCCAGTCTGGTTTAAAGTACAATTCTTCCCTTAAGCCAACACTATCCTACTACATCTTCAAAGGGTGTAAAATCTGTAAAGCTTGGTGGTATATTATTTTGGAGGTGGGACCGGCTGGTTAATTGTGGATGTGATGCAACAATATTTGGCTAATGCTGAAAGGTATTCTCTTCTGGCCAACTTCCAGAGCATCCATTTATTTTTCTTCCAGCATTTGTTCTCTCCATTAGCAATTTGTTTCTTTAATGTCCATCACTTACTACTTTTGACATCAATTTCTCTCCAGGCTTCCAACAAGACAGAGGAGAGGACATTAACCCCCACAGGGTGTTTTTGTTAATAAGAATGGGGATGTTTTTTGTGTTATCTCAAAGCATTCTGAAATTATCTTTGACGTTAGATATAGCAGCCCCATTTTTCTGTTTTGCAGTGTTCAGAAGATGAGGGATGTTGAACTGAGTTGTTCTACCTCATTCTTGTTCTGCAGTGCTGTTAATGGTGGGGTTTTCTCCCAGCCAGTTAGTAACATGCTAAAGGAGGACAAGATAGCAGCAAAATCAAAAGAGAAAACCAATCACTCTGCCTATCATAAATTGGCATGCTTACAATTCAGGACAATGCCATTCAATAGTAGTTTGGAACATATACAGAAAGGCAATGGCAGCAGCACATTTTATATAGGCATTATTTTGTGCAGACTCAAAGACGGGAGGATAGCACTTAACATCATTAGTGGAGAAAACCCTTAGAATAACAATATGTTTGTTTCTTCCAACACAGTAGACCTAATAAAATCAACAAAGGACAGGCAGTCAGTTTAAGAGATTCACCTTCCAGAAATTACACTGGCCTCTTTTTTATACTCCTGGATTAGAGGTAATTTCTCTCAGATTGGCTGCTTCAGCTTGTAGATCTCCCTCCTCCTCCTTCACAATCTGATTTCAGCTCAAGTGAATATCCATAAATTGCTCCTGCTCTCTGCTTTGCAAAAACCTCAGCCAGCAAGCAAATACAGTAGATGATTGAAGAGGCCCCAAACAATGCTGTTTACAACTCCCCTTACTTCATTATCTTTTACTTCCATTTAAATTCTGAGAGTTATATGGTCATTCCCCATCCCCTTACTATCTCCCAGGCTGTATATTACTTTAGTCTTCTATTATAACATTATCTCCTGGTTCTAATATACATTCATCTTTCAATGAACTTTAAGAAGAGATAGTATCGCCTGGATAGAAAATTACATTGGTATGCTTGAGAGAGGCCTGAGGGGTTTTTCTGTGGATTTTGGTAAAGCTCATAAGCTTAGTAGGGATGAAGGGTGATTTGATTTCCCCTGTCCTTTTCCTCTCTTTCCTTCCCCTTTTCTTTCTATAATATATATGTGTTAATTTCACTTTTTTTCTGCATATGCAAGCACTTTAAAGAACAATGGCACAAATTAGATACAGGATAAGAATAGAATTCAGTTATACATCATATACAGTAATTGGACAATTAATTAGTAATGAACCCAGTAACTATTTTTGACTAGATACTCACTGACAGAAGCAGTGAACACTCAGTGAGCACTCCTCCCCATCTCCAAGAAGTCCTTTTGCATACTTAATTAAGGTTTCAGGTAAACTTTCAGATAAATGTGATAAGTAGATAAGTGATGTTGTTTAAAAAAACCTTGCTAAAAGTTTAAAAATAGGCTTAGACCAACTGGGCAAAAGAAGCTTTACAACATTCAAACTCGTAAATCCTTGAAGTAAGTGGGGAGTCTCATGATAAAAATGCATAACAGCTTCTGGGAAGGCAATAGGATTTACACCACATGTTGGGATGAGAGTCATTTTAGCTTACCCTAGAGAAAGTCAATATAGTTAGTATCTTTTGGACACCAATCAGTCTGATATACTTCTCTTTGGTGCAAAGCCTCCTTGACTTTTTAAAAAGATGCTTTTGTTTTAAAAAAAGCCAATGGGAAACTGCCTATTTAAATAGAACACTTCAGGGTTTTCAAACTTGGCAAGTTTAAGAACTGTGGACTTCAACTCCCAGAATTCCTGAGCTAACATGACTGGAGAAGGAATTTTGAGAGTTGAAGTCAACAAGTCTTAAAGTGTCAAGTTTGAAGACCCCTGACTTAAGACATGCTCTTGAAATTTCTGGACCCCAAAGCATTGGAGTGCAAACAAGACCATGTATAGTCAAAATTTTAATTCAACAAAGTTCATTTATGTTTTATGATTTTTCCATGTCCAGAGAACTAGAACTTGGGGTATATGTGTGTATTTTTTTAATAAACAGATAAAGCCGGCACATATTTTCTCCTTTCTTCTGATTTTGAGCTAGCTAAGTCTTATGAGAATAAGAATGGCATAGCAGCTACCAAGACAGATTAGCATGGCAGCTATGAAGACTGAATGGCACTCATATGGGCAATATCCATAAAACATCCTAATCTTATTTAAAAGTACATTTATAAGCCAGAAGACAATTTACCAAAGAATCAACATGAACTGATTTGATTTGTATGAAAAGATAGAAAAACAAAATTCCCCAGCTAAAAAGCAATGCAAGTTTTAAATCTAGAAATAGTCTAAAATATGCTTGAAAGTCAGAAACTCATAAGAAACGAAATTTGCTACTGGTGTGTCTTATTGCTTTCAGTTGCTACAACATAATAAGACATATAGCTATCTTTATACATACAGTCCTGTCAAGTTTAAGCTATTTCCAAGAAATCCTGGAGAATATAAAAGATGCCATGTCTATAGGTTTCTGAAAACTAAAAGTCAAATATAATTAAGCAAAGGCTTCAATATTTTGGATACATAATGCAAAGACAAAAATCATTCGAGAAGATTCTGATGCTTGAAAATATTGAAAAAGGGGCTGATAAAAGGCAAAAAAGATACTGTCACTGGTCGGAATGGGACAACTTGCCACATCCAACTCACCATGGCCAACTCACCATGGCCAATTCACTGTAGGCAACTCACCGCTGCTATAGGACAACTTAACATGGCCATAGGACAACTCGACATGACCACAGGACAGTTTGACATGGCCCCAGGACTACTTGCTTGAGGACAATTCAACAATTGAATTGAAATTCAACAATTCAATTATTTAAAATAATTTTTAATTTTTTTAAAAAAATTGCCATTCATATTTCATTTTGTCCCTCCTTTGGCATGCTTTCTTTAATGATTCTATTCCACTATTTCTTCTATATTAGTGTAACTCTTGCCCTGCGGTGAACTGTCCTGCAGTGAATTGGTGTGGCGAGTTGTCCCACGATTAATTGGCCGCAATGAGTTGGCTGCAGCAAGTTGACTGTGGCGAGTTGGCCATGGCGAGTTGACTGTGGCAAGTTAGCCATGGTAAGTTGCCATAGACCTATCATTGGTAACACAAGCCTGAGAAGTAAAAGAAGCAATTGCTGACAGACAATCTTGGCTTAACCATTTATCAATAACCAATAGCCAAATATGTTTAGCTGGAAATGAAGATATCCGTTTAGTATAACTGGATCCTAAATTTGTCAGCATTTCAGAGGGTTTGAATACCTGTTCTCTAAATAGGCCTCAAAACAGCAAATGTTTAGAAAGGATACATTATTTAGGGACTTGGCATCTTAAGCCCATGTCACACTGGCCAACGGATGCAAAAAGGACACAGTGGACGAGCAAAATGTTCCATCCGTTGTTATCCGCTCTCAAAAGGGGCAAAAATTTGCATAACCGGAGCGGATAACATGGACGCGGGGAGGATGCAGGGCGGATGCAAAGCGGATGCGGAACGGAAGCCCAGCGGATGGAAGCGGATGGGAGTGGATGACACATCTGCAGGGCTTCCAGGGGGGCTCAGCGAAGCGGACGCAGAACGGAAAGAGCGGATGCAGAGCGGACGGCGAACGGATGAAGCGGATGAACAGCGGATGCACAGCAGAAGCCTAATGGATGCCTGGCGTTAATTGCGCATGCGGGGAGGATGCATTGCGTCAGCCCCGCGGATATAACGGAAGCAGCTCGGAAGCAGGTTGCCATTCAGAGGAAAGACCTGCTGCCGGACACATCGACTGCCTTGCCTGCCCTGCCTGCATGTCTGCCTGCCAGCCTTGCTACCAGCCTTGCTGCCAGCCTGCCTGCCAGCCTTGCTGCCTGCCTTCCTGCTAGCCTTGGTTCATGTCTGCCTGCCAGCCTTGGTGCCCTGCCTGCCTGCCAGCCTTCCTGC
Source organism: Laticauda colubrina (assembly GCA_015471245.1). NCBI lineage: Eukaryota > Metazoa > Chordata > Lepidosauria > Squamata > Elapidae > Laticauda > Laticauda colubrina. The sequence continues at coordinate 47,021,553 of BLBF01000020.1, forward strand.
CAGCCTTGGTGCCTGCCTCCCTGACAGCCTTGGTGCCTGCCTCCCTGCCAACCTTCCTGCCTGCCTTGGTGCCAGCCTCCCTGCCAGCCTTGGTTCCTGCCAGCCTTCCTGCCAGCCAGCAACCCCACAACCATGCGGAAGCACAGCAAGCCTCAGCCATCTGCTACTAGCCCTGGCAAGAGGGACAGGGCTATCATCCCGCCCCCTGGCCCTTACTCTGGTTCTGCTGGGGCTTCTGCAGCACAGGCTCGCTCTTCTGGGGCTGGGGCTTCTGCTGCTTCCACTTCTGGAGGAGCTGATGAAAAGCACTCCAGCACCAGCCACCTCCACAGCACCTGCACCCTTCACCCCTGAGACTGAGAGACCAAGAGGAGTGCCAGAGACTCATTTTTGTCTGATAGCTTGTTGTTAATAAAGTCTATTTATGATTCACACACTTGCTTCATTTCTTTTTTTTAATAAAGTCTTGCTGGAAATTTTAGAAATGGTTTAAGCCTTTGCATGCTTGTGGGATGGGTAAGGATAGCTATGGAATGGGTTAGGATACCTGTGGGATGGGTAATAGCTGTGGGATGGGTTAGGATAGCAGTGGGATAGATAAACCTCCAGTGCAAGCATAGTGGGACTGTATAACCCACCATCCCAGGTGCCACACCTACGGCCCTTTATTATCAATAATAATGTAATAATTATCCACACATGTCAACATAAACACAACTCTTTATTAAACGCCCTGTTCATTGTAGGCCAACCAAACATACATGGCCCAATCTCATCCGTGTGATGAGACAGGCTGAAGGAAGCATCCATTAAGCATCTACCATCCTGTCTTGCCACTCCACTGCTCCAGCTGGGGAGTTGCACCATTGCCTCAGGAGGTTGCACTGCTTCTTCGCTTCATGTGAGGCTCTGTTGGGGCCTTGCACATCCTCAGTGTCGATCAGGTTTCGCCCTTGCCTCCATTCCCCAGGCTCCATGTCCCCATTGCCTTGTTGGAGGTCCACGAGCCTGTTCTGCAAGACTGGGTAGCGGGTGCGCATGAGATTGTGCAGGATGCAGCAAGCTTCCATGATCCTCCTCACGGTCTCTGGGCAATGCTGCATGGTGGTGAGAAGTACCTGGAACCTGTTGGCCAGGATGCCAAAGGCATTCTCCACCACCTGCCTCGCCCTGGACAGCCTGTAGTTGAAGATCCTCTCTTCACGGGTGAGGTATTTGGAGGTGTAGGGCTTCATGAGGTAGGTTGTGAGGGAGAATGCATCATCCCCCATGATGAAGTAGGGCACATCTTGTGTGTTGTTGGGCAGGGGTTCTGGATCTGGGAAGCCCACAATGAGGTTGCCTTCCAGCCCCTCCTTGAGGTGACTGGTGTTGTATACCTGGGCATCTGAAGATGAGCCGTTGCCTGAAGCATCGATGTACATGAACTTGTAGTCAGCATCAACCATGGCGAAGAGGATGATGCTGAAGAAGCCCTTGGAGTTGAAATAAGTGGACCCCGAGTTGGCTGGAGATTTGCAGGCCACGTGCTTGCCATCTATGGCTCCAACGGTGTGTGGGAAGTTCCACTTCTGATACCACTGCTCTGCAACTTTCTTCCATCCTTCTTCAGTGGAGGGACACTGGAGGAGCTCCTCCTTGTATTCTTCGATGATGGCCTGCACCACTTCTCTGACCACAATGCTGATGGTGTTGGATGGCACCCTCCAGCTGTACTGCATGCTCCTGTAGGAGGTCCCTGAGGCCAGGTGGTGCAGAGTGAGTGCCACCTTGAGCCCAGGTTCCAGGCTGGGCTGGAAGCTGGTGTTTGCCTTGGTCAACCTGGGTGTCAGCCGCTGCACAACTTCGTCAAACATGGCTGGAGGCATCCTCATGAAGTTCTGAAACGCCCAAGTGTCTTCGTTCCTGAGCTTCACCATCAGCTTGTTGTACAGTCCGTCCTCTGCTCTTCTAGCGAACCATCTTCAGACCCAGACTCTTTTTGGGTGGCTCCTTTTCTTCTCGCAGTAGTGTTCACAGAGCCTGCAGATGGCTTCGCACTGTTGCAGAACAATGGTGGCTGCCGAAAGGACTTTGTTACAATCCACAGTGGACATGACTGGATGCTGTGGAAGAGCAAGAGGCAGATGAAGGCTGCAGAGGTCTGCACCGCTGGGCTGCTGTTCTGAAAGTGAGATGCAGGCGAGTTGCTCCCCCTTTTTATAGGCAGTATAGGTTTTCTGCTAGGCATCCTCTAGGCATCCTCTAGGCATCCTCTAGACATCCTTAATATCCGAGATAGGTCCCCTCTGCGAACGTTTTTTCAGTTTTAAACGCTTTGTTTCCGTTCTGCATCCGCTAGGCATCCGTTCTGCATCCGTTCTGCATCCGTTCCGCTTTCTCCCTGCGTCCGGGCGGATGGAGTTGCGCGGATGTGTAGCGGATGCCTAGCGGATATAGCGGATGCGTAACGGATGCGTAGTGGATGCGTAGCGGATGCAGAACGGACGAACTGGATACATTTTTCGCGCAAAAGTTTTAGGCAGCCCAAAACTTTTGGAGCGGATGAAACATCAATAAACGGATGCTGGACAGATAGAGAGGAAGCAAAACGGAGGCAGTGAGTACATCGCGTTTTCGAACGGATGGCAAGGTTTTTTGTCTGTTTTACATCCTCTTTGCATCCGTTGGTTCAGTGTGACATGGGCTTTATTTTGGATCCCTGAGGAATATATTTATATAATACATGTGATTCCAAAACTGTTTATTGCATTCGTTGCATTCATACATTAGACATTCAAAAAAAAAATCTGGGGGAAAGAAACAAGGATTTAGTTTAAAATAGTATGTTCAAATTAAGTTCATTCATTCCAAAGCCAATTGCCTTAATTGAATTGTTATTGAAACTGGTTCTATTTGAGTTTCAGAAAGGATGAATGATTTTTGAAGTAAAAATTCCTTCAAGTCATGTTTGACTCCTGGTGTCTCCATAATTGCTTCCATGAAACATGTTCATAAACAATTTGCTCTTTGTCTTCTATGTTTCCCCCTGAATTTGCCAATATAGCCTACATAGATTTCCAGGTGGCACTAACCAGATCTCACCCTGCTTAGCTTTCTTCAAAATCAGCCAAGGTTTCTAGCTACTCTATTTCTATATGCAAATCAAAATGAAGATTTTTTTTCACTAGCCTCTGAGATGTCTTTGTGCTGATGTAATCAAAAGAATTTGATAAATGATCCCACTGGAGATTGCAACCTATTACATGGTTCCAGAGGAACAAAATGTCAGCTGTGTTTGCTGCAAATTAATTTTGCTGTTTAGATTTAAAATAGTGACTTTGGTTTACATGTACTACACTCAGATAATAGTTGTTGCAGCAGTCTGGGTTTATTTTTATTTTTTCTAGTAATTAAGAAGGCAACACTGATTTCTGTTGCAAACAGTGTTATAGTCACAGCTAAGCAGGGGAAACTGGTCTAAAGAAAGAAAGGTTACATGTTTCTTTCCTACTGCTTTTCTAAAGGACTTCTCTAAATGTTGTTCGGCACAGGAAAAATGTTCAGTCTATAAATACTGAACGTACTACATCAAATTCAACCAAAGGGACTTTAAAAACCTAAATAAATACTGCTTTATATCAAAAGGATTTTCCGTATTTCTCCAAAGTATCTAAAATAATTAACTATTAAGCTACAGCTTAGTGCCAATTTATGAATTCAAAATCATAGAGTGAGGAATATTCCTTAAATACAAGTAGAAGTCATCAATTTCAATTATTATCCTGAACAAATATTTAATTATCTACAAATACAAATTCAGTATCCAACCATTAAGTCTTTTAGGATCAATTATAGGAAGAATTAGTTTTTTAAAAAATAATTTCCATGGGTATTGGTACTTTGTCTCCACACATTTTAATTAGTGAGTAATTTTTATGCTGACACTACTCCAAATCAGGTTGGGTATCCTTTCATCCAACAGACCTGAATGCTCTTATGATTCCCTCTGCTGGAAGATGGAGGTCAATCTGAACCTCAATACTTATTTTTTATTTTTTTTATTTGTCAATTGCTTACAAGATAACAGGTATAAGTAAACACATAGTTATGAATACATGGATACACATAAGAAAAATAAAAAAATATAAAAGAAACAATAGGACAGGGACAGTAGGCACATTGGTGCGTTTATGCACAACCCCTACAGACCTCTTAGGAAAAGGGTGAGGTCAATAGTAGACAGTCTAAGGTTAAAGTTTTTGAGGTTTGGGGAAGAAACCATGGAGTCAGGCAGAATATTCCAGACACTGACCACTCACTCTGTTGCTGAAGTTGTATTTCCTGCAGTCAAGTTTGGTGTGATTAACCTTGAGTTTGTATCTATTGTTTGCTCTTGTATTGTTATGGTTGAAGCTGAAGTATTCATTGACAGGTAGGACACTGCAATGTATGATTTTATATGCTATACTTAAATTGGACCGATGGCAGCGTAGTTCTAGGTTTTCTCGGTCTAGAATTTCGAGTCTGGTGGCATAAGTTGTTCTGCAATGAGTAGAGGAATGGAGAACTCTTCTTGTGAAATATTTCTGGACTTTCTCAACTGTGTTAATATCAGATATGTAATGTGCGTTCCAGACTGATGAGCTGTATTTGAGTATTGGTCTAGCAAATGTTTTGTATGCTCTAGTTATTGGTGTAATATTACATCAGAGAAACTGATCTACTAGTTTACATGTATCACTCTCATTTACTAAAAAATAATCAGCTTTCCTTGATAATAAATTATTAATTATTCAGTGGCTCCTCAGCAGCAAAATTAAAAGATCAAGTTGGAACAGTTACAATAATAGTCACAGATAAATTACAGATAAATCCCTATCAAAGTAAAAGCAAAAGGGAATTGAAAGTTTAGTTCATTAACATGTCACATGACATGCTTTTTCATAACAAAATGGTAGATGCTATTCTTAGATCTCTATTTTCTATGTAAGAAGTCAAAGCTGCTTATGTTTTTTGGCTGCTAAAGTTTTAAGATGTAGTTCATGTGACCTCATACAATTTTGTTCCGTAGACACAATGAATGAATAAACCATTGGATTCTTATGTGTTCATAATGCACAATGCAACACAAAATGTTGATTCCTAAGAATCCTGGGTTTATTTCATTATCAAAGGCATTTTTGTCTGCAATGTGCATGTCAGGATTATAGATAAATCAGGATTATTCACTGTTCTGTGAAAAGGTTGATGCATATAATTTTAAATATGTTTCTCCTTTGTCCCTGGAGAAAAACTGAAGAGTTTAGGTTGCCATCAAAACTAAGTCAAAAGGATTACCTGTCCTATTACCATATTCTCCTTAATCAGGTACATATAATAGTCTGGTATGTAAACCAGAATATGAATAATTTGCTTCACCTTTATTGTCTTTTGGCATGAGTGGGAAACACACCAAAAAGACAACATCGATCAATTTTACATTATCACCAGAAAGCAATTATTAATGGCTTTTAAACAAGCCAAGATATGAAATGAAGGTGTAAAATTACCTTAGATTACACTGTTATTTATTCAATTGTATATATTCAGTCAAATATACTGATTTATTGTAGGAATATGTAAAGGTCATTGTTCATCAACAAATAGTCCATTCCCTTTAAGAATTGCAACTTCTTCCCCATATACATCTCTCTAGTAGCATTTGATGAAAGAAAGATATAATCTGATTTCATCATAGTCAACATCTACTAGATTCCTGTTAACAGGAGTTCAATTAACTAGAACAAAAGAAATACTGAATATATATACATATAATATCAGACAATATATTTTCCTCAAATGTACAATACATTAGTGAGATATTGTAAAGATAATGGAGATGAAGGAGACAAAGGCTGGTGACAACCGTATCCTGATTCTAACATAAATTCAAACTGTATGGTTCTGCATTATCTGAGAACACAACAATAACTGATAGAAAATTTATATTTGATATGCATAACGTAAAGGACATAACTAAAGGCTATGCAGTACATGCATTACACAAATATTTAAAATGATTCATTTCTAAAAGCATTTATACCTCTCTAATATTTATAATTATTTGTTCTATTCCACTAAACAATAACTTTCAATAGGATTTTATAATCAAGTTTTGTTTTGTTCTTTACTTAGTAGCTTTTCTTTGTCACCACTTTAATATGGAAAGTCTGAAAACACAAGTTGTGATCTTGGCAGAAAAGGGCAAATTTATATAAAGCAATATACTGTCAAAAAGAAATATAATCCAGAGCCTGATCTGTAAGCAATAATCCATTACAGTAATGAAAGAGCATTTTCCCTTGAGAACAGCGTGTATTTAAGGGAGGAGAGAGATTAATATGACTGCATTTTTACACACAGAGTTTGTCTTCCTACTGCTACACAATCTTTTCTGGGCCCAGAAGCTTGATGTTTATTTTCAAGCCTTACTCTTGCCTTGTAAGAGCAACTTAAAGTCATATCTAAAATTTTAGTGTAAAGAAATAACATGTCACTTATTTTTATTGCTTAAATCAGTAGTTGGGCACACTGAACTCCACCAAAATCTTGATTTACACCTTCCTCTGAATCCACAAATCTTTACAGTAATACCAAAATGAAATACCAATATGTCCAAGTCACCTGGAGCATCTTGAGATGTTACTTCCTATAAGATTCCCTTATTTTTCACTTTCATAATAAGGAATTTAAGTAAAGCATCCTTCTTTGACTTTTCCATTCAATATGAAGTAACTAAAACTCTTTGAAATATGATATTCTGAAGAAACAGCTCCTCCTTTGTTATAGCTCAGCTGTTTCTTAAGGATCATGGAAGAGGGAACAAAAGAAGTAGATTGAAAGAAAACCTTAAAATCTCTTCTCCCAGAGATGTCCAACCTCATCCTCAGGAAGCAAATATCTTCTTTACAAGACTGATTAGCTTTAAAGAAATAAGAGTCTTTCCTTTACCAAAGAAATTAACCTACATTTGTGTTGCCAGATGTAGAGTCAATCTTCTTATTAATGTCAGCAATGGGATAGAGATGGAGGCAAATTTCCCCTCCTTTCTCTCTCTCCAAGCCTTCTGCTCAAACAACAGTTTAGCACTGAGCTCCAAAATATTTTCCCAACTGAAGGACAGAATTTTATTCAGAATTTTGAAAGCATGTTTGTTCTATATGTAAAGTGGGTGACTCCAAATCTACAATTTTGTTTCCGAACAAAACAATGTTAAAAGTATTGTTTTTATTATTCAAATTTCATCACTTTCAAAGGTGGTTCTGCTAGTTTCTTTTCTAGCATTTCATACAGAGAGGCCATAAAGTATCTAGGCCTGGTGCTTCACTAATTTTATTTTATTTTCTTTAATATGTACCCAAAAATATAGTACACAATTTGACATTTTCTAAAAACTTCTCAGAATTTAAAAACAAGACACATGAATATGACACCTAACCAAGGTAAATCATTCTGTTAAAAAGTTCAGAAATTTGTCCTGAGGTATCTGTCTCTGATACTACACAAGAAAGAGATGTCACCGAAAATATAATTCAATATTGTAAGTTATCAGATGGATCAATGTTTTTCATTCAAGAAATAGTAAGTAATCAGGTAAAATATATTCCCAAGTGTTACCAGCATCAGGGATTTCTCATGATCCTATTTATTTGTCAGTGAAGAACTATTACATTTCACTAGGATGCAGTGAAAAGGAAAATAGACATGCAATTAACTTTCAGGTCCCCAAGGTCTTAAAGAGAATGGCCAGTTTTCAATTCCAAAAAATACACTTATATATATATATTCTGAGATTCTCTGCTGCAACACTATTTACACATAGAAATTTGGTGTGATATTATTTGTACAAATGACAAAGGGGCAGGGAAAGCTTTCAATTAAAATATAAGCAATAGTCAAGGCATCTTTAACATTATGAAATCTGTGTCCACAGCCATATCCAGCCATAAGAACATTAACTATGCTAGTCCTTTTATTAAGAGTGCAACAGCAAAGGCAATATGAATTCTTCAGTTATTGTTTAAATATAAAATTCATGTTGTTTGCATATGGCCTCATTGCAGAATGTAAGCAGGCAGAAATCTGTCCAATCTTTAATTAGCTTGTGTTATCCCTTCTATTTCAGGCACAATAAAAACACCTCCTCCCTGCTTTTCCAGTCCTTTATCTGGGTCAGTGTAACCACAATTTCTACCCTAGTGTTTGTTGTCAAGATTCATTAGGGCCAGGATAACAGAAAAAGGATCAAGTATGCCATCTTTACAGGCTGTCAACAAATGATTTGCTATTTTTTGTTATCAGGTTATCAAGGCTAAAATAGAAAAGGATGCTTGCTGGTTTTTATACTCAGATTTTAAAAAAAATTAAGCTTATTTAAGGTTTAAAAAATCCTTCGGTTACAGTACAGCTACTTTAGCTCAACCTTGTCTAATTTACATGCATATTCATAACCTTTATGTATTTAATTAAATTCTCCAGTCCCCTGGAGTATTTTACTAAACAATGGTAATTTATCATGTGCAGATAAGGGGGCCTTGGATATATTTTGCTTTGTACTTAGCAAGATTCTCTCTTGATGCAGAATACCAAGTAGCTTCAAATGCAGAAAATCTTTTAAAATTATTCAGCACTAAAATTAAGTTTTCTTTTCAACACCCAGAATTTAAACACTGCATACTTGTCTGATATCAAACAGGGATACCATTTTGATGTCTTAAATATCTTTGTGGTAGATAATACCTCCAGGACTGCTCTTTAACACCCAATAAGTTATTTAAATTTCTTTCTTTTACATTTAATATAAACATTATTGACATCAAGAGGCAAACTTCTGTCTCAAGATGATAAAACAATGCTTCTGAAATTCTATGTCAGGAAAAATGCTACTTCATTCAAACACGGCGTCGAGCTAGAACAGTTCTTTCTAATCGAGGTTTCTTTTACATTTCATAATTTAAACATTCAAAAAAAGCAAATGCTGGCAGAATGGGATATAAAACTGCTTTTGGAAAACAGAATCTCAATGTCAATCCATAGTCACAGTTTCCAGCTTATAATTTACACTTTTTTTGACCTCTGCCATACGATGTGTATATTAGTAGGATATCACTCTAGGCTAAATAATATTTTGTAATTGCCCAAAGTCACAAAATAACACATTCTTGTTTCCTTGTGCCATGTCTTCTAATTATCCTTCTTTGGGGCAATTAATCATAATTGTGGCAGTTCATTGTGCCTCAAAAATGTGCTCCAGAAAAATCTCAGGCTAGTACCTTGAATCTTCCCTGCAGATTGTTGTGGTGGCATTAAAGAAGCCTGAGGAGCCATAGGCCATCACAAATGCCATTGTGCCATGAAACTGCTTCCAGTTTGGTTCTCTGATCAGCACTGTCAAGCTTGCACCTGAAGTGCAATTTATCTGAATTGACAAGAGGCTGAAACATAGAACATAAGAGTGGCTTGTAGCAGTTATTACCGAGGTTCTGGCCATAAGCAGTCATGTAAATATATAACAAATGGCTCTGTCAACTCCATTGCCACCAGCCACCAAACAGCTAGCCAACTTGTTCTATATGTAAAGTGGGTGACTCCAAATCTACAAACCTGATTGGTCAAATAAAATGAACATTGGATTGGTTCACTAGGAACCAAATCCAAAGAGCTGCTAAAAGGCGGAAAATCTAAACAACTGCCATTGGCTGCAAGCAGGCAAGCCAGCCTGTATAAAAGGCTGGCCTCGGCTTCAGCCAAGTGTTCCTATTTACTAACTAGTTGAAGAATAAAGTATTTGTTGTTGGAACCCGGTCTACCTCGTGTGTTTTCCGACACTGGCGACGAGGGTGGGATCGTCCTGAACGGAAAAACCTGCACGCGGTGATAAGAAGTCCAGATTACAACCAAGATGTCTGGAAACAACGCACCGCCCGCACCCTTCAATCCCAACGAAGAGGATTGGGATTCCTATGCTGATCGCTTCCAAATGTATTTGGAGAGCAATGAAATGGAAGGCATTTCAGAGCAACGCAAGAGAGCTGTATTCCTGACGCACCGCGGGCCAACAGTTTTCAAGATGGCAAAGGCCCTTGCGAAGCCCCGGGACGTTAAACAACTAATGTGGACAGAATTGCAAAGACTCTTCAAAGCACACTACGCTCCGATGGTGTCCAACTTAATAAAGCGACACGAATTTTACCGCAGAGACCAGAGAGAGGGAGAGACCGTCGCCGATTTCATCGCTGCCCTCAGACAATTAGGGGGTGAGTGTGAATTTTTGAACATTGATGAAGCAATGAGGGATCGCGTGGTGTTGGGCCTGAGAGACTCGACCACACAGAGTAAATTACTCAACAAGCCCAACATCACCGTTACCGAAGCCATCGCGGAAGCCACAGCCGCTGAAGCAGCAAAAAAATCTGCCGTAGCCATGAAAAAGATGAACACACACAGCGAAGAAACACCAACCAAAGACAGAAAGCAGCCTGCCACAACTCACTACGAAGAGTCGGGCGAAACAGTTGAATCGAGCGAAGAAGACGACGAGGTCCACCGTTTGCTCACGAACAGAAAAGAGCGCGAAAGAAGAAATTGGTGGGAATGCGCTGGCTGCGGAGGAAACCATCCCCGAGCCGAATGCAGATTTCTCGATGCCATCTGCCGGCATTGCAAAAAACGAGGGCACATCGAGAAGGTCTGCAGGAACAAAAAATACTACAGCCCGACGAGACGCAGAAATTCCCCAACACGAGCCGAGCCTAAACGAGCCGAGAGAAAGTGGCAACAAGAGAAGCGAGCCAATACACACCAAACTGTCATTATACAGAGCGCTCAGACGGAAAGTGGAAAAAAAATTAAAGTCATCGTGAAAATCGAAGGAAAACACTGCAAGATGGAAGTGGACTCGGGGTCCTTCCTCTCCATGGTATCGTGGGACACAATAAAACAGCTAGTCCCAGGTATCAAACCCAAAGAATTGAAGAAGCAACACCTAACCCTCAAGGACTATCAGGGAAACCAAATCCCTGTGGTAGGCATGGGACAATTCCGAGTCGCCTACAAACATCACGTCAAGGTGCTTCCGCTGACCATAGTCGACCAAGACAGACCAAGCCTCCTGGGCATCGAATGGTTCGCGCCATTGGGCATTGGGATAACCGGGGTCGATCGAGTGACTACAACCGGCTGGGAAGACGACCTCATCCGAGAATTCCAGGACGTTTTTGACGGCTCACTTGGCAAGTATCGGGGAAATCCCATTTCTTTCAATCTAAACCCCCAAATAGCCCCACGAAGAATAAAAGCCAGGCGAGTTCCTTTTGCACTAAAGGCAAAAATAGAGGAACAGCTGGACAAATTAATAGCCCAAGGGATGTTAGAACCTTGGACCATGCCAAGTGGGAAACGCCTATTGTCACACCCATAAAACCTGACGGGTCCATTAGAATCTGTGGTGACTATAAGGCTACCCTGAACCACGCATTACAACCAAGCGCATACCCGGTGCCAGTAGTACAGCATTTGCTTCATTCCCTGGGAAAAGGCAAAGTTTTCGCCAAACTCAACTTGGCACAAGCCTATCAACAACTCCCAGTGGACCCAGAAACAGCAGAAGCACAGACTATAGTCACCCATAAGGGCGCATTCAAATGTCACCGGCTCCAATTTGGAGTAAGCGTGGCCCCTGGCGTTTTCCAGAGTCTGATGGAACGCCTTCTTAATGGCATACAAGAAATCGTTCCCTATTTTGACGACGTCCTAATCTCGGCCAGAGATGAAACTCAATTAAGGAACAGACTCAAAGAAGTATTAACTAAGTTTAGGGAATCTGGCCTCAAGGTAAAAAGAGAAAAGTGCTGTTTAATTAAGAACAGCGTCGAATTCCTGGGCTACTCAATAGACGGAGAGGGTATCCACCCCACAGACAAAAAAGTTAAAGCAATCAAAGACGCTCCTGAACCAAGAAATAAAACCGAACTACAAGCATTCTTAGGACTAATTAATTTTTATAACGTGTTCCTGCCAAACAAGGCCACTATAGCAGAACCGTTACACCGTCTGCTAGACAAGAAGGCAACTTGGACTTGGGGTTACAAAGAAAAAAAAAGCCTTCCAAAATATTAAAAGCTTGCTAACATCAACAAACGTTCTCATCCAATTTAGCAACACTCTGCCATTAAGAGTGACCTGCGACGGCTCACCATACGGAGTAGGTGCCATCCTGAGCCACCAACTACCTGATGGCAGAGAAGCACCCGTCGCATATTACTCTAGGACTCTATCAAAAACCGAGCGGAATTACAGCCAATTGGACAGGGAAGCTCCAACAATTGTCGCTGGAGTAAAACGCTTCCACAAATACTTATATGGGCGGACTTTTCAAATCATAACAGACCACAAACCGCTAATGGGGATTTTGGCAGGAAACAAGCCAACACCTAATATACTGTCCCCAAGAATGACGAGATGGTCAGAGTTCCTAGCAGCTTATTCCTACACTCTGACACATCGGCCAGGGAAACAAATTTCCCATGCGGACGTTCTGAGCAGAGCACCCTTACCAGCAACCGACGAAGACCCGGCACCAGCGATGACAACACTACAAATCGAGACTTGCCCCGATCTACCCATATCAGCGTATGATGTTGCCAGAGCCACTGCGAAAGACTCATTGACTGCCCACGTTCTTAGCTGGGTAGGTAAAGGCTGGCTGGAGAATCAAAAAACTGAAAACTTTAAACCTTTCCGGTCCAGACAGACTGAACTTTCAATCCAAAAGGGGTGTTTGTTGTGGGGTGATCGGGTAGTAATCCCTGCCAAATTACAACCCAGGGTACTTAGGTTGTTACATGAAGGGCACCCGGGAATGGTTAAGATGAAAAGCCTTGCTAGAAGTTATGTCTGGTGGCCGGGTATTGATAAGGACATAGAGTATTGGGTAAGCTCATGCCAAAAATGCCAGGCAATTAGACCATCCCCACCAAAAGCACCCGTTAAGGACTGGGAAAACCCTCGGGGACCTTGGTCAAGAATACACATTGATTTCGCGGGTCCTACCAAGGGGCATACCTTTCTGATTGTCGTTGATGCCTATTCAAATTGGCTTGAAGTAAAAGTTATGCCATCAACGACAACAGAAACTGTAATTAAAAAGCTGGACAACCTTTTTGCCACCCATGGCATACCGGACGTTCTTGTCTCAGATAACGGGCCACAGCTAACCAGCATACAATTTGAGCAATACCTAGCCTCCCTAGGTATAAGACATGCCCTAACCGCGCCGGCTCACCCGGCTGCGAACGGCAGGGCTGAGAGAATGGTCCGGTTTACTAAAGAAGGTTTAGAACGAATGGACGCTGGAGATGTCCAACAGAAAGTAAACCATTTGCTCACACTCCAGCACATAATGCCCAGTACCATAACCAATAAGTCCCCAGCAGAATTACTTATGGGGCGAAAGTTAAGATCTCACCTTGATAGGTTACACCCAAATTTTACCCCAGAAAACCCCCCTGACTCCTCTACATGGTTTAGACAATTCGAAATAGGCGATTTGGTATACGCTAAAAACTTCACCGGGGACCTGGTATGGCTACCAGGACAGATTACCCAAATCACAGGCCCCAAATCCTACCGATTAAAAATAGAGGATGGCAGGGAATGGAAGCGGCACATAGACCAGCTTTGATCCCGAATTATAGAGAGAACCACAGACTTACAAACATTCACCGAAAAAACTGGCGAATTGCAAACCAAGGTGGGGGGGAAAGGCGAGAAATAAATAAAGAACTGTTTAAAACCAAACCCAATGAAACATACAAACAAAAAGAGAAAATAAAAGACTCACTGTTTGGAGAGACTTGCGTGAAGAGCCCATCGGAAGGGGCCAGCCAGGCCAGCTCGACCTGCCCAGAGGAAACGGGAGGGAGCGGCAAAACCGCCAGCCTAAGAAACTCAGGCGGCGGTAAAATGGCTGACTCACCCTTCCAGGTTCCAGGGAGAAGGACGGACGACACAGCAGCCCCATCCGAACCGGTCGAAGTCTGCACTAAGAATGAACCGCGCAAGTCAAGTCGAGTCCGGAAAAGCCCCGCCTACCTGCGAGACTACATCACCACGTAGGACTGAACTAAGGGGGGAGGGGTGTTCTATATGTAAAGTGGGTGACTCCAAATCTACAAACCTGATTGGTCAAATAAAATGAACATTGGATTGGTTCACTAGGAACCAATCCAAAGAGCTGCTAAAAGGCGGAAAATCTAAACAACTGCCATTGGCTGCAAGCAGGCAAGCCAGCCTGTATAAAAGGCTGGCTTCGGCTTCAGCCAAGTGTTCCTATTTACTAACTAGTTGAAGAATAAAGTATTTGTTGTTGGAACCCGGTCTACCTCGTGTGTTTTCCGAACAAAACACAACTCATTAGGTGTCACGGCTCTGCTGTGCTCTTAACCAATTCACAGAATAAATAACAATAAGCTTGTTCTGAAATGGTATGACTGGGCTTCAAAACACCACTGGCCATAAGTCATGCAAATTGTGGTTAAGTTTATCCCACTGGCGAGGTAGATATAGAGCAATAAGTCTAAAAGTTTAGTATTGTTCTGTATAAAATATTTTACTCCAAAACCTTGAATGTGATTGGCTAGAAAGCCGGCATAGGGATTGGTTCACTAGGAACCAATCCAATAGAGCCGCCAAAAGGCGGCAAAATCAAGTAACCATCATTGGCTACAAGCCGGCAGGCAAGCCGTATATAAAGGCTGCCACGGCTAGAGCCAAACCGTTCCGTTTTACAATAATTGTTGAAATAAAGACTTTTACTGTTGGAACCTGGTCTACTTTGCGTTTTTCCGGACAGAACAAGTATTATTTCCAGAAGTTGTTTATAACTACAAACCAGTGCCTTCTGATAGAAAACATTTATTTTCCAAAACTACTTGCTGAAGACCAATGTTTTTCTGATACAAAACAGTATCTGTTTTCCAAAATAGAGGAATCCAGAGCTTTTCTGATACAGAACAGTTCATATTTTCCAAAACATTTTACTGTTGCTCTCTGCTTAAAAAGAAATATATTTAAACTACATCAGTGCCAGCAACTCAGAACAGATGCATTTTGTTAAACCTGTATTTGGGATGTCTCAATATTCTATGGTGATTTGTTCTTCAGTTTGTTAATTCTTTTATTAATATATATAAACGGTGAAGGCAGCTATGTTCACCACATATACTCATATACTGTAAATGTATTAGAAATATATACGTACTTGAATGTTTGCATCAGATAAATATATGTAGAATTCTAACCTTTAAAACTTATTAATATTAAAAATATATATGTACTAATATATATATGGTATACCGTATAACTATAAAACAAGCCTAAAATATATGTCAGTACCCACTTTCTAGAACTACATTATCAACATACAGAAAGTTAAACCCATTTCTTACTGAATATCTTTGTAACATACAATAAACATAAAACTAAACCTTTTGTTGAAGGTGGCACACCAGGATCAACTTGTAAGATCAAGTGTTAACTGAAACAAAATTTTAGACAATGGTTTAAAATACAGATTACCAAAATGATATTGAGCAACAATGTTTAACCCCATTTTTTGTCCAACAATTTCAGTTCTTTTCAGACTGGGATTTGTTACCAACTTTAATACCAACCCCCTCCCCCCAATTACATAGCTAGAACGGGTTCCAAGCTTCTTCCACAGACCAAACAAATAAATAAATAAGCAAATCCTTTAATCTATAGCAGGGGTCCCCAAACTTGACAACTTTAAGACTTGTGGACTTCAACTTCCAGAATTCCTCAGCCAGCATTCTGGGAATTGAAGTCCACAAGTCTTAAAGTTACCAAGTTTGGAGATCTCTGATCTATAGCAGGGGTTGCCAATCTTTTGGACCACAGGGACCATCTAACTCATAATTTTAAATTCCACAAACCAGAGACCCTGGGAAAATCCCAAAAAAAGTCTGCAGGAAAATTCCCCACCTCATTTCCTACTGATCGATCATTTTTTATTTGGGATTGCAGGATACCGTCTCCAGCTCCATTCTCAGGGAGAGTGAGAAAGAAAGAGAGAGAAAGAGAAAGAGAGAGAGAGGGACTGACTTTTGGCTTACTGCAAGGAAAGCAGCAGAAGTCTTTCTTTCTCTCCCCCAAACTCTGCCAGAAATGAGTCTTTGTGAGACTTGTTGTGCTGGCACAGCCTTTTGGAGCAGGATGCCTTGCAGGGTCCCAAAGACTCATTTCTGGTGGAGTTTGGGGGAGAGAAAGACTTTTGCTGCTTTCCTTGCATGCAGCCAAAAGCAGAAGAAAGAAGCGGAAAGAAGCAGCCAGATGGCAATGCGAGGTGCGTGGGGCCCATGGCGTAAGTTCCACCCCTCCACCCTTTCCCCCACTCCCCTCACTATCTCATGTTGTTCACAATCCAAGCAATGCAAGTCTTGTTTTCCCATGGGCCATGTGGGTGGCGCAGCCTTGTGTTCCCGTGCACAGCCTGGATTAATTGCTTTGGGGGTGACATTTTTCTGCAGACCACCAAAATTTTCTCATGGACCACCTTGGTTCCCGGCCCACTGGTTGGCGATCACTGATCTATAGGATAGTTATATGGACCAAAAGCCTTATTGAATTTAATGTATTTAATAGTTTCTATTATTTGTTGCAACATAATGGTTCCATTAAATACAGATAATCCTTCATTTATGACTGGTCACTTAGCGACCAATTTAAGTTATGAAAGATCTTCAAAAAGGGTCCAAATTATGTCCTGGATTCAAAGTTCTGAAGGCTAGGACACAGACACACAGACACACAGACACACACACACACCACAGTCACTGTGTCGTAACCAGTCCACATTTATGACTATTTGAAGCATCGTGTGGTCATGTGACTGTGATTTACTATAGTTCGTCCCTGATTTACAACCACAATTTAGTCCAATTTCCATTGCTAAGCAAGAAAGTTGTTAAGTGAGTTTTGACCCATTTTATGACCCTTCTTGCCAAAGTTAAGGGAATCACTGCAATTGTTAAGTTAATAACATGATTGCTAAATGAATCTTGCTTCCCCATTATACTTGCTTGTCAGAAGGCAGCAAAAAGTGATCACATGACCCTGTGGCACTGCAACTGTCATAAATATATCCTAGTTGCCAAACATCCTGTTGATTATTTGCCAACATTTGCTATGGATTTATGTTGGATATGTTCAGAAATTGGTTGGCAGAGTGACGCATAATACATTTAAAGGATTTCACCATTGGGAAAACTGTTCTTAAATAAAAGTTCCCCTTTTGACAACTGTTATCACCCTATAGCAAAGCAATGTGATGAAGTATTAGGTTTGGAAAATAATATGAAACTGGGGCAACTATAGGAAAAAAGTTAAGCAAATAAAAAGTTGGTTCTCCCTCCTTAATACATTTCTATGAATTAAATATAAACTTAAGACCAACGTTGACATTGCCTAAATTGATAAAAATATTCAGTCAATAAGCATAATGAGTGCTTTTTCTAGAAACACTAAGTGTTTGACATATAAATGTCAAATCATTTAGATATAACTCCAATATTGGAGATGCTATATTCTCTGTATCTTTAGCTATTTTACCAAGCATATGTCTTTCAAAACAATTCATTGTCACTTACAAATATGCAGTCCTGGCTAATTAAATGTTTTGGGTTTGTTTGTTAGTTTGAAAACATTATGGTGTTGTTTACTTTCACAACATGCTTTCATTACCCAAAGGTTAATTATAAATATGTATACATATATTACAAACAAATTCAAAATCATTTCCCCAAGGCTATTTGTAATGTTTGTGATGTGTTCCATATTCAGTATATTCAAATTGAGATAGCCCACATGTATTTTAAGGGGAATTTGGGGTAAGGAAAATAATAGCTTCATGTATGCTGTGTATATTATCACACACAGGCCTCCCACACAAATTGTAATGATACCAAAATGATGAAATGTCCATTGTGATGTCATGATGCGACCACCAGTCTTTTGTATCAGGTCCAAACTTTGGAAATAAATATGTAAATCACAGGATTTGTACTGTAATGTCACAACACATTTTGTTATTTGCACCCCCGCACCATTCTGCAAATGTCTAAATACGCATACCACAATGGTCTTCAGAAGCACAAATACATTTAAAAATATTCTCCCTCGAAGAGTAACAAAATACAATGCAGCTAGTTCTTGCTCAACAAACACAACTGAGACCAGCAACTCAATAGCTAGATGATACATTAAGCAAAATAGTACATAATTGCAATTTGCTGCTGGCTTTTCCATTCACTTGCTGCCCTTCTAGAAGCCTGGCTATGAAGTGCACAAACGGTGATTTTGTGATTGAGTGATGCTGCAACAGTCATAAATACCGGGTGTTGTGTATAGAACTTGGTAGACTCCAAATACCTTAAGCTGATTGGCCGAAAAGGCCGTTGTCAGAATGGTTACTTAAGCGCCATTCCGATTGGCCCGCCTGATGGCAGGAACACTAAAACAACTGTCACTGGCCACAAGCCGCAAGCAAGCCGCTATAAGAAGGGCTGCCGCGGCTTGGGCAAATGTTCTGTTACAAGTCACTTTACTGTTTGAATAAAGAGTTGTTTGTTGGAACCCGGTCTCGCGCACCTTATTTCCAGACGGAACACTGGCGACGAAGGTGGGATTGTCGTAGAAGAGCGGAACTGAAGCACGCGGCAACCAGAACCGAGCAACAGAGATGGCCGGTAACAATGCGCCGCCCGCACCGTTCAACCCAGCCGAGGAAGATTGGGAGTCGTACATTGACAGCTTTCTGATGTTTTTAGAAAGCAACAAGCTACAGGAGATAACTGACCAGAGGAAGAGGGCTGTATTCCGCACACACTGTGGGCCAGCCGTTTTTAAAATGGCCAAGGCGCTAGCTAAACTGAGAGACATTAAACAGATGGCATGGTCTGAACTGAACAGAATGCTTCGAGCCTATTACACGCCTGTGGTCTCCAACCTGATCAAAAGGCATGAGTTTTACAAACAAGACCAACGGGAAGATGAGAGCATCAGAGACTTCGTAGCAGCCCTAAGACACATCAGAGGAGCCTGTGAGTTCCAGAACATGGACAAGACCATGAGGGACTGCGTGGTCCTCGGATTGAAGGACGCTACACTCCAAAGCAAGCTGCTAAACAGACCGAATATCACAGTGGCCAAGGCCATCGCAGAAGCCACTGCCGCTGAAGCAGCCAAGAAATCCTCAGCCACTATGCACCAGATGAACTCAATTCCGGATCCGCCGAATCAACCCACAGAAAAGAGGGCGGAAGGAAGCAAGAAACAGCACACAGCGACTGCCCATCATGAAGAATTCGACTCTCCGAGCTACACTGATGGCGACAATGAAGATATACATAGACTTCAGTCGGAAAGAAAATGGCGGAAAAAAAGAAGAAGCAGGCGAGAATTCCAGTGTGCTGGATGCGGAGGAAATCACCCGCGCTCAGAATGCAGGTTCCTAGATGCCATTTGCAGAACTTGTAAAAAACAGGGGTACATCGCAAGGGTCTGCCGAAACAAAAAGAGCTATAGTCCAAAAAGATGTGGCAGCACCCCCTTCAGAAACGAAGAGAGACAAGCCGGAAGCAGATGGAGCCGAGAGAGCAGGAACCGGCGAACGAGCGACAGAGAAGAAATACACTAACAATAACCATCGGAAATGTCAAGGCAGCAAACACAGAAAAGATCCGGATAAATGTAAAAATCGAAGGAAAGCCCTGTGAGATGGAAGTAGACTCTGGATCATACTTGTCAATGGTATCTTGGAACACTATCAGAAGCCTGATACCAGACATCAAGCAAAGAGAACTGGAACAACAAAAATTGATACTAAAAGACTACCAGGGAAAGCGAATCCCGGTAGTGGGCCTTGGACATTTCTTAGTAGAATTTAAAAACCACACTGAAATACTGCCTCTAACAATCGTCGACCATGATCGCCCTAGCCTACTGGGAATCGAATGGTTCGCGCCCCTGGGAATCGGACTGACCGAGATCAACAGCATCGTTGCAGCCAACTGGGAAGAGAGCCTGCTGCAAGAGTTCTGGGATGTATTTGACGGGACCCTAGGCAAATACAAGGGGACCCCAATATCATTCAGCCTAGACCCAAAGATAGCCCCCATCAGGCTCAAAGCCAGACGTGTTCTCTTTGCCTTAAAGCCAAAAATAGACGAACAGCTTAACAAACTTATCGCACAAGGGGTGTTAGAGCCAATTGACCATGCCAGGTGGGAAACACCCATCGTGACTCCTGTCAAACCAGATGGGTCAGTGCGCATCTGTGGAGACTATAAGGCAACCCTAAATCATGCACTCCAACAAAGCGCATACCCAGTACCGGTAGTGCAACACTTATTGCACTCACTAGGGGGAGGAAAATTTTTTGCGAAACTTGGTCTCGCACAAGCGTATCGACAACTACCAGTTGACCCTGAAACCGCAGAGGCACAGACTATAGTCACGCACAGAGGGGCATTCAAGTACAACCGACTTCAATTTGGCGTTAGCGTTGCCCCGGGCGTTTTCAAAAGCCTCATGGAGCGCCTTCTAAATGGAATCAAAGGAGTCGTCCCCTATTTTGATGATGTATTTGTATCAACAAAAAATGCAAACCAATTAGAACATAGACTAAAAGAGGTTTTGCGAAGATTCAGAGAAGCAGGGCTTAAAGTCAAGAGAGAAAAATGTAAACTAGCCACCGACCAGGTCGAATTTTTAGGCTACCTGATAGATGAGCAAGGGATACACCCCACTGAAAAGAAAATAAAGGCAATAAAAGACACACCCAGACCTAAGAACAAAACAGACTTACAAACTTTCTTAGGTCTCATTAATTTCTACAATGTCTTCCTGCCCCAAAAAGCGACCATAGCAGAACCTTTACATCGATTGTTAGATAAAAAAACGATATGGAAATGGAGTCACTGGGAACAAGCAGCCTTCCAGAACATGAAGGACTTATTAACTTCTAACACCATTTTGATACAGTACAGCAACACGCTGCCTTTGACGGTCATCTGTGATGCATCGCCTTTTGGAATCAGCACCATCCTGAGCCACAAACTACCAGATGGCAGACAGGCACCAATCACCTTCTATTCCAAAACACAGTCAAAATCGTAAAGGAACTACAGCCAACTCGACCAAGAAGCCCTCGCAATCATCGCCGGCGTCAAAAGATTCCACGAATACCTATATGGTAGGACATTTTCGATTATCACTGACCACAAACCCCTGCTAGGGATCCTAGCAGGAAACAAACCAACCCGGAACATTCTATCACCAAGAATGACGAGGTGGTCTGAATTCCTCACTGCATACAACTACACACTCATCCACCGCCCAGGAAAGATCATCACCCATGCGGATGCCTTGAGCCGTTCCCCTCTGCCCAGCATGGAAGACGACCCAGCTCCCACCGTCTCCACTCTCCAAATCGAGTCCTGGCCGAATCTGCCACTAACCGCAGGAGACGTCACAAGAGCTACTGCAAATAACCCGCTGACAGCTCGAATGCTGCATTGTGTAGGTAAGGGCTGGCCGGATGAGAATAGAGGTGAGACTTTTAAACCTTTTCTCAACCGACAGACTGAACTGTCTATTGAAAAGGCTGTATACTGTGGGGGGACAGGGTGGTAATCTCAGAAAAGTTACAGGAAGAAGTGTTGTGCATGTTGCACGAGGGACACTCGGGCATAGTCAAAATGAAAGCCATGGCCAGGAGTTACGTCTGGTGGCCAGGGCTGAACAAGGACATTGAACGATGGGTGGCAACATGCCATGACTGCCAAAAATCAAGGCCTACCCCCCCCACACTGGCACCAGTCATGGAATGGGAAACTCCCAGAGGCCCATGGTCGAGACTGCATATTGACTTTGCTGGGCCAACAAAAGGGAACACCTATTTTGTAATCATGGATGCCTACTCAAACTGGCTAGAGATTATCCTTATGGCATCCACTACAACCGAGGCAGTCATGAAACAGTTAAACAGACTTTTTGCCACGCATGGGCTGCCTGATGTAATAGTCTTGGACAATGGCCCCCAGTTTACCGCTTTAGCTTTCGAGCAATACTTGGCCGCACAGGCCATCCAACATGCCCTGACAGCGCCGGCTCATCCGGCTTCAAATGGATGGGCTAAACGCATGGTTCGTTATACTAAGGAGGCCCTAGAAAAAAGGGATACGGGGGACGTGCAAGATAAACTTAACAGATTATTAACCATTCAACATATCACCCCTAGCACAACCACTAACAAAAGCCCAGCTGAACTCCCCATGGGTAGGAAATTGAGTTCCTACCTCGATAGACTGCACCCCACCTATACCTGGGACAAACCCCCTGACTCCTCCAGTAGATATTGCTCTTTTGAAATCAGCGATTTAGTCTACGCTAAAAACCTTACCGGGGAACCATTATGGCTTCCAGCCACAGGGCCCCGGTCATACCAACTTGCACTAGACAACGGCAGAACATGGAAGTGGCACATCGATCAGCTTCGCTCTCGCACATTAGAACGCAACACTACACTACTGCCGCAAACTCCAATAAATGAGCCAAAAACAATCGAGGAGGGGAGGGAAACACAAAATAATAAAAAAGGGAGAGATGAACCTCCAATAACAAAACAATCACTACAGAAACCTGAACTAGAAAAATGAAAAAAAAAGAGCGCTTACCCATAGACAACCTCCAGAGAAGAAGTCCAGGAGCAGGAGAGCGAGGCGAGGCCTTCCTGGAAGGAGACAGCCAGGCCAGCTCGACTAGCCCGGACGAACCAGGAGGGAGCGGCGGAGCCATCTCAACCAGCCTGAGAAACTCAGGCGGGAGCAGCAAGGCTGACTCACCCTTCCAGGAAGTTCCATGGAGAAGATACAGAGAGAAAGCGATCTCGTCCGAACCGCTTGAGGACCATGCTGAGATTGAGCTGCGCAGGTCAAGTCGGACCTGCAGAGGCCCCACCAACCTGCGTCACTACGTTACGCACATTGGACGAAACCAAGAAGGGAGGGGTGTTGTTTATAGAACTTGGTAGACTCCAAATACCTTAAACTGATTGGCCGAAAAGGCCATTCTCGGATTGGTTACTTAAGCGCCATTCCAATTGGCCCGTCTGATGGCGGGAACACTATAACAACTGTCATTGGCCACAAGCCACGAGCAAGCTGCTATAAGAAGGGCTGCCGCAGCTTGGGCAAACATTCCATTACAAGTCACTTTACTGTTTGAATAAAAAGTTGTTTGTTGGAACCCGGTCTCGCGCACCTTATTTCCAGATGGAATACCATTTGCAAAGTGCCTGAATTTCAATTAGATGTCTCTGAGGATGCTGCAATAATAGTCAGGAGCAGTAATAAAGTTTATTTTCCAACCAAATCATAACTTTCAGCAGTTGCTAAATAGGCAATCATTCAGCAAGGACTTCATGTAGCTGTGGGTTTTACTGGAAATGATATCATATTTATAGCACCTAAAGATCAATTTAAAAGAAAAATAGTTTGATAGTCATATTACGAACAATATTGTTGTGACTTCTGTGAAAACATTTTAGAGAAGTCTGCTACAGACCACAAGACAGTACAAAATAATTTGAAATAAGCAATGGCAATCGCATGAAAAAGAACTATACTGTATTGTCTTTTATTCCTTAAGTGGCCCATTTTCTCTGTAATTGCATATTATTAAACTAACAATACTAACTGTATTTAAATTAATCATGCAGTAGCACATTAGATACAAAAAACACTGATTGACCAATGGCTGACCAATTAATTGTAGATAAACAATTAATTGGTTTTTAATTGGAACTTGTCAAACAGTTTTGTCATTGATGTAATGCCACAAGCAAATTATTTCTATCTTTTTGAGTAGTATTTTAAGATTTACGACAGAAATTATTTTTATAACATTACAAAAAAAGGAAGTGCTGATGACGGCTGCCTCAGTGAAATGCTCTCTAATGGTTTCTTTATTCCTTATTATTATGTGCAATTCACTATGGATTTCATACTCACGAGACCATCTGCTAAGAATTAGGCAATGTTTCCTAAAGGAGCAGCTTTCTGATTCCCCACCCCCACCTGTCTTTGCAAACGCGGAGGAGATTCTAACCAATTCCGCGGTGCTATGGATTACAACAAAGAAAGCAAAGAAGCGACCATGCCAGAAGAGGAGACGAGGTAAACGAGCGGGAATTTTAAACAGACTAAAGAAATAGGGGAAAAAAAACTCCTCTCCACTTCAATCTTTCTGACTAATTTACGCTCACTGGCTAACAAGATGGATGAAATTCATCTCTTAAATAGATGGAATTCTCATTTTCATAATTCAGCTGTTCTTTGTTTTACTGAAACTTGGCTTAATCCACAAATTCATGGGGACAACACCATATACATCCCAGGATTTCAGACATTTAGATCAGAGAGAATTGAAGAGATATCAGATAAAACAAAGGGTGGAGGATTATGTATATATATCAACAACAGGTTGATATATATACCAACAACCAGCTGGTCTCTTATATAATATATAAGTTTGTGATGAAAAGTTAGAGTCTTTACGCATCAACTGCAAGCCATTTTACTTTCCACGTGAGTTCTCCTCATTTCTCCTAATAGCTGTGTATGTTCCTCCACAAGCCTGCGTAAACAAGGCATTACAAACTCTTGCTGATCAAATTATGGAGGCTGAAGCCAAACACCCAGGTTCCCTTCCCATCTTTTTAGGAGATTTCAATCAAGCAAATTTAAGGAAAGAGCTCCCAAAATATTTCCAGCATGTAAACTGTCCCACCAGAGGTAAAAATACTTTAGACCACTGCTACACAACAATAAAAGATGCTTATAGGTCATGAGCAGCTGTGGGACATTCTGACCACTGCATGATTCACCTTGTATCTGCCTACAGACAAAGACTTAAAACCATTAAACCAACAATTAACAAAGCTGAAACTCCAGGCCTGCCTTGATTTCACTGTTTGGAATGTTTTTGGAGATGCTTCTGCAGACCTAGATGAGCTCACAGATACTGTAACATCATATGTTAGCTTTTGCGAAAACTGATGTGTACCAACAAGGAACTTGCAAATATATGGTAACAATAAACCTTGGTTCACAGCTAAACTTAAGCAGCTACGTCGTTCCAAAGAGGAAGCCTACAGAAAAGGTGACAGAATGCTATACAACCAGGCCAGAAACATATTAACAAGAGAGATCAGAGCAGCAAAAAGAAGCTACTCTGAAAAGTTAAATCAACAACTAGCAGATGACCTGAATGTGTTTTACTGGAGGTTTGAAAAGAAACTACAGCCACCTATCTCCACAACCCACATCTCAAACACCAACAACAGCCAAGCCTCCTACAACTGGCCCCAATCCACTGGGCTCACAACTTCTGGTGATCACAGAAAAAGAAGTGCAAGATCCATTACACAGACAGAAGCCAGGAAAAGCACCAGGGCTAGACAAGACAAATCCTTCTTGCTTAAAAAGTCTGTGCTGACCAATTGGCCCCCATCTTCACCCAAATCTTCAATAGATCACTAGAGATGTGCTATGTTCCTTCTTGCTTCAAACATTCTACCATCATCCCAGTGCCAAAGAAGCCCTCCATCAAGGAACTGAATGACTACAGACCAGTTGCTCTAACATCTGTAGTTATGAAAATCTTTGAAAGGCTTTTGCTGTCCCACCTGCAAACCATCACGGATCCGCTGTTAGAACCCATGCAGTTTGCATACGAAGCAAATAGATCGACAGATGATGCTGTTAACATGGCTCTGCATTACATCCTACAACACCTTGAATCTCCAAATACCTATGTAAGGGTCCTCTTTGTAGACTTCAGTTCAGCATTCAATACCATCATTCCAGACACTCTTCTAAGTAAATTAAACCAACTAGCGGTACCTGAACACACTTGTAAGTGGATCATAAGCTTCCTAACAGACAGGAAGCAGCAGGTGAAGCTAGGCCGAATCACATTCAATACTTGTATAATCAGCACAGAGGCCCCCCCAAGGCTGTGTGCATTCTCCACTCCTCTTCTCCCTATATACCGAAGACTGCATCTCAAATTATCTATCTGTTAAAATACTGAAGTTTGCTGATGACACAACAGTGATTGGTCTCATTCGAGACAACAATGAATCTGCATACACACAGGAAGTTATACAACTTGTCTCGTGGTGTAATCGGAACAATCTGGAACTGAATACACTCAAAACTGTAGAAATGGTGGTAGACTTTAGAAGAAACCCCCACCCCCCAATACTACCACCTCTTACAATACTAGACAACACAGTATCAACAGTAGAGACCTTCAAATTTCTAGGTTCTACTATATCACATGACTTAAAATGGACACCGAACATCAAAAACATCATCAAAAAAGCACAACAAAGGATGTTCTTTCTGCACCAACTCAGAAAGCTCAAAATGCCCAAGGAGCTGCTGATACAGTTCTACAGAGGAATTATTGAGTCTATCATCTGCACCTCTATAACTGTCTGGTTTGGTTCTGCAACCCAACAGGATAGACACAGACTTCAGAGGATAATTAGGACTACAGGAAAAACAATTACTACCCACCTGCCTTCAATTGAGGACCTGTATATTGCCCGAGTCAAAAAGAGGGCTGTGAAAATATTTACAGACCCCTCACTTCCTGGACATAAACTATTCCTCAAAATGACGCTATAGAGCACTGCACACCAGAACAACTAGATACAAGAACAGTTTTTTCCCGAAAGCCATCACTCTGCTAAACAAATAATTCCTTCAACCCTGTTCAACTATTTACAAAGTGTGCACTACTATTACTGTTAATCTTCTCATCACTCCTTATCACCCATCCCCTCCCACTTGTGATTATAGGACTATAACTTTGTTGCTTGTATCCTTACAATTTATATTGACTGTTTCCTAGTATTTGATTGATTGTACCCTATGATTATCATTAAGTGTTGTACATTATGATTCTTGATTCTTAATGAATGTACCTTTTCTTTATGTATACTGAGAGTATTTACACCAAGATAAATTCCATGTGTGTCCAATCACACTTGCCAATAAAGCTATTCTATTCTATTCTATTCTGTTCTGTTCTGTTCTGTTTTGTTCTATTCTATTCTGTTCTGTTCTATTGATGTTCTATCAATCAATTTAATGGCAGGTTCTAGGTAAGATACATAATGTATTTTCAAAATTAATGGTTAGCTCTAGGCAGTGAATTTTCATGCATGCAATGTCAGCGATCACAGAAAATTTCAGGGAGCATTTCTAATGTTGTACTATTTAGTGCAATGCAAAATTTATTTGTGGAAAAGTTTACCGTGGTTGCTGAATCTTTTATGCCTAAGAATATATTCACGTAGTAATCTCCATGAGTTTTTTGAGGAAGGCAATGCTATTTGCAAAAGAAAGGCATAATATTTGAATTTTCCTTTTATTTTCAAAAAGTGCTGTCACCATAAAATCCACAACATTAAGTCTTACTGCAGCCTGAATATTGATTAGAACATCCATGCATTTATGCTTTTTTATTTCTATTATTCAGCTGTAAAACAAAATTGTATCTGTTATTTTAGGAACGCCTGTGATCTTAAAATAGTTTAATTTGAACAGGCAATGAAAAATGTTGGATTACCAGATGGAGAAAAATCATGGGACTTTGTGTTTATATATAGTCACTGCAGACAAACTTTTATAGGCACAGAGCAGGAAAAACCTACAATTCACACAAAGGAAGAATGGATAGTGAAATTTATGGAACTAGCTGTAATTAGTGATTGATAGCTTTCAAAATAAGAACTCTGTATGTGCATGTGTGTGTGCATGTGTGTGTGCGTGTGTGTGTGTGTATTTGTATGTCTGTGAAAAAGAGAAATAGAAATGATAAAACATGTAAATCTGCATATCTAAATGTCCTGAATCACTAGTTAAATAAGTCTGAGTAGAATTGAAATATACTGCTTGTTCTTGTGACTCTTCATGTGACATAATTAACTTAGTTGGTGGGCTCCGTGATTAGGTTCTGGAACAAATCAAAAGAACAAAGCAAAAGTCAGCACCCACAGTCAGTGCAGAACTCTGGGACAATCAAAAAACAAACAACAGACAAGCTTCCCCTGCCACACCTTATTATTAAACAGCCTGAGATGGATACCTTATGCTGGGAAATAATCCTTAGTGGAACCTTTTCATAGGTTCTATTGCCTTGCGAGCTCATGATGACATTGGTTCTCACAACACTCACAACACAAGAATGTACATGACTGGCCAGAGAACAAATCTATATAGCTTCCTTTCCCAAATGAGAATGCCCCATCCACAATTTCCAGAAGACACAGCTAATTGCCAGCACCTGTATTTAATTGTCCACCAATACTGAGGCAGCCCAAGGATGGCATTAGGCACTCCACTCTGGAAACACTGTTTCCTTCATCCTACCTCTAATTGCTACAGGTGGGCAATGTAGGGCAGTGTGATATATATGGGAGATGCAGCCTGAATTGACATGTCAATTCCATATCAGCAAATCTGTTCCTTTCAATTGGTTTTATTGATTTTCCGAGAGACAGCCTCTTCTGTTCAGTTCCCAACTTGTTCTCTTACCTTCTTTTGGCTGAGAAGAAAATGAGAGCCGAAGTTGTCCTGGGTACTTTTTAATCAACATGTCAGTCAACTGGTTAACCTAGAGAGTGCAAATAACCGGTATCCAGTCTCGTGTGTTTTTATGGGTGGGTCTGTACAACAAGCTTGATTAGCTTAATCTCAGCTCTTTAAGTTTTTGGTTACTAAAATCTAGCTGTCTTTGAAAGTTTAAGTGAAAGCATTCATTTCTGTAGCCTAGAGGAGGATTCCATTTGCTGTGGTCACTGGTCTCAGGAGTCCTGGCTTCCCACGTCTTCTCACATATAGTATTATTCCCAGCAGCCCCATACACATGTTCATAATCCTTTTCTCAGACTGCAATTCTTCAACACTTATTCAGTGATTGAGAAAATAAGATGATAGCCAATAAATAAATAAATAAAAAACATCTGCTCCCACCTATTGATCAAAAGTTTCCCCAATCAATCTGTGCTTTGGGATTTTTCTTTTTACAAAGTTTGGGATGATATAACGAGAAAGGTAAAAGGAAAAAATGCAAAGCATGGAATAATCAGAACATTGTACATGCCAGTTGGAGATACTTTTCGAATTATTTTGGTTGGGAATGGAATTTCAACTTGGGAAACTACTAATTGCACTGAAATTAGAAAGTTGTGTGTCAAAGTTGTATGAGCTTGGCACACACCCTTTTATGCACAATAATGGCAGTAAGAGTAGACAGCAAGATGTAGGGAAGCATAGTTTTTGCTACTGGCTTCATGATGGAGAAGAGCATGAGAAAGTAGCTAGGTAGAGGTGGCCAAGAGCAGCTCTGCAGAAGATGAATTGTTTGCAAAGTGAGTTAATTGCAGTCAGATGATGCCCAGCATCACAGCAATCAGGCAGAAAAAAATTGTAATTCCTGCTTCTATATGGCTGGTGAAAAAAATCTAAAGAGAAGGTGTTCCTTAGAACTAAATAAAACTAAAGGTTATGTTAACAATCTGCAACATAAAAAGTAATTTCACATAAATGTAAGCAGCTGATAAGTAAACAAAATTGTACACATTTGGACTACATAACTAGCCTACTTCCAAGGACCTGATAATATATTCTCTTTTGAATAACTTTTCAGAAGTTGCTGAAATCAATGGATTTCATGTTGAATCAATAGCTGAGTCTCTCAGAATTGAATACAAATACACTAAATGGGAAAAAATGTATTCCGTACTAAACAAGACTATACCTGTCAATTTAAGCCCATGTCACACTGCCCAACGGATGCAAAAAGGACACAACGGCCGAGCAAAATGTTCCATCTGTTGTTATCCGCTCTCAAAAGGGGAAAAAATTTGCATAACCGGAGCGGATAACACGGATGCAGGGAGGACGCAGGGCGGATGCAAAGTGGATGCGGAACGGAAGCCCAGCGGATGGAAGCGGATGAGAGCGGATGGCGCATCCGCTAGGTTTCCGGGGGGGCTCAGCAAAGCGGACGTGGAACGGATGAAGCGGATGCAGAGCGGACGCGGAACAGATGAAGCGGATGCACAGCGGAAGCCTGATGGATGCCTGGCGTTAATTGCGCATGCGGGGAGGATGCATTGTGTCAGCCCCGCGGATATAACGGAAGCAGCTCGGAAGCAGGTCGCCATTCAGAGGAAAGACCTACTGCCGGACGGATTGGCTGCCTTGCCTGCCCTGCCTGCATGTCTGCCTGCAAGCCTTGCTGCCAGCCTTGGTGCCTGCCTGCCTGCCTGCCAGGCTTTCTGCCAGCCTACTTGCCAGCCTTGCTGTCTGCCTGCCTGCCAGCCTTGCTGCCAGCCTCCCTGCCAGCCTTGCTGCCAGCCTTGGTTCCTGCCAGCCTCCCTGCCAGCCAGCAACCCCACAACCATGTGGAAGCACAGTGAGCCTCAGCCATCTGCTCCCGCCCCCTGGCCCTCACTCTGGTTCTGCTGGGGCTTCTGCAGCACGGGGTCGCTCTTCTGGGGCTGGGGCTTCTGCTGCTTCTGCTTCTGGAGGAGCTGATGAAAAGCGCTCCAGCACCAGCCACCTCCACAGCACCTGGACCCTTCACCCCTGAGACTGAGCGACCAAGAGGAGTGCCAGAGACTCATTTTTGTCTTATAGCTTGTTGTTAATAAAGTCTATTTATGATTCACACACTTGCTTCATTTCTTTTTTTTAATAAAGTCTTGGTGGAAACTTTTAGAAATGGTTTAAGCCTTTGCATGCTTGTGGGATGGGTAAGGATAGCTTTGGGATGGGTTAGGATACCTGTGGGATGGGTAATAGCTGTGGGATGGGTTAGGATAGCAGTGGGACAGATAAACCTCCAGTGCAAGCATAGTGGGACTGTATGGTCCACCCTCCCAGGTGCCACACCTATGGCCCTTTATTTTCAATAATATTGTAATAATTATCCACACATGTCAACATAAACACAACTCTTTATTAAACGCCCTTTTCATTGTAGGCCAACCAAACATACATGGCCCAATCTCATCCGTGTGATGAGACAGGCTGAAGGAAGCATCCATTAAGCATCTACCATCCTGTCTTGCCACTCCACTGCTCCAGCTGGGGAGTTGCACCAGTGTCTCAGGAGGTTGCGCTGCTTCTTCGCTTCATGTGAGGCTCTGTTGGGGCCTTGCACATCCTCAGTGTCGATCAGGTTTTGCCCTTGCCTCCATTCCCCAGGCTCCATGTCCCCATTGCCTTGTTGGTGGTCCACAAGCCTGTTCTGCAAGACTGGGTAGCGGGTGCGCATGAGATTGTGCAGGATGCAGCAAGCTTCCACGATCCTCCTCATGGTCTCTGGGCGATGCTGCATGGTGGTGAGAAGTACCTGGAACCTGTTGGCCAGGATGCCAAAGGCGTTCTCCACCACCTGCCTTGTCCTGGACAGCCTGTAGTTGAAGATCCTCTCTTCACGGGTCAGGAGTCTGGAAGTGTATGGCTTCATGAGGTAGGTTGTGAGGGAGAAGGCGTCATCCCCCACGATGAAGTAGGGCACATCTTGCGTGTCATTGGGCAGGGGTTCTGGATCTGGGAAGCCCACAATGAGGTTGCCTTCCAGCTCCTCCTTGAGGTGACTGGTGTTGTATACCTGGGCATCTGAAGATGAGCCGTTGCCTGAAGCATCGATGTACATGAACTTGTAGTCAGCATCGACCATGGCAAAGAGGATGATGCTGAAGAAGCCCTTGTAGCTGAAATAAGTGGACCCCGACTTGGCTGGAGCTTTGCAGGCCACGTGCTTGCCATCTATGGCTCCAACGGTGTGTGGGAAGTTCCACTTCTGATACCACTGCTCTGCAACTTTCTTCCATCCTTCTTCAGTGGAGGGGTACTGGAGGAGCTTCTCCTTGTATTCTTTGATGATGGCCTGCACCACTTCTCTGACCACAATGCTGATGGTGTTGGATGGCACCCTCCAGCCGTACTGCATTCTCCTGTAGGTGGTCCCTGAGGCCAGGTGGTGCAGAGTGAGTGCCACCTTGAGCCCAGGTTCCAGGCTGGGGCGGAAGCTAGTGTTTACCTTGGTCAACCTGGGTGTCAGCTGCTGCACAACTTCATCAAACATGGCTGGAGGCATCCTCATGAAGTTCTGGAACGCCCGAGTGTCTTCGTTCCTGAGCTCCACCATCAGCTTGTTGTACAGTCCGTCCTCTGCTCTTCTGGCGAACCATCTTCGGATCCAGACTCTTTTTGGCTGCCTCTTTTTCTTCTCGCAGTAGAGTTCACAGAGCCTATAGATGGCTTCGCACTGTTGCAGAACGATGGTGGCTGCCAAAAGGACTTTGTTACGGTGGACATGACTGGATGCTGTGGAAGAGGAAGAGCCAGAAGAAGGCTGCAGAGGTCTGCACCACTGGGCTGCTATTCTGAAAGTGAGGTGCAGATGAGTGGCTCCCCCTTTTTATAGGAAATATAGGTTTTCCGCTAGGCATCCTCTAGGCATCCTCGAGACATCCTTAATATCCGAGATAGGTCCCCTCTGCGAAAGTTTTTTCCATTTTAAACGCTTTGTTTCTGTGCTGCATCCGTTCTGCATCCGTTCTGCATCCGTTCTGCATCCGTTCCGCGTCCGTTCTGCTTCCTCCCTGTGTCCGAGCGGATGCGAGTTGCGCGGATGCGCAGAGGATGCCTAGCGGATATAGCAGATGCATAGCGGATGCGTAGCGGATGCAGAACGGACGAACTGGATACATTTTCCGCGCAAAAGTTTTGGGCAACCCAAAACTTTTGGAGCGGATGAAACGTCAATAAACGGATGCTGGACGGATAGAGAGGAAGCAAAACGGAGGCAGTGAGTACATCGCGTTTTTGAACGGAATGCAAGCTTTTTTGTCTGTTTTACATCCTCTTTGCATCCGTTGGTTCAGTGTGACATGGGCTTTACATAAATTTCTAACTCTCTATCAGAAGTGCTACAGAGTTCTGAAAATATTGATTATTAGCTGAATGAAAGCAAATAAATTACAGGAAATGAAGAATAATTAGGATTTTAAATGGAGGCCATGTAGAGCTACTTACCACATAGCCCAAAATAACATTGTTTTTGCACTAATTTAGATTCTAGACTTTCAGCTAAAAGTGTACCTGGTGACTACGTTCTGCAGAAGAAGATACAGAATAGTCTTGGAATAGTTCCATATTTAAAAAAAAAAGATTATGTCATTCAATCACTGAAATGCTCTTTCGAGCTTTTATACTCAAACACTACAGTTGCAACAAGCAGACATTTGCAATTTTAAAAAATCCATTATTGATATTTTCACAGCAAAATGGTTACATCTATAGGCTCAAGCTGTGCTTTAAAAAAAGTACCATCCCTTGTAATATTTATTGATATTATTGATAATAATATGCACAAAAACAGTTTTATTAAAAGGACCAATAGAGGATCTTCGGAGAAAGGTATAATAAGGTTAAAAAAAGGAACAGCATTTATTTGTCTGTTCTAACATCTGACAAAGATTAATTTTAGTAGATACTGTCTCCTAAAGCAAAGTCCACAGTACATTCTCCCAGCCTATCTGCCATGTGAAACCAGAACCTTGCACAGTTTTGCTGACTGCAACATTTCTTTTATAAATGGGGTAGCCTGTTTTTCTTCAAGATAAAGGTCAAAGAGAAATTTCATTTAACAGAATTCTAGATAATATAAAACAATACAGAACAAACACAAGGATAAGAAAATTTTAAATATGCTGTGACAAGAAAAAGGTCAGAGTTCATTTATTTTTATGGTGCCAATTGTACTTAATGTATATAAAAAAGCTCTGAATAAATAAATGGTTTAATCATGTTCTCTTGGAAGTCCTTCTTGCATATAACAACATTAACTAAAAATATTGGGTTGGTCTGTCTTTTCTTGAGTGATAGGAGAAAGTCCTATGTTTTCAGGCAACATACATTAAAGAATATGATATATTTGATCAGAAAATATAAAGGAAAAGAAAAAATGAAAGAATATTTTTTAAAATTATTAAATAAGCTTTGTCCAAACATTTTCTTCACTTACATGAACTTCTATTTTTCAGAGACTTCTGTACTGTGCATGTTTTTTATCCTTGGTTGGACTCAAACAAAACAGTTTTATGATCAGCCTCTCAGAATGTAAGCTGTTCACAGGTAAAGGACTGCCTGTAATTAACGTTTAAATAACTTCATAATAAATCCCCCCAAAAAGAAAAGAATAGGAAGAAATGGAAAGGGGCCTTGGTACTTACCTGATACGCCTGTTCTCTTTGAGCTGTGAAGAGCATCCAGTAGTAGTGGGAGGTGTTTAGTCTCCGCATTCACAGGCTGAGCTTGATTTGTGGAACGCTCCTCCTCCACCACAT
The DNA here is from genome assembly GCA_015471245.1 of Laticauda colubrina. Taxonomy (NCBI): domain Eukaryota; kingdom Metazoa; phylum Chordata; class Lepidosauria; order Squamata; family Elapidae; genus Laticauda; species Laticauda colubrina. Next base: position 47,056,093 of record BLBF01000020.1, read on the forward strand.
GACTCCTCCTCAGCGTTCCCCAGTTTTGGCAAAGATAGAGAAATAAGCACTCTCATCCTCATGTTCTAAAAAATTCATTGGCCGAAACAGGACCCCACCAGACTGAAAAAAAGGGTGGGGCTGGATGCTCTTCACAGCTCAAAGAGAACGGGTGTGTCAGGTAAGTACCAACGCCCTTTCTCCTATGAGCTGTTCAGAGCATCCAGTCGTGGGACATACCAAAGCTTGGCCTTTCCTAAGGGAGGGACTCCGTCTGGTCTGGAATCTCCTCCTGGTCTTTGTGGATCCACTGCAGAACTCTTCTGCCGAAAGAAACCTCAGCAGAAGAAAACATCATTTTTGTAGTGTGTAATGAAGGGCGGTGGGGAAGCCCAAGCCGCGGCCCGAAAGATTTCAGTTATTGATGCCTGTGTGGCCCATGCTGCCAAAGTTGCTGCACTCCTTGTTGAATGAGCTGTTATGCCCCTAGGCACCTGCAGAGATTCGGTCTGATATGTTTTTGCTATTGCCGCCCGAATCTAACGGCCTATCGTAGATGGTGAAACCTTGAAACCCTGAGAATTTGGCTGAAAGGACACAAATAAAGCCTCTGATTTCCTGAAAGCCGCTGTACGTTTGATATAGATTCCGCCTCACATCAAGCTTATGCCATTGTCTTTCCATCACCTGTGATGGTCTGGGAGAAAAATTTGGAAGAATAAGCTCTTGTGCTCCATGAAAAACCGAATTGACCTTGGGCATAATTGTGGGATCGGGACGAAGGACCACACAATCAGCATGAAAAACGCAGAGATCTTGTCTTACAGACAGGGCTGCAATTTCCGAGATACGACGAGTGGAAGTGATCGCTACCAGGATCTTGGTGCGCCCTGATGTTAGAAGAAGGAACGTGTTGTTTCAAAAGACGAAGCCATCTAAGAGACGATCGTGTGAAGAAGGAGGCAGCCGTGGCTGATCTGATAGCCCACGCATCAGACTGATGAGCTCTGCATAGGGGATAGCTTGACCCGTTTTTCCTCCGGCTTTAAGGCCTCCAGTGCCTCACTGGGAATAGAGGGGGACGCTAAAGCCACTATAGGCTCGTCTACCTCAGGGGTACCCAGTAACTTTGCAAAATCAGGGTCCAAGTTGAAGTATTTCCTATCATGTCCAGTTGGGGAGGTGTATACCGTTGCAGAAGCCCACTGCTTTTGCACCAGGTCCGAAAATATGGGTGGAACTGGAATTACCTCTGCTTCAACTACTGGTTGGTTGAAGATCATGTCCTCTGGTCCCTCCCCTGAAGGGTCAGGTGTGTCAGATGGTTTTGGCTTGTTTAGGCCTGCAATGTTCTTTGCCTTAAACAAGAGATTTGAAAAGCTGTGGCCGGAATAAGCCTGTAAAAGCAGGCTGGTCAGGAATAAGACCTTCATCCTCAGACATTTCCCCTTCTAAGGGGTCTGCCTCTGACAGGGGCTCGCTATCGTGAATTGATCCCACTTCAGACTCGGCCATTTGAAAGATTTGATCTACTTCTTCCTCCTCCTCCTCTGGCCCTTGGAGAGGGGTCTCCCCCTGTAAATGTACCTGGGACTGGTGTTGTTCCGACCTGGTCAGTGACCTCAGTGGTTGGGGCTCTTGGTCAGTAGCCATAGGGTAAGGTCTGGACATTACCGCATGTTGAAGCCCCGCTGCAATCCCTTGGCTAATAGCTATCTCCATCCACGCTTTCATCCCTTCTGGAACCTCCTCAATGAAGCTGTCACCCTGGCGAAGACCAGCAGCTGTCGGAGTGAATGTGGCTTCAGGGGCCCATCTGGTTGGTGTTCCAGACACTTGGGCCTGTTGTCCTTGTGGAGTCAAGCTGTGCCTGGATGAAAGGGAGAGATCTAGAGGAGGAGGGTGTGAAGAAACTGATGGACTGGAAGAGGGGGCACCCTGAAATACAGCGTGGACCTCTCGAGTATGCCTGTCAATTTGCTTTTGTAAGGCCTTATGGCGCCTAAAGGCATCCCTTTCTGAGGCTTTAGAATTTCCACCGTGTTTTGATTTGGCTTTTGCCTTCAAGCAAGTTGCCTGAGAGGTGCTACCATCTGTCATTTTGATTAAAATTAGAATAATAGTAATTGAATATAATTTGTGTACAAGGCGGTTGGCACGCCCAGGGTCCGATCTGAGTCAAGAACGGTTGCCCTGATAAAGTTCTTATTGCCTCCCTTTATTTTATTTATTCTTTTTATTTTACTGGTGTCTATATATATATCTAATAAGTCGTATCTCAGTAATAATATTTTATTGAAAATTAAAATATTATACTGTAAAGTAGTTTGTTACCATGAGTGATTATTATGATTGTAATAATTATTATAAAATCATTGCTCTAATTACTTGTAATTGCTCCTATGAGTAGCGATATATATATATATGGATCTTTGGTTATTCAGGTTTTCTCCCGCGTAGAATTGGAAGTATCTAGGCAACGTTTCGCACGACCACAAACACAAAGCCAAACAACAAGATCACAGCTCACCAGCTCAAATCCCCCAGTAACTAAGACTAACCTGAGCACAACCAAGCCCCCACCTAAGCAGAACACACTCCCAGCCAATCAGAACACAGCCAACCCCCCTACCAATCAGAACACAGCCAAACCCCCACCCAATCAAGTCACACCCCCACTAGCAGTTAAAAGGAAAAAGCAGCTGCAAGCTCACATTACTCTGAGAAGCACAGAGCTGAAGAAACAAGCCTGAAGATGATGAATGATACTTCATCGAAACATTGCCTAGATACTTCCAATTCTACGCGGGAGAAGACCCGAACAACCAAAGATCCACATACAAATACCCGCGAAAACCTCAGAAAATATATATATATTTGTTTTTTTAAGCTTTCGCGGGTACTTACATGTGTAAGCTGCACTGAAAGCCTCCAACACAGGAACAGAGTGTTGCCAGCCAATCAAAGCCACAAAACAGACAGAAGAAACCAGAAACACCAATCAATCAAACTCCAAGTCCAGTGAACACAGACCAAAACTCCCAGCCAATCAGAATAGGCCAGCCTTGAATTTGAAATCAAAAGCTGTGAGATCCACATCCATAGAGAAGCCTGATGATGGCAGATGAGATTCTGCTGAAACGTTGCTACAACTTTGAAAGCACTACAATGACGTGGGATAATACCCGAAGGAAGCTAAACAGCACATATATATATATATATATTTGTTTTCTTAGGTTTTCGCGGGTACTTACATGTGTGCTGTTTAGCTTCCTTCGGGTATTATCCCACGTCATTGTAGTTCTGTTAAAGTTGTAGCAACGTTTCAGCAGAATCTCATCTGCCATCCTCAGGCTTCTGTATGGATATGGGTCTTACAGCTCCTGGTTTGTAAGACCCATATCCATACAGAAGCCTGAGGATGGCAGATGAGATT
>BLBF01000020.1:47068412-47220371 GCA_015471245.1 Laticauda colubrina
TGTGTGTGTGTGTGTGTGTGTGTGTGTGTGTGTGTGTGTGTGTGTGTATGTATGTATATGTATATATATTTGTTTTTTTTAGGTTTTCGCGGGTACTTACATGTGTGCTGTTCAGCTTCCTTCGGGTATTATCCCACGTCATTGTAGTGCTTTTAAAGTTGTAGCAATGTTTCAGCAGAATCTCATCTGCCATCATCAGGCTTCAGTATAGTTTGTATATTTATTATATGTTTGTATATATATTGTATGTTTGTATACATACAAACTCTATACAGAAGCTTGATGATGGCAGATGAGATTCTGCTGAAATGTTGCTACAACTTTAAAAGCACTACAATGACGTGGGATAATACCCGAAGGAAGCTGAACAGCACACATGTAAGTACCCGCAAAAACTTAAAAAAACATATGTATGTATGTATGTATGCATGTTGTTCAGCTTCCTTCGGGTATTATCCCACGTCATTGTAGTTGTGCTTTTAAAGTTGTAGCAATGTTTCGACAGAATCTCATCTGCCATCATCAGGCTTCTGTATTGAGTTCGTCTACAGACGAACTCATATAACAACTATGACAAAAAGATTGTAAATCAATAGCAATTCACTTAACCCTACAACCTGCTTAGCACCAGAAATTTTAGTCCCGATTGTGGTTATGACTCAAGGACTCCGTGCATTGCAATGTCACTAAGCAGTTCAAACATTATATTTGCTCCTCAAAGCTGCTTTGGAGAATAACATAAACTCTTACTCCTTGCTGTATGTATATCACTGCATCCTCACCTCAACAGGTCTAGTACAGTAGTCAGAGAGGTTTTCTGTTGATGTACTTTACTGAGACTTAATCCTTACAAAATGTGTTGAGGAAAGTACCCTGTAATTGTTGTTAAACCAAAATGTAAAATATTGCCTAGAGGAAACACAAAGTTGTACTTAACCAGAAATAAATCCCATTACCATGAGAGCTGAAAACGGCTACAATTATAAAAATGACCCCTGGAAAACTAAGGCTGCATTCAGAGGATGCCTGGATGTGAAATAGCGTAAGGGGTACCTTTAACACTGAGCAGGAAGTACAGTTTGTATGAAAATCACCAGCTCCTGTTTAATTGTTATGTATGTAGGAAGGGCGTTGGTACTTACCTGACACGTCCGTTCTCTTTGAGTTGTGAAGAGCATCCAGTAGTGGGAGGTGCTTTGTCTCCGCATTCACAGGCTGAGCTTGATTTGTGGAACGCTCCTCCTCCACCACGTGACTCCTCCTCAGCGTTCCCCAGTTTGGGCGAAGACGAGAGAAATAAACGCTCTCATCCTCATGTTCTAAAAAGTTCATTGGCTGAAACAGGACCCCACCAGACGGAAAAAAGGTTGAAAATTCTGCTGCTAGTTTTTTTTTTTTTAAAAAACTAATTTTATTAATTTTACAACCAAAAAACAACACAACAATACATACATATATAAAAAGCAAAAAGAAAAGAAAAAAGGAGTAGGAAGAAGGAAACAGAAAAACAGAAAAAATTTCAAAACATTCTTATTTTTGACAATTTGTGAGATCTTTTCTTCCCTTAATTTTACTATATCTGCACACTTTGTCTTTACAATAATTTGTACATCACTCATATAAATTTATCTTATTCTAATTATCCCATGATATAAAATTTATCTTTGTTCTAACCACTTATACCAATAATTCCAACTATTGTAATATATTGAAGTTTCTTTGTTTTTTAAAGCTAAAGTTAATCTATCCATTTCTGCGCAATTTGAAATTTTTTGGATGATCATCTCCTTTGTAGGTATGTGAGGATGCTTCCAAGATTGAGCAAAAGCCAATCTGGCTGCTGTTAATAAGTCATATCTCAGTAATAATATTTTATTGAAAATTAAAATATTATACTGTTAAGTAGTTTGTTACCATGAGGGATTATTATGATTGTAATAATTATTATAAAGTTATTGCTCTAATTACTTGTAATTGCTCCTATGAGTAGTGATATATATATATTCCAATATTAATAACAGAACAACCAGGATTAATGTGTAATCCAATTAGCCAAATAGCGAACGCCTAAGGCCCGGATTGATGATTGAAAAGGCATTCAGCAGCTTCCCTGCACAGGCGGACACTGGCCTAGGTGCTTGCTGCTGTGCCACTGAGAATAAGGTTGTGATGGTTAAGCCAACAATTTTAAAAGTGAATTAATTATCCTCGAGTGCAGGTCGCCAAAACGAGGGTAAAATAGCTCTCAGAATCCTGGAGGGATTCTGCTGCTTCGAGCAGAAAATACCTCACACAGCTCAGGAAGACAGAGAAGGCACGCAGCCATGAGGTGGCACTCAAGATGGCCTCCAGCAGTTAAAGTTTTTTCGCGCGCTTCTCAGCAGCAGCTTCCCGCCTTGCAAACAAAGCCGGAGCTCAAATGAGGCCTGAGCTCTCAACCGAACGGCGGAGAAGAAAAGGGGAATTAATCCTAGTTAAATTCCCCACTGAAGAAACGGCACTTGGAGGGGGGGTAAAGGTGATACAACTTTTAAAAATGAAAAATCAAGCCGCTAGCAAGCAAACGGAATTGAAAAACACAGCGGCAATCAAACTGGCAGAGGTAAGGAAATTTTGGCTGTGGGGAGTTGGTGCAGAGCAACATCAAAAGCCTCCCGCCACCTTTTTTTTTCTGGGGGGGGGGAAACAGCGCTTCCCTTAAACCGGACTCTCAGACTGCTAAAGGATTGAAGGCCAAAGACACAGAAAACCAAAAGAAACCGAATTGCAATCAAACCTGCTAATGTTCCTGTTTCAGTGAAAGAAGTATCCAAAGCACTGCCTGTCTCGCACGAGGCTGAGCAAAAAACTGGCCTAGAGATGGAACTCTCAACTTACAATCAGGAGGCTGTGAGTTTGATCCTGGGTAGAGGCTAATATTTGGAATAGACTCTCCTGATCGAGTAGGGGGTTGGACTTAGATGACCTCCAAGGTCCCTTCCAACTCTGTTATTCTAAAATATTATGTCCTTGTTTTCTAGATACAGGTAGCCCTTGACTTACAACAATTCATTTAGTGACCATTTGAAGTTACAACAGCACTGAAAAAAATGCACTGCAGCATCCCTATGGTCATGTGCTCAAAATTCAGATACCTGGCAGCTGCTTCATATTTATGGCGGTTGCAGCGTCGACCACCTTTTGCAACCTTCTGACAAGCAAAGTCAATGGAGAAGCCAGGTTTAGTTAACAATCGTATTACTAACTTAACAACTGCAACGGTTCACTTAACAACTGTGGGAAGAAAAGTCATCATATGGGGCAAAATTAACTGAATAACTATCTCACATAACAACAGAACTTTTGGGGTCAATTATGGTCGTAGGTTTGCACAGAAAAATAGCAGTAATATTTTTATTACTGATAAAGCAACAGAGTGCAAGTTCTGTTCTTTGCTCCACAGAACATTTGATAGAGTGCCTAAGCAACTGAAAAAGGTGCTCATATATCATATGCTTTTATGGATTGCCAATAAGAGCCGCTTTGCTGATTGGACACTCCATTAGAAAAGCACTACTGCTTTCCAAACTGATGTTCACATATATCTTATTTCTTTATTATCACTTTCCTGTTTCACCTCTAATTGCCTCTTCTTCTTCTCATTACTGACCCTGAAAAAATTCTCCAAAAAATCATTCTTGGAAAGAAGCAGACAATTGAGAGAAAAGGAGCGTCAAACATGTTGGGAGAATGTTGGGATACTTCCAGAAGACAGATGTCAGAGTGAGAAGATTAAAAAAATCAATGTAGTTTAACACTGAATAGTGCTCAAAGCTGAAAATGGTTTAAGAAGGGCTACACTGTTTAAATGTGCAGGTAGTTGAGTTGTAATGGCAATTGGGATTGGGATTGCTATCCCTAAATGTATGTAGTTGTAAAGCATGACATTGCATGTCTGCATTGCTTAGTGATGGCAATCCTGGCATTTCCTGTTGAGGTCATTAACCAAATTCGATCTAGGCAGTCCTTCAAGTTGTTAAGTAGGATGCAAAGGCAGCCTCAGATAAGGACCAGATGGGTGCTACAGAGGCAATGGAGGAGGCTCGGGGAGACATGGTGCAGGCGATGCACAAATTGGACGGTGCTGCACTGCAGAGTGAACTTCGAGAGGCCGGTGAAAGAAGATATGGAGTACATGTATGTGTGCGAAAGAGAGTGTAGGATGCATGGAGGTTGGGAAAACAGTGTGAGAGGTGCATGCATATTTGTCTGTGAAAATAGGAAAACCCAAGGAAGGAGGTTGTTGGTGGGTACATGTCTGTATGTGAGCTCCAGGAAGCCAGAGAAGGAGGATGCTAGTGGAAGCATGCCTGTGTGTCAGCACAGGAAAGTCCAGGGAAGGAGAGAGCTGGTTGATGCATGTCTATGCACAAATGCAAGGAGGATGGGGAAGAATAGAGCTGGTGGGTGTGAACGAATTAAGGGGATGGTGTGTGTGAGTGAAGAAACTTGTGGTCTTCACTGTTGGCTTCCCCACTGACTTTGCTTGTGGGAAATCAGCAGAGAAGTTGACAGTCACATGACTGCTGTAACCAATCATAAATGTAAGCCAATTTCCAAGTGTCCAAATTTTGTTCACATGACTTTGGGGCCATCACAGTGACATGAACTTTGAGAGCTGTTCTTAAGTTTGTTCATTTAGTATCATCATAATACTAATTCGAACATTTGCTGAACAAACAGCCATAACTCAAGAACTCCCTGTATATTATTTCTTTGGCTTCATTATTCTGTCTGGTAAAACAGGTATGAAATGAGAGGTTTTACCAACAATACAAAAATCTGCAAAATCTGTTTATGTTACTTAAATGTTACTTAACCAACAATCCTCAAAAGACTACAATATGTTAAAATGTTGGAATATTAACTTTTTATAATCTGAGGCAAGCAGATTTCATAGAACTGACTACAGTATCTTCTTTATCAGAACTCTAGAATCAGAACCCTAAAAATGTCTATAATAATAGATTTTACAATCATTTCAAGCTAAATTCATTTCCTAACTCCGTCATTTTTTTTCAATTCATCAGGGTAATTATCTACAGGAATCAATTCCTCCATTGAGCAATTGTAAATTAGCCAGATATGTATATCTTTCCACCTCTCCCTGCTAGACTTCATCTGTACAGTACCTCTTATGAAAGACACATTAATATTCTCTAGAATAGAGGTATATGGTACTTCAAGTGTAGAAAAATTCAACCACAAAAATTAAAACCACTGACACTAAATAAAATGTTTTAAGTCGAGGAGTACAATACTTGTACAATTTTTGTAATGTCAGTGATTGAAATTAATAGAATTAAAAGTTAACACAAATTTTGTGCACAGCTCTTCACTTTGGAAACAAAATTCAATCTCTGAGGTGTAGTTAAGGGGGATACATAATTTGATAATGGTACTTGGTATTATTATTACCTCAGAATAATTGTTGACTGTAAATTGCATGTGAGGCAGCAATATAATGCAAAAGACCAAACAAAGGCCAAACAAAGAAGCAAAAGACCAAACAAAGAAGCAAGTACAGTTTTGGATGACATCAAGAGACATACATTTTGCAAAGCAATAAGAAATGATAGTTATACTTTATTAGCTTTTGGTCAGATTTTTCTTTCAAGTTCTGGTCATTACACTAAGGATTCACTGAAAGGATTATCCTATGAAGCCTTTATTATGTTTGGGTTATTTGTCTACTATTGTCTCTGTCCATTCTATATGATCCAGTAGAACTGGAATGCCTTGGGACCCAACAAATAATGTCAACATATAGGAACCATAAGGTATATCATCTGCCCTGTAAAACAATCTCTCTTATAGCATCCTTCAAACAACCACAAATGTGATTGGCCCCATTCCTGTCAGAATTTATGAAGGATCTGAAGACCGGGCTTTTTTATAGGTACTGTCCCAGGATAGCACATGAGTGCTATGTGTTGTGTGTCTGATCCCCTGCACAATATATTTTATTTTATTGTTTATTATTTTACAACTTTCTATTAATGCCTATGGAGATTCTGAGGCATCCAGGTCATGGTTGATTCTGAGGCATCCAAGGTGTTTTTTCAAAAGCCAACTGGACTTTGTTTTTCATCACAATTATTAAGTACCCAGGTCACAATTAACACATATCTAGATTAATTGCATAGAAGAAGGTCCACATGTTCTCTCTTGTTCCAAAATGTCAGACACAGAATAATGGATTTAAGTTCCAGGAAAGCAGTTTCCAATTGAATGTTAGGTGGAAAAAAAAATCTATCACAGCAGTTCAGAACTAATTACCCACCGAGATGCGGAGCTCTCTTTTGAATTTGTTGAACCAGCTGGGATGTTTTAATTTCCACTTGATTATGAGTCTATAAACTGTACAACAAAAATCAATACAATACAAGCTTTTAAGCTTGAAAGTTAGCCACTGAAGGACAAACTATATTCCATTAAATATGTTCGTTCTAATATTTTGAATAGCTAATTAACTATATCCAATAGCAACAGCTCCATTCAATAGGGGTTCTCAAATTGTAAGTTATTGCTTCCAGGAGAAACATGAGAAATTTAGAAATGAGTTGCACAATATTTTTAAAGCCACAGCAAGCTTACACCGTCAGAATGACAAGCAAAGTCTGTAGAAAGTTTTGACAGATGTGTGGATCTACTTAAACCATCTGTCAAAAATATCTGTCAATCATAGCTATACTGCAATTGATAAATGGATTTCCATCAGCTCATGATTTCTAGCATGTCATTTATTTATTTATCAAATTTTTATACTGCCTATCACACTTACATGACATGATGTATAAGAATATTTCTGCAGTCTCTGGAATGTCTGTAGATACTTCTCTGTTCTCAAACTTCAGTACTGCATTTTTAACTGTTATTATACATTCTTAACCTTTCAAAATGGATAAAAATATTAGGCAGTTAAGACAAAAGCTAATCTACCAGTAGCGCTGCTAAAAGTAAGCTTGAGCAAAAGATATCTCATGAAAAGACATACATTTTGTAGTAAATGCTACATTTATTCCTTGCCTAATCTTAACCCAAATGAAATCCTTAATAGGGGTGACACAAATATACTTATTACTTGAACATTGCAAAGCTTGAGTATATTTGCTTTAAAAATAGTCTCAATTTACACAATTACAGAAAAAAATATAAAAATTAGCATACTAAATATTAATATGTTTTAGATTTCCAGAAAATCCCACCAGACATTTCATGTTAAGATTCTGTGTACTTTTATTTTTAATGCCTCTAGTAATTTTTAAATACTACTACCAGTGGTACACAAAACTAAATATATATTATTATGTGCTTATTAAAAGATAAAGATGCTTATGTCCAACAGCTTTCTGAATATAAAATATCAGTTTAGTGACTGTAGTTAAATTAAAATGAAACAGTGCTTGCTTTTCCAAATATTTAAGAGCAATAAACTGTCAATAATGGCACGTACCAAAAGGTTACATGCAAAAATCATTTTATCCTGTCCACCTTTAAGTGCAACTATCTGTTTTGTAAATTCTTTTGAAACAATATTTCTTTTGTATACACATAATTTTACCAGGCATGAAGAGACATAAAAATGCATTGGTTGTATAGCAACATAAAGAAATGCAGAACCACAGGTAGTATTTCTTATAAATTGGCAGCTGAACTGATTTCATAGGCAGGATTTTTTTCATTAAAATATGATTCCATAGAGTATATCCAAGCATCAAATTTCCAATTTCAGTACAAATATTTCTGGACCTAACAAATTTCTTTCCTGGTTAGGGTTATGCCTCTTTTTACATTAAAAGTGTGGTTACCTGTAGAATTAGAGAATGAGTTATGCCCCATCATCTGCACAAAATAAACATCTTATCACCTCAGAGCATGCTTATTTTATTAAATTATTACTCAGCCCCTTTCTGGCAAACAGTTTACAGTATTATGCAAATAGACACTAACTCTTTCCTCTATTAAGGAAGCAATTTTTCATGTCTTTCTCCAACCTTGTTATGAATTAGTTTATGATTTGGAAATTTTAAAAAATGAGATAGAGCATCAGTGCAAACTGAAAACCTTTGTTTAGTATCATGGGCTGAATAGGCTATATACCAACACGAAGCACACATTTATGATTCACAGTTCAACAAGTAAACTATCACTGACACTGCTGAGTGATCCATTTTTAAAAAAGCATTTAACAAATACCAGTCTGCATTTAAGTATACATTTATTAATACGGTATCTAACAAAATAAGATGTTCTGTTACTATCTGCAAGTCTCAATATATTTATACTAATCATGGAATTATAAAATGGCCAAGTTATTGTAACAATGTCTATACTTCAGGTATAAGTATCACAGGCCTATATAATTTGATTTACACTGAAACTGAACATGGTTGTACTAGTCAAACACCCTGACAAACTTAATATTTTCTTTTCCATATTCAAGAATATTCTCTGCAATTTAGATCGATATGTCTCTCATATAGTTAAGAGACTGAAATAATTTTTGTCACTTATAAGCTGTTTACTTACTCCCTATGTTTTAAGACTGCTCATTTTAGAGGAAGCATTTTTAAACTGTTATAGCTGTTTATATATAAGCTGTTATATATATTGATAATAGAATATTAAAGCATTTGCATGACTTGAAGATTCCTATAAATAAGAGCATAAGCTACTTATAATTTACCCGTAATGTTCCATTTGGTGGTGCATATTATTGCAAAAAAATCATTTAAAAATAACTCCAAATAAATTTATGTACATTAAATCAAACCTGAAATCCCCAGCCCCAACATTCAGTAAAATGCATTACTAATTTAATGTCTTCCTTTATAAGAAATTTAATGTTTTATTCCTCCAGTCTGAAATGTTCTATCATTTAGAGATGCCAAACTGGGTGGATAATTAAATATTTTATTAAAGGAAGACTCTAATGAAGTCTTTATGAAAACTCATTTCTTGTATTATGTGAATTGTTTCATTTCACCCTTTCTTAATTATCTTAAATGACTGAAGGATCTATTATCCAAACTGGAAAAAGTTCCAGTCTGGAAAAAAAACAAAATAATCTCTCTATCATTTTGGCATGTAATTATACTAGCGTATATACCAAAATCAATGTATAATATAATATTGTCATTTGAATTAGATCTAGATTGTACCACCGTACCTTTCCTTCATTTTACTGGGATTTTTTTAATGACTCAAAAATGAATTAGGGGGATTTGCTAACTTTACTGCTGATGAATGACAGTAGACCGAAGACAAAATAACTTTACATTTCAGATTTGCAAAACAAATTATACCAGGATACTAGTTTTGATGAGAACACTCATTTCATTTAACTCTATTAACCATGCAAATGAGATTATTTTCTGTTCGATTAAAAAAAAAAAAAAGATTTCTTTCATATTGTCGCTTTGTTTTCATTCCTAAGTCTCTGATCAACCTAACAATGATGAACTTTGTGCAGAATGTCAAGGTAGTCAAAGGATTCGTGTCTTTTTTCAATTTCCAATGGAATAATAAAATGCGGTACTGGAAGCTGTATCTTCTAACATTAAATGAAAAGGAATCGTAAAATGTCAACTAACCAGATACTTGTCAGAGTTATAGGTGTTTTGTTTTCTCCAAGAAATACTATCGGTTGCAATCCAGGAAAGTTACAACACTTTGGGGAGAAAGCAGTAGATCCCAGTTTTCCAAATTGCCTTTTCATGTGATGATATTTTTCTTATCCTCATCTGGCCTTTTGGCTACCCCCACTCTCATCGGCAGGGAGGGGATAGCCGGGAGCGACTGGGCAAAAAAGCAATGCTTGCAGACAACCATGTGGGTGAAAGGTGTATGAACTCCGTCTGGTTCAGCAACTCAGCTGGCAGCTGCCTAGCGCCTTCGGAGACTTCACACCGATGCCTTGTCTCCTTAAACCATTCACAACACACACACACACACACACCCCAATGACCAGCAATGTTTTATACGGAAACAAGGAGAGTTAGAGCAGCGCTTGCCCCTTTCTCAATCGCCACAAAACGCGTTCCTGCTCTTCCCGGCCCCAACCTCAGCTCTCAGTGCTGGCCGCGGTGGGAATTGTCCTGTCAAATTACAAACCAGAGCAGACAAAAGGCTACGACCGTGTGTGCGCGCGTGTGTGTGTGAGTGTGTGTTTGGGAGGGGTGGGTGGGGGTGAGGTGTCGGGATCTTGGAGCACAGGAGTCCGGGAGAAAAGACGATATAACGGGAGGGGAGGGGAGGGGAGAAGGCGGCGGCCAGGGTGGGGTGAAGGTGGAAAGGGAAGGAAAGCGAAGCGGAGGGCGAGATTCGGAACCGGAATGGAGCTTGACAGGCGGGAGGGCAGCGGGAGGACAGACGGGAGGAGGGGGAGGCAGGCAGGGCATAAAGAAGGACGCGAGAGGAAAGCGGACGGAAAGGATATCTGGAATGGCGACCTCCCTGGCAGGGCATTCACTCACCCACTTGCAGCACGTTATCCACGGCGGCTGTCTCCAGGAGGCGGATGCCTCTGCGGAACGGGAGCCCCTCGGAGATGGCGGCGGCCGGCAGGGGAGCCGGGCCGGACGCCCCGGAGGGGACAGCTGGACCAGGGACGGTCGCCGGGGTCTCCTCTCCTCCGACTCCGATGCTCGTCCCGCCGCCGCCCGCGGCTGCCGCGGCACTGCCGGATGCCCCGTTGCCGCTGGGCCGTCCGGGTTGGAAACTGGAGTACATGCATATCTGACGCTCGCTGCGGGGGAAGCTCCAGTAGACGATGCGGCGCTGCACGGGCTCCGGGATGCGCTGGAAGCGGCCCTCTACCCGCTCGAAGGCCCAGCTGCCCGCCACCCGCTTGGCCGCCGCGTCCAGCAGCGACTCGGGTTGCAGCAGGGGCAGCAGCGCCCCCTCCGGTCCGCAGCCAGGCCCCGTGCCCGGCCCGCCCGGGGGGCAGCAGCCGCGCGTCCCGCCGTCGCCGCCGCCCGCCGCCGCCGCCGCCGCCGTTCCGACGGGACCTCCCGGGTAGACCCCGGGTCGGGGCGGCGTTGCCGCCCCCACCACCCGCGAGCACAGGCGCTTGGGGCCCGGCGAGCCCGCGGCGGGCAGCGGCGGTCGGAGCAGCTCCTCTCCTTCGCCTCCCTCCGCCATGGCTGCGTCCGACCCACTGAGTTCCAGCCGGTGCCCGCCTGCGAACGCGGGGGGCGGGGGGCGGTAGAGGGAGGAGACTGCGGCGGAGGGGGAGAGAGGGAGGGAGGGAGGGAGGGAAGGAGGGTGGACGGGCACCCCGGTGTGGGCAGCTGCCCCAGAGACCCGCGGCGGGAGGGAGGCAGGGAGAAGGGGGAAATCACGTGGCCCCTGCCGCGACCATTTCGACCCCTGCCCGAACAATTACTCGCTCCTGGCTGCAACCTGCGTGGGAGCGGGCGGAGGGGGGGGGGGGGGGGGGGGGGGGGGGGGGGGGTTTTTTTTTTTTTTTTTTTTTTGTGTGTGTGTGTGTGTGTGCGTGCGCGCGCGCTTCGGTTCACGAATTGACTCCCCCCTCCCCTTGCACGCTCACCGCGCTTCCCATTCTTTCATCTGACCGCGGTTTTCTTTCCCGGGTGTTCCTGGCAAACGTTTGAACGACCGCAAAAAAAGTGGAAAGGGGTGGCGGAGGCCGCCGCAGGAGCGAGTGCTTTTTGTTCGCGCTCGGGGAAGCAAGATCGCCGGCGGGGACGACAACGTTCACGGGGGGGGAATTACTTCGCGGCGCGCCGAGGGCTCTGCTCCGGCATCTGCTCGCCGCGGTCTTTCGTTGGGCTGCGTCCTGACAGGCAAATAAACGTCGGGACTCGACGGACGTGCCCGGCTCCAGCAGCCCCTTTTTTCTTCGGGAGACTGCTGGCTGATCGGCTCCCTCGCCTCGGGTGAAAGCCGCAGCCCTTCGAAGGCTGCGGCCAAGGCCGATGTGGACGCGCCTGAACTTTCCACCAGCTTCCTGCTTTCAGAAACGAGGCGTCGAAGAGCGGAGCGTCTCCCCTCGGACGGACGCGGCTTTGCCTTCTCCATTCGCATCGCGCAGAATCCGTTTTCTGTGGCTTCCCATGACGGGGCACGAATATACTTTTCGCCAGTAATCCTACTCATGTCTAAGACCGAGGAAAGTGCCTTCTCAGAGGGCAGAAGTCCACGGGGCCCCCTGCCGTTTTACCAGAAAGCCACGAAGCAAGCGATCGCGACTCTCTCCATTCCCACGAATAAAAATGTCTTTCAAAGGATCTCTCTCTCTCTCTCTCTCTCCAGTGACTGACTTCCATCCCAAATACACCTCCTGAATCACGAAGGTGATTCACACCCAGTTCACTTTAAAAAAAAAAATTATGTGCCCTTTGCTTTCTTTCTTGAAGCCTTTGTCATATAGATTAACTGAAAGGAAGATAACTGGGTATTCGTCATTTCTAGAACAGTCCACAGATTGAGCATGTGTCGAGTACAGTTATTCCACTGTGACCATCAAATCATGTAGATTGTTTGCTGAAATTAATTGGCCTTTCACATTTATATCTCTTTCAGACTGGGCGGCATATCGTGGTATGTGGCAGCGGAAAGTTTCCAAATCAAACTATAAGTTGGTTGCCGAAGCTTGTAGGTCTAAACCTGACCTTCACCCAGGTTAAATTCCTCAAATCAAGATGAGTGTGGAGACTGACTGAATCCTACCTGACTCAGCCATATTCTGTGGAAGCTGATTATTTTCTCTGAAGCAAAGCACTCACGCATGCAGAACTCATTCAATGCTTTGAACAGCCATGCCAATAAGGGGATCTGCGGAAATGAGAGAACTATACGAACCATTCTATGATACAAAGCTAAATCGTGTTTCCCTAAATTTTGATACCTGCAGGAAGGAATTTTTGTGCCATGCAGAAAATATTAGTTTTTGCTGATAGTTTTTGCAAAGCAATGTAAAAAAGTATACATTAGCTAGGAAAGGTAGTAATTTATTAAACATCGATATATTTTCTCTATTGTATTAATTTTGATGCCAATCCACTACAACAAAATCAGTCATAGAACTATCTTCTAGGTATACTGAGATTGGCAATACCAACCACAGGGCTTCAGGTCCTAGTTGTGTTCAGTCCCGTGGTAAAAAGGACACTAATAATGTTGGTTAGGAACGCTGCCATCTTTCTTGATACAGGGTTGACCAATAAATTCAAGCCAACAGGAACATTTCCCTAATTGCTCTTATTGTGCCCTATTTTTAAAATGAAAATGTCATGGGAAGGGAAGTTCATTCCAAGCATGGAGCAAAGTGTGTTTTTGGGGAAGAGCCTGCAGAGAGCACACAAAATTTTCCTGAGTCAAGCATTAAAGTCCTTCCCATGGGAAAAAACCTCCCACTCCTTTGGAGTATGAGATATGTTCATATGCCACAGACACAAACTGACAGCAACCACCTCTACCTCTATGGCTGACTTCATTGGGAGATTGCCAGATTTTGCCGACATGGATTTCTTTGATTAGACATGGATTTCTTTGATTAGAGAAATTATCTATTTGTTGGTGATTATTGATATTTTGCATAAAATGGAAAAAAAGAATGTGATTTCTGGTTTTGATGATTACTCAGGATTATAAAAAGAAGAGTAATATCATGGTCCTACCTCAGCTTTTGCATGCCTGAACATTTTTTGTGTGTGCATGTGTATGTGTGAAGGGCAAAATAAAAAATATTTACTGTAGTGATATCCAGTAGGCAACAATATATACTTATGCTCTGCCCAGTAACCCTGTGGAGGAATAACTAGAAACATCCAAAAATTGAATGCAAGTTAAAATAGGTTCCAAACCAATGGGAGACTAGTCTGAGTCTGTGAAAAGCAATGGTTAATACAGAAAATAACATTTACATTTACCAGGATGTGAGAGGAATAGATATATCTCAATGATTGTGAGTATGCATATCCTCTCCTCCCTTGCAGATTAGACAGGAACACTATGTGCATAAGAAAAAGTTACTGGTACTTCGTAGATTGAACTTTATAGATTGAATTTAATAGACCAGTGAAATGCTGTGGACATAGTATATTTAGACTTCAGCAAGGCATTTGAGAAAGTAGACCACAATCTACTTCGTGGTAAGCTAGAGTGGGGTAGACAGCATCACTACCAGATGGATTTGTAACTGGCTGACCAAACGTACTCAATAAGTAATCTTTAGTGGTATTACATCTACATGGAGAGAAGTAAGCAGTGGGATACTACAAGATTCTGTCTTAGGCCTAGTACTCTTCTTCAGTATCTTCATAAATGACTTAGATGAGGGAATAGAAAGGGAACTCATCAAATCGGCAGATGACACTAAATTGACAGGAATAGCTAATACCCAAGAAGACAAGCTCGGGATCCAAGAAATCTTGACATATTTGAACAATGGGTCCTATCCCAAAAAAAGAAAGAAAGAAATTTAATGTAGAGAAAAATAAGGTTTTATACCTGGGCAGGAAAAAACCAAAGGTACAAATACAGATTGGGCAAAACCTGGCTCAAAAATAGTTAACTATGAGAGACAAAAAAAACTAATACAAACCTTGGTTGTATAAACAGGCATAGAATCAAAACTATGTGAAGTATTAGTGCTATTTTATAAAGCTTTAGTAAGAGCGCACCTGGAATACTGCATCCAGTTTTGGCCACATTACAAAAAATATATTGAGACTTTGGGAAAAGTGGAAGAAGAGCAACTGAGATGATGAAAGGCTGGAGACTAAAACATTTCAAGAACAGTTGCAGGATTTGGGTTTGTCTAGTCTAGAGAAAAGAAGGACTAGGGGTGACATGATAGCAGTATTCCAATATTTGAGAGGCTGCCACAAAGAGTAGGGTGTCAATTTTCCAAAGCACCAGAGGGCAGGACAAGAATCAATGGATGGAAACTAATCAAGGAGAGAAACAATCTGGAATTAAGGAGAAACCTCCCAACAATGAGGACAATTAACTAGTGAAACAGCTTGCTTTCAGAAGTTGTGGATTCTTCATCACTGGATGTTTTTTAAGAAAACACTGGACAGTCATTTGTCTGAAATGGCGTAGGATCTCCTGCTTGAACAGGAAGTTGGGCTGGACTTTCAAGGTCCCTTCCAGTACTGTTCTGATTCTGAACTCCCAATCCTTCAGAGTACTCCAAAATTCTGTGTCCCTGCTATTTTTGAAAAATGGGCCTCTTTTTAAAAAAAAAAAAAAACTGCATTGCTACTAGTCTGTTTCTGGGCAGAGTTCAAAGTGCTAGTTACGACTTATAAAGCTACCTAAAGGACTATACCCTTCAGTTGGGGCTGCCCAGATATTTAAAAACTGAGGATTCTTCTCTTGTCACCTGTAATTCAGATACTATGAAGTATTCACAAACTCTCCTGCAGAGTTGTAACCTTCACGGATTCTCTTTAGAGAGCCTTCAGTTGCAAGCAATATTTGAAAAGTAGCATTTAATATACTTTTGATCCATAGCAGATCTGGACAGGATATATTGTATTTTTAATCATTTTACAAGGTGTTTTGCTGTGCTTCAATTAATGTTTGAAAAATATAATTCTTAGCGTTCTTGTTGGGTGAAGGAACATAAATCTCAAAAACAAATAAATCTGAAGCTCCACTTCCTAATGCATTTCATATCATGATTTTCTAACAACCCACATTCCCACTATACAATATTAATACAGCACCCATTCCTTCATAGTAGAATGTAGGAAATCATTTAATTAAATAAACCAAGTCATTTTTAAAAAACATAAGACAATGTTCTAATTTTTCAAGACTGAAACAAGGTCTTATGAATGGAAGAATTAAGGGTGTTCTGTGAATGTGATTTTCTGGTGCCTGTTACACAAAAACAAAAGCCTAGCCCTAGGACAATAAATGTCTTTCCTTTTGTCCTCATGTATGCCTCTGAAAGACATACAGTTTAGAATTAGAAAAACTTTCAATTGTATTACATATCCACATCTTCAAAATAGAATCGACATAGAATAGATGGCTGAGTGTGAAAATCAACAGTTGATTCCTGTCAATATTAATTATAAGTCAAATTCTCATCAGCTAATATCAGTGCTAATCAGTTACTATACTTTATATCAAGGACTTGTGAGTCAATGAATCATGGATCTTTTTAAATTGGTCTTTCATTCTGTTATAGCCTTGGCATTAGAAGGCTCCATTTTTTTTGAAGGTGTCCTATCTGATATCTTCAATATCTATTTTTGTTTTTCACTAAGAAAATAGGTAATGAAATGTCTGCAAGAAAACCAAGTTCTGAAAACACCAATGATCCCTCAATTCTACCTTTCTATCCACAAAACATAGTCATATATTCGTACAAGGTAAATTTATTTTTTTAATCGCAGACAGATGAATAGTTTGCACTGAGTAAAAAAAAATGCTGCAGTGCTTTGTGTGATCAATAAAAAAAATAGGGCTATCACATCTGGACTGCAAAATTCAGAATAGAAATGTTGAAAATTGTAGCTTTTTCTTGCCATCTGGAAACCCTGACAAAATTTCCAAGAAGCTATATGCAGGAATACCAATATGGCTAGGCAGTAGTCAGTCATTAAATATATCAAAGCCTGCAGCTTTACTGTTAAGGTGCTGTATAATTTCTATTTTAGGATAACAACTGAAGTCTCAAATGTATGTATATATTTCATTTGTTGCTCAAGACAAATAAGTAATCAAGTTAAGGGAAATGCTTATCCACGTGCATTGCAGTCATTTGCCTGTAATGTATAATCATTTGTCAGCATGTTCCTAAATTCCTACCAGCCATGGAGATAAGGGAATTCCTTAAACTTTCTTACTACTTCCTATCACCCCCATTTCATTTGAAAATTCATAGTACTTTTGCCTTTTATAGCTGATTAGATCCAATTCGAAATAAGAAATGGCCAAGGATAGGATTCTACCAGTTCGCACCTATTCGCTAGAACTGGTTGTTAACATTCTAAGCAGTTTGGAGAACCGGTTGTTAGAAGAACTTCTGGCCTAATCCTGTAAGGAAGGCAGGAAGGAAACATGCTGGTGTTGCTTACAGAAACTGCCTCTCCGTTAACCCTTATTACGTTCTTGGCAGGACTAGCCTTTCTGTCTCAGGAACTTCTCTGGAGTTTTTTCCCCTCCTTTGCTGGTACTTTGCTTGTGTGGAGTGACTATTCAAAGTTACAGTGGCACTGAAAAAAGTGACTTATGATCATTTTTTAAACTTACGACTGTTGCAGCATCCCCACAGTCCTGAGAAGCCAGGCCAGGAGATGCGTGCCTCGATGTGAGCGATATTGAGTTGGCCACACCCAGCCAATAACATGACCACCAAGTCATGTCCACCAAGTCACATGACCACCAAGCCCTGCCCACCAACTAAGCCACGCCCACAGAACCAGTTGTTCAACATTTTGAATCCTATCCCTGGAAAAGGCTAACAATTATTGGATCCTTTTCTACAGTTCTGTGGAAGAGGGGAGAGGGTTTTTTTTTTTTCCTGCAGGAAAATTAAGCAGACTTAAGTAATGGTGTTTAAAAGGTAAAGTCCTCCTTGTGGCAGAAAGTGGAAATCAATTTAAGGTTCAGTTGTAAATAACAGAAACATGAAAGATGTTCTCTAAAGGTACATTAAACTCTTGTTGAGTTGCAACAGTTCTTAGGATACTTGCAGTAAAATTTCTATCTAGGACAATGTTTTCAACCATGACAACTTGAATATGTGTGGACCTCAACTCCCAGAATTCTATGTCTAAATCAGGAGTCTTCAAACTTGACAGCTTTAAGACTTGTGGACTTCAGCTCCCAGAATTCCTCATCCAGTCATGTTAGCTCAGGAATTCTGGGAGTTGAAGTCCACAAATCTTAAATTTGCCAAGTTTGAAGACCCTTGGTCTAAATGGACTGATAATTGTCTTCCAGATTTCTGCTTCTGTTTTGGTTTTTAGTCTACTATCTGAACTTCATTATATAAACAAACTAAGAGGAAATGGACTATACTTGGTGGCGCAGTAGTTTGAATGCAGTACTGCAAGCTGCTTCTGCTGACTGCCGGCTGCCTTCAGTGTGGCAATTCGAATCTCACCAGGCTCAAGGTTGACTCAGCCTTCCATCCTTCCGAGGTGGGTAAAATAAGGACCCATATTGTTGGGGGCAATATGCTGATTCTGTAAACCGCTTAGAGAGGGCTGTAAAGCACTATAAAGCAGTACATAAATCTAAGTGCTATTGCTATTGGTATACTTTCTTTCAAACTTGGTGCCCAACCACTAACAAAATCTAACATAATCTAACAGAAAAGTAATCCTGTTTATTACTTTATCCTTCAGTTACAAAACCACTTTCTCTGGAAGCCAACAATTATTCTATGGGCTAACAACTAGACAGATGCTGAAAGGAAAGCCTGAGGTTCTTGGAGAAAGAATTGCTGTCCTTTTCATCCTTCAAGAAGAAATGCTAATAAGAGGGTTTAAATCCAGAATGTGGCTCACCAATCCAGGAAAGATGCCCAGCCCAGCTGGCCTACGTTGAAATGCTAAGTTAAGCAAAAAGGAGTCCTAATAAACCATCCTTCCCTCACTCATATTGACTCTATTCATAAGAAATGCTAAAACTTGGTGGTAATAATTTTCCAACTTGAAAAGAACATGGATAAAATAAAACCAACTAAGAATAAACAAAACATTTAAAATTAGTCTTTAGGATGATTTATCTTATTTTTTCATCTTGTCAGACTAGTATCAGATTTCAGTATGACAAGTGGTCAGTGCTGTAATTGAGGCAGACATTTTTATCAGTAAAACTCAACTTTGGCCTCAAATTCCATAATTACCCCTAAAAAAGCAGAAATCTTCTGATCCTGTCTTGACTGGGAATTATGGATACAAACAACAAACTCATTTGAAGGGTACTGGTTTGAAATGGCTGCAGCAACTAGGGTAACTTTGGAAAGAGTGCAGAGAGAAGCAATCAAGATGATTAAGGGCCTATAAAACATATGAAGACCTGCAAGAACTGGGTATGGCTTGAGAAAAGAAGGACTGGGGTGACACGATAGTAGTGTTCCAATATTTCAGGGGCTGCCACGAAGAAGAGTGCGGTCAATGGATGGAAACTAAACAAGGAGAGAAGCAATCTAAAACTAAGGACAAATGCCCTATCAGTGAGAACAATAGTGGAACTGCTTGCCTTCAGAAATTGTGGGTGCTTCATCACTAAAGACTTTTAAGAAGAGACTGGACAGCCACTTGTCTGAAATGGTCTCTTCTAATTCTATTATTATTCTATTCTATTAACTAACCAATTAATATACTGTGCATAATACACAATTATGGACCAGGTTACAGTAATTATATAATTCCTATTATGTTGCTTTTGCTCCTTTATCAAAAGAGGTATGCCATATATTGTTTTCCCAAAATTAATTTTGTCTCTCAGAGGGAACAACTCTCAATAAGCCATGTCAATTTAGTCAGTCTGGATGAGTAATATTAACTTTGTATGGGAAATGTTTTCCCTGAATGCCAAAATGGCACCTTCTCTCCTTGTATTTAAGAAAATTGTTAAAACTTATTATTTCATCAAGTATTTCCTTCAGTTTGATTGACTATGGGAATTTATCTAGACACTTATGTCTAGATAGTCAATAAATCAAAGAGATGAGAAAAGATTCCTTTTTTAATTTTTCCTCCATCTGATAGGTGCACCAGTGAGGGGAAATCTAAATTTAGGAATTCAGATATATGATTTTATTTATGTCTGTATTTCTATAGTCCATTTTTTCAATCTCAGCTGCTGCCTCTAAGGAAATATTTCCAATGAAGTCCCATTGGCAATTCTCCAATTTTTACTGAGTAACGCACAGCTGTTGTAGAAGTAGGAAAGAAAAAAATATGTAATCCATTTCTGGAACAGAAAATAAAATGCAATTTAGTGGATGATTGTTTTCTTAAACAATAATTAAACAGCATGTTCTATTTCCATTTGATTCCAAGCATATTCTTTGATTAATGTTGTTGTCTTTTATAAATAATAAGAATTGCACAATTGCACAAAGTAATCTAAAATAAAATGTTGGTTGTGCTGATAGTAGGCCGGTTGAATTTAAACTCCTTCCCATCTCAGAAAAGAAGTTTGACTCTTTTGAAGTTCTTGCTAGATTCAATTGTTGGTATATAATGCATAAGGGAAATGATCTAAGAAGATGGGATATAACCTTTCTCTAAAGTTCTGCCATTTTAATGTGCTACTGGGCAGATTTATTTTCCATCAAACTGTAGAATCAATTGGCAAAAAGTAATTTCAAGGCAGCCAAGCAAGACACTGCAGCAGTTCTTCATGCTACATAGCGATGAGATATCATCCTTGCAGAATATAAAAAATAATAACAGCTAGAAAAGGACTCGAGATTAAAAATCAGAATTCTTTGAAATAAAAACAGTGTAACTGACTGGATGGCAGCTGCCATCCTCCATCAGGATTCAATAGTTGGTTTGCTTCTAAGAGGAAGCCTAGATTATCACTAGGTATCAAACTGTGCATGCAGAAATGCCAAGAAAACCCTGCACCTGACTCTGCTCTTAAGATTTCCAACAGCAGCCACTCAGCTGGCAAGCTGCAAAAGGAAGACCAATGGAAAAGGGGCTGTGAAGGATTTAGAAATTAGGTATCCTCTGACAGATTGCAGACATGGCTGTTTCAGATATGGCCTTCCAATCCTAGCTGCTTATGATGACAGCAAGTGAGGATTAAACACCCAATTTGCTGCTTAATGCAGATGGATTTCAGCCTTGTGCAGCTGAACAGCTGCCAAGGGAAAAAATGAGCGAACAAACCAAAGATAGTCTCAAACATAGGAAAAATGTGTCTGGCTCCTAACTCACCAAAAGAATATAATTTCATCCTTGGGGACCCCAGATTTACACAAATAAATTGTATTGTTTAAGTAAGGCTTGCTCTGCTATAAATTGGAGATGACCTTCTCAATAAACATGGAAAAACTGTGAAAGAATTAAAGGAACACATCACAATGCACTGGCTGGAATTCATGGAAATTGTTGTCTAATCATCTAGATGTCATCAAGATGAGTAAAACTGACCTCACCTATTCTCAACCAGCCAAACATAAAATAAATCCTGGGATATGCTATAAACATAAAACTTCAACACTTCCCTTAAGAAGATTACAATAATGCTCAGATACAACCTTACCTGGTACTGTAGATTAGCAACATAAGTTCTTTTAAGGAATTCAGACAAAAACAATAGTGTTCTTCTTCCAAGTTCTGGCATAAGGTAATGTAGAACGTTTTGGTTCTAACTGTATAATTCTGTAGAGATATTTTTCACAGTTGTATTTTTAGGGGACTTTGCTTGCCAAGTCCACTAAAATATTTGACGTTATATTTTCCTCTGTGTTCTGGCTCATTCAGAGGGTACAAGTCCCTCTGACATTTGGGGATTCTTCTTGTCCCAAAGCACTGGCACTGACATCAAGAAAAGAAACTACCAAGATTTCACTACAATGAGCTTCAGTCATATTTTGAAGAACAAAATAAATCATATTACTGTACTTGACTGAATTCTGTCTACTTTGCAGCTTTATTCTCCTTTCAAAATAAATACCAAATAACATCTTACAGCTATATATTTATATTATTTCCAATGTTTCAGCACTATTAAGATTATCCATCTTTAGGCAAATTACATGTCAAATCATACAAATAAAAACAATCTCAAATTAAAAAAACACTGCTGATCACAGAAGAAAAGCATAATTCTTAGTTTCTAAAAGTCCTGTCAGAAAATTTATTTCAGCTTTCTAAAAGCTAAAATAAAACAAACCAGATTGTTAGATTAGCCTACATGTGACTACATACAGAATAGTTGATATCTGCATTGGTATTGCCAGGGAAATGATGCCATATGTATCATATATTAACACAAATGACATAATGATATAATTGTGTCACAATGCAAGCTGCTACAAATTAACAAAAGCCCAGTATTCTCGTCCTTTGCCCAATGGCATCAAAATGACATACATCCCTTCGTTTTGATACCCTTGAATCTTCTCCTGGATGAATGTTATGGACCCTTTCCTTATACTGTACAGTATACTTCCATTGTCCTCACCCATCAGGAGTATTCAGTTTTGACAAAAAATGTACAGATATTCTTTTTTTTTAAAAAAATTAGGACAGAGGTAATTGACAACCTTTAGATGACCACATATTCGTTTTTGGTGAAGGCAGACTGTGCTTGAGGGGTTACAAAAGAAGGTGACCAAGGCTCTTTTACATGTGTAGTAAAGCCAGCAATGAGGGCACCTTTTTCCTGGTTTAGATGGGACATGTTTCTGTATTAACTGTTTTAACTGATTTTAAGGATTGCATTGCATTTTCAAATCATATAAGAAGACTGAAAATATATATTCAAATCTTACAGGAATGAATCCAAGCATTGTCCCATAGTAGACTATTACAAAATTCATGTTTTACTGAAAGAATGAGAGAGAAAAAGAACCTTGGTTAGGGAGCAATGAAACAAAAGAAATCAAAGCTGTTTGGAAATCACATGAAAACCATGGGAATAAATAATAGCAGTGAAGTGAAGATCCACTCTGCACACTTGCAGAGTCAATTGTCTTTTGACTCTTCTTCAACCAGAAGAAGTCTCCATTTGTGATCATGAAGCATTTTTATAATGTAGTACCGTTAAGAATTCCTGCTGCATGCACTGGTTTCCATTTACCCCCTATGTCAGGGGAGGACAAGATATCTCTAATGGCAACACAGGGATCTCGTACCAAATTTGGCAGCAAAAGTATTCATTTTCAGCAGCATAATTTTGCAGGATTGCTTTTCTCAAAAATATGAATCGAAATTGCTGTTCAATGTGATTCAATAATATGTCTTCTCACTAAACTGTTTAATTGCCACACAATTTTCACATAATTAACATATAGTAAAGATCAAATCATTCGGTATCTTTTAATTGTGCTTTCTTTAAAACTGCTTAAGTTCTCTTTCATCACATGGGTTAGACAAGCCTCCCAAATGCTCATTTAGGAGCATTGGAAAGAGTGGAAATCAACCAAACAAGCAAACAAAATGAAAATGATTTCAAAGCTTCAGAGCATGTGCTGGGAATTACTAAAAGGGTATCGTACCAGAAATAGCTTTATATTGTGAAATACTAGACAATATGTTTCTGAACATTTGCTGTCTGGAGAATTTCTCCCACAGGATAGCAAAAAGTGCAATTTATAAATATATCCTTCCTTAGCATACAATTTTACCCCTTCTATCAAAGAATCATTCTGACCCCCTTCCCCCGATCACTAATAAAATATAATTTACACATTTCTATGCCTGAATATACAGGTGTTACTAACATTGTAATTCAATTCTGTGTTTATTTGAAAGTAAATCCTCCTGTGCTCACTAACTCTATGCAAAGTGCATTTGCCTTCCATCTTGGGTTTACCAACTCATCCATCGATTCTGTCCCCATATAGCAATGGGCAGAACAGAATGTATTTTGTATATTTTTGCACAGTGAAAATAGCTATTTAGACTATTATTCTTCTCTGCAATTCTTCCTCCAGTTTCAGCAATTTTAACCGCTCAGCTGGAGGAGTTGCAAAATAGGTTTTCTGTTCTTCTGAGTATTTATCTTTTACTTCAATAATATCCCGATAGCTCCAGTCCCGCCAGTGAAAATTGAATTTCTCTAGTAGTTCTATTCTTTTTTCTTCTGTTGGTACACAATCAATAGGGCTTTTCTGCAGTAAGAAGGGTACCTTGATATCTGGGAAAAGCAGAAGACCCCGAATTGCAAACCAACCTCCATAAGAGGGGTGAATACAAACACCATATATCTTCTGAAATGAAAGAAAACAAGTTTAAGACATGATGCTCAAAGATGCTCAAATCCTATGCAGAAAAAAGACAGTGTTGACTCGGTACATGCATCATGTTAATCCTTGGATTGTTAAATACAGTACAATAGCTGAATTCACACAACACCTTATGTCTAAAGTAAATAAACTACTGTCAGGATTCTGGCAGTTACTCCAATTAAATCATGAGCCTCAAGCCATCTTCTCAAAACTGTAAACGATTTATTAGAAGTTAACATGCGGGCATTAGCCTGGGCATAGCCAATTCTGAGATACATAATTCACTGTCATCCTTGATCCTGCTTTCCCTCCCAACCCTCTGGGTGTATCATCCAATGAAACACGTCCATAGCCAAGAGTCATCAATCATGCTCTCCAATTAGATTTTTGCCCGGCAGAAGCTTCAGTCATCTAATCAGTCTCTGAAGAAAATATGAATGTAAAGGGCGTTGGTACTTAACTGACACGCCCATTCTCCTTGAGCTGCAAAGAGCATCCAGTAGTGGGAGGTGCTTCAGTCTCTGTTTGTTTAGGCTGGCTTAATTTGCGGAATGCTCCTCCTCCTCCACGGGACTCCTCCCCAGCGTTCCCCAGTTTTGGCGAAGACGAGAGAAACAAACATCCTCGCCCTTAATACGGTAAAAAATTGTTGGCCGAAACAGAGAATGGGCATGTCAGGTAAGTACCAACACCCTTTCTCCTACGAGCTGCTCACAGCATCCAGTAGTGGGACATACCAAAGCTTGGCCTGTCCTACGGAGGGACTCAGTCTGTCTTGGGATCCCCTCCTGGTCCCTGTGGATCCGTTGCAGAACCCTTCTGGCAAAGGAGG
Organism: Laticauda colubrina; assembly: GCA_015471245.1. Classification (NCBI taxonomy): domain Eukaryota; kingdom Metazoa; phylum Chordata; class Lepidosauria; order Squamata; family Elapidae; genus Laticauda; species Laticauda colubrina. The sequence continues at coordinate 47,093,198 of BLBF01000020.1, forward strand.
CCTAGGCTGATGCAAACACATCTATTTTATAATGTCTAATGAAAGGCAATGGGGAGGCCCAGGTTGCGGCACGACAGATGTCAGTGATTGGTGCCTGCATGGCCCAAGCTGCCGATGTTGCGGCGCTCCTTGTTGAATGAGCTTTTATGCCCCTGGGCACCTGTAGTGATTGAGTCTGATACGTTTTCGCAATTGCGGCCTGTACCCAACAGCCTATTGTGGAGGAAGAGACCTTGCATCCCTGATTGTTGGACTGAAAAGACACAAATAAAGCTTCTGTTTTCCTGAAAGAGGCTGTGCAGTGAATATATACTCGCAACGCTCGCCTCACATCCAGCCGATGCCATTGTCGTTCCAGCCCTTGGGATGGCCTGGGACAAAAATTAGGAAGTATCAGTTCTTGTGCCCTGTGAAAGGCTGAATTAACTTTGGGTATGAACGTAGGATCAGGATGAAGGACGACCCTGTCGGAATGGAAGATGCAAAGATCTTGTCTGATCAAAAAGGCTTCCAGTTCTGAAATATGATGAGCAGAAGTGATCGCTGCAAGAAAAACTACTTTATACGTCAGAAATTGGAGACTTGACGATTGCAAAGGCTCGAAAGGGCACTTAGCAAGTGCAAGAAGGACCTTGTTAAGTTCCCAAGTGGGATAACGGAGAACCATTGGCAGACATAAGTTTGTGGCACCTCGAAGGAAACACCGTATGCATGGATGATGAGAGATAGGAGACCTCCATAAGTGACGACTGGCGCCAAGGTTGCCACTTGTCTTTTCAACATATTAGGTGATAATTTGTAGTGGGAAGGCCAAATTGGAATATGTAAGTAGGCCTCCGTCAGATCAATGGATGTAAGGACGTTTGCTTTTCCGACACCAGGTAAGATAAATTGCAGGGTGTGCATTTTACATTTGTGATATACTAAAAATTGATTAAGGCGTTTCAAATCCAAGATTGCTCTCCACACCCCTGAACTTTGGGGAACAACGAAAAGATGTGAATAGAAACCTCGCCCTCGTTGATCGGTAGCTATATGTCCAGTAGTGCTGAATAGCTGTCTCCGTAAGATTTCGTTTAACCGGATCTCTGTAAAGAGGGCACGACATAAAGTCTGCAGGAGTGGATTGAAACTCCAGCACGAGGTCAAATCTGATCATGACTCTGACCCAGAAATCAGACGTTGAGGAGTTCCATTGGTCCGTGAATAATTTAAGGCGGCCGCCAATGGGAGCCGGGTCCATGGGATTATCTTGGACGCCAGAAATCTATTTCCTGCTTCTCGGAAGGATTTCTTTGGTTGGCCACCCCCTCTGTTCCTATCCCCAAAGTCTGACCTCTCTGGCTGTTGCCCTGGTTGAAAAAGTGGGGGTCTCTGGTATCTGGTTGAGAATGGTCCCTGATAAAAGGGCCGAAAGGATCCCCCTGAAAGGATTGAGGGTTTCTAGGGTCTGAATTCCGAAAAAGGAAGGGTAAAATTTTCTTTTAGTTTTGAGTCTCAATGAGTAGCAGATTGAGGGAAGGGCCAAACCATCTGTCTCCCGCGAGAGGAAATAAAGCGAGCTTGCATTAATGTTTAATATCTGCTTGCCAATTCTTTAACCATAGCAAGTGTTGCACTGTGACATGTGAAGTAATGGCTCTGGCTGAAAACTTAACTGCATGAAAGGTTGCATCAGCTGAGAATTCGGCAGCTGCTATAAGCTTTGCAATGTCTTGGTGTGCTCTAGTGTTAGAGTTGGGGACATGCTCCTGTAATAGCCAGAGCCATCTAAGGGAAGAACAGGTAAAGAAGGAAGTGGCCATGGCCACTCTGATGGCCCACGCATCAGACTGATGGGCCCTGCATATGGGCCCTGCATAGCTCGGCCCGTTTGTCCTCCGGCTTTAATGCCTCCAGCACCTCACTGGGAATGGAGGATGAGAACACTAATCCCACAATGAGTTTGTCTACCTCAGGAGTATCAACAATTTTAAGAAATCTGGGGCCAAATTAAAGAATTTCCTGTCGTAACCAGTGAGGGCCGGGTACACTGCTGCAGAAGCCCACTGTTTCTGTACCAGGTCTGCAAACATGTGAGGGACTGGAATCATGTTTGCCTCGACAACAGGATGGGTGAAGATGAGATCTTCTGGTCCCTCGTCTGACAGAGTTGGAATGGTAGAAGGGGCCAGCTTGTCCAGTCGCGCAGTGTTTTTGGCCTTGAACAATAGAGATTTGAAAAGTTGTAGCCAGAACAAGCCTGTAAATATAGGTTGGTCGGGAAGAAGGCCCTCATCCTTCAACATCCCCCTTTCTAAGGGGTCTGCTTCCGACATGGCCAGGTCAGTATCATGCATTGATTTTGATTCACTCTGGTCCATCTGCTCAATGTGTTCCACCTCTTCCTCCTGCGGCACCTGTAGGAGCTTATCCCCTTGAAACTGTACCTGGGTATAGTGTTGCTCTGACCTAGCCAATGTTCGAACTGATTGCAAATCATACTCAGTGAGTGCAGGATGATCCCTGATCAGAACCGCATGTTGTAGGCCTGCTGCGATTCCCTGACAGATAGCCATCTCCATCCAGGTCTTCATTCACTCTGGCACATCGTCTGGAAGAGATTGTTCCTGTCAAAGACCAGCAGCCGTTAGTGTGAACATCACTTCGGGTATTCTTTGCATGGTTGGTGATTGAGCTGACTGGGCCTGTTGACTCAGAGGAGCCATGCTGCGCCTGGATGAGACGGAGAGATCTAGGGGGGTAGGAGGGAGGAAAGAGGCGGACGGCTCTGGACTGTAGGGTGAGGAAGCTTGAGAGGTCCTGTGTGCCTCCCGCGTGCATTTATCTATTTGTTTTTCCAGTGCCTTGTGGCGCCTGTTGGCATCCTTTTCTGATGCCTTAAAAGTCCTTTTTTAATTAAGATTGTGTTGAGATTTGGACTTGCCCCTAGAAGTTGAGGTGTGTGAACCACTACCCCTTGCCATTTGATTGTGGAATGAACAGTACACTCATTATTTAATGCTATATTATGTAGGCGGTTGGCGCGCCCAGGGACCTGGGCAAGAATGAGCAGGGTGCCCTGAAATCAAATCCCCTCCCTTTTTAAAAAAAATATGGATATCTGCTTCAAAATTGAGTCGTATCTCAACAAATAATTTATTATTGTTATGAAATTGCTTGTATTATTATATTGGTATGATTAATATGATTATCTTAGTATTATTATTATCAGAGCGTATGGGTATGCAAATATATATCAAATTTGGATGTCCCAATCAGCCAAATTGAGAATGCCAAGCAGGCCAAATTATCACTCACAGGCCTTCAACAGCTTCCCTGTACAGGCAGACTCTGGCCTAGGTGGTCGCTGGCCTAGGTGATCGCTGTTGTGCCGCTGGATAGGGAGAACTGTGAGGGCTGAGCCAACAACATGAATTAACAAAGGCCTCAAATAGGTTGGAAACGAGGTTGAAATGATTCCTCGGGGTATTTTGTCTAAAAAACCCCTTCAATCTGGAATAAGGATTACCTCACAGTCTATTGAATTAGCACTCAACGCGGCCACACGGTCCCTTTTCAGCAAAAAAATGGCAACTGGACATTATTTGTGGCGCACGCCCCAGAAGCAATCTCCCGCTGAGAAAAGGGATAAGCTCCAACAGCTTTCCCTTAGGGCTAAACCGGCAGGGAGGGATGAAAATAACCAGGCAATTACACCTCCACCCCTAAATGGTGTTCTTGGGGGGGGGGTGTGAACCTGCAATATGACTCAGGAGAGAGTGAGAGAGAAAAAAGCCACGCCATTTAAATGTGAAAACGGCTTGGCGATCGTAATGGCAAGGGTAGGGCTAGTGGCTGGGGTGGGCAGAATGAAATCGAAGCCTCCTTGCACTTAGGTGCACAAGGAGTGCTTCCTGATAATGCAATCCCCGACAGCCAGATAGCAAAGGCAGCATTGGTAAGTAAAAGAACAATTGTTAGAAGAAGAGGAAATTGACTATCTGAAAACCTTAACGAGAATTCTCCTGTTTCGGCCAAGGATTAACAAAAAGCACTGCCTATCTCTCATGAGGCTGAGCCAAAACTGGGGAATGCCGGGGAGGAGTCCCATGGAGGAGGAGGAGCATTCCGCAAATTAAGCCCAGACTAAACAAGCAGAGATTGAAGCACCTCCCACTACTGGATGCTCTGAGCAGCTCGTGGGAGAAAGTACAGTACTTTCAATTCCATACTGCTGCTTGCTCTTTGAAACTCCCCCCCTTCTTTTTGTTGACAACTATAAAATGTGTATACAAAATGTTTTATGAGTTGACAACTACACTACATAGATAAATGGCTACAATGTTATATTTTTCAAAAGGTAGCTGTGGAAGTTTAGTAACAGGATTTGACCTGGAGTTTTCTACTACAACCATTTTTCAAACCCTCACACCTATAGAAACTTGCCTTTCAGTTACTTTAAGAAATAGTTTCAAACAAAGTTGAAAACTAGTAATGAGAGGTTTTTACACATTCCTTTTGCCCCATTATTACATAAAGTGAAACAGGGTTTGCATAAAGGCTTTTGAAATCATATATCGTTTTGGAAAAACAAAACAAATTAGGCACCTATTTGACAGCAGTATAAAAAGTAGGTTACTAATTTATTGTCAAATAGTACAACTAGAAAACTATGAATATTAACTTGAAAATAAATCCACTAAATTCAGTGGAATAATTTCCAAGCAAGAATATGCAAAAATTGTTACCGCAGGAGAATGGCAAATTTATCAGACAAAGGGTCATAATTACTCTTGGGGGAGAATATCAGGAACTACTTCTCAAATGGGGACAGAGACAGAGATACCCCTATTCTCCCAGCTGTTATTCAAGTCATTCAGCCATTATACATGTCTACACCAGAATATTTAATAAACAATAAACCCGAGTTCATTGTTACGTACTCTCAGATAAGTGAGTACATGATTATACCTTTACAGTATTTGGTTGTGCATATTTTTAAACATTAGATTTAATATATAATTTTTAAATGATACGTATATTTTTATTACTTGATCTTGGTTTTCTCTCAAAAAAACTGAGAGCAGATATCCCAATTGTTTAATTGCTGTGTTGTTTCCCTACAGGAAAAGCAGGACTTACATTTTGGAACTAAAAATTTGCTATTTGTTTGAGCTATGAAACAGTCAGGTGCAGAATAGTACTGAACATCTGTTTTCAAAAACAGAAATAATCTAGAAGTTGGCTCTCAACTATTTGTACCAGAAGATTGATAATGTAAATACATACCAAATCTGACTTTCATTTGTATGGGAATGTATAAAATAAGTGGTCAATTATCAAGCTATAATCCCCTTCTATCTTGCCAACTCTGTTAGACAATCCTTTAGGACACCTTAATATTTATCTGCCACATGCAGTGAAACAAGCTCTCTATATTTTCATTCCTAACAGATCAAATCATAAAATCAAAACTAGTCACACCTGCCTATATTCCAGAAGAAGATATATATATATATACATTTATAATTAGAAAGAATTTGAATCCCACAACTTTATTTTAAAAAAAATCAAGTTATTTTCAAAATAAACTTTTTCAATAATTTATGGAACATTATTAGATGCTGAGAAAAATTTCAAACTTTGGAGGCAAAAATGTGCTGAAAGTTTAAAATATAATCAGATCCTAGGCAACTGCCACTATTCCACAATGGATGTTGGAGATTTTTATTTCTTTTTACTCCCCAACCCTTGTCAACATATTTGAAAAACCTAACAACACATATTGTACTAAAGAAAAATAATTGTATTACATTGATCTCCAATTTTATAATCTGTCCAAGGGAAGAATCTTGCATTACACCATGGAATTAGATATGTAAGTGCAAGATACAAGCTTAATAATAATACAAGTGGAATGGAAGAGGAAATCAGGCAAATAATCTGTAAAACATACTTGATCCTTCTGAACTGATAAAATCAGAAATGACCCATCAGTTCTCAAAGAAAAAAATCTGCCCTGCTGTTCTCAATCTGCTTACTTTTTCTCCCCAGGAATCTTGATGTACATCTTTTCTCTGATAGAGGTATGCAGCTCCAGCCACATGTGCTGCTGTTTGGGCCAGGAATTTGGGCTTCCTGTTGGGCAGGATCTCATAATCATACATGATATCCATCTTCTGGTCAGCAAGACTCTGGAAAGAAGAGTTTCTATTACAAGTGAACCTGCAACGTAAAGGAATAGTGGCTGCAGATATGTGTAGAAATGTAGGAAGCATTTCTAGAAGCTCCTGCCTCATCGAATGATATGAAATGGTGATGAAGAAGTTACAGCTTTTGGTAGAAGAAGTTAAAGCTTTTTACAGCTTTTTGAAGCACATGGCATTGTATTCTCTCAAATATCATTGATTTTTAGCTTGGGATTCCAGAAATTATTTCATCAATCCTTTTAAGACATTCATAGGCCTTCTCATGCATAGGCCTTCTCATGCATATAAACATGCATTGTTTATAATTGGTTTATAAACAATGTCAAAGTTTTTTTTTAAAAAGTCTCCACATAAAGGTTTCGTTATTTTTTGTTTGCATACATATTAAACTGAGGCAGTTGAATTATATCAATTTGAATTAACATTCTAAACATTGGAAGGTGGAGAAACAAGAAAAACTACTCTGAAGGGTCAAATTTATTGGTAATTACGTTTGTACAGCACTAACTTAACTATAGCTAAGCAAAGTCTATCACTCTATCACAAAGTCCATCTGGGTGGTTATAATAGGTAGATTGAAGCAAACTGAAGCAAAGCAAAGCAAATTATCCTATGCCAGAAACTTTACAACCATAATTGCCTCTGTGCGTAGATCAGCAGATATGTGTATAATGGAAAGCTGGGTTGTTATGTTTGCACACCTGACAAACCATCTTCAAATTTGAACAAAAGCCATAAAAGGTAAAATCATGTCACATGACATAAAGGCACTATGATGATGGAGTAATTTATTTAATTATTTATAAATTTTATTGGCTGCCCACTCATCTCAGGTTAACTTTGGGCAGCTTACAATCATGTTATTGCTTATAAAATAATCAAATAATAAACTCCACAAAGCCTTATTGCCAATTGCATCAGCATATTGTGAGTTTTGTACAAAGATAATAACTAAAACAAATGTTTGAGGCAACTATTTGCTCCACAAATAATTTTCTAAGAAAGTGATATACTTGTCCAGAAAGATAATTTTCTATGTCCCTGTCTTTTAAATATAGAAAAACATATTTAAGTTGTTACATTTGAAAAAAACTTTGTTTTCAAGAATGATGTTTGTTTGTGTCTGCTTGCAGATATAGTTAAATTATGTTTATCTTTGTACTAGTTTTTTTTTCCTCATCAAAATTTCAAATATTTAGAAAAATTATCCTTCATCTTTAGCCAAAAATGAATTAAATCATCTCTGTGTAATATCACCACACGGTTCCCTAATCTCAATAAAATTAAAAACATAACCATGATTTCTACAAATTAAAATACAGTCAGAAATATGAAAGATATGCAGTCTCTTTTATTTAGGTTTTTAGTGATAAAAATGTAAATGTGTGCTTCCCTAAAGTGCAGCAATGTAACTCAGTGGTTTTTTTTTTAATTTTTGGCAACTTTAAGATGTGTGGGCCTTAACTCCCAGAATTCCTCAATGAGCTAACCTAATGGGATTATCATACTCGTTAGTTATTTTCATGGACATACCAGAGCTATATGAACTACAAAACTCCAGTTTACAAAGAGATTGCAGGAAAGAGATACAGAAAAGCCTGATTCTTTGTTGTCATTCTAATCTATCTGTGATTATTGGATTCTTGAGCCTGATAAGTGCTTTGTGGTCTGTAAAATGCCAACTATATATTGTTTGATTTTGCCATGTGGTATTCTGCTCTTATTCATTCCCATAGCAACAATATCATACTGCCTTTGAGACTGATAACTCCAGATATATAGGACTAAAATTCCCTTAATCTCTGGCCAGAACACCCAGATTGTAGACAACTATAGTAAAGACTAGCCAGTAAGACTTCCATTTCTATAACAGAACAAATGCTGTAAAATGCTTCAAGGTCCTTTGCTGATTAATTCTATTCATCTAGCTATTTTATTTTCCCAACTCACTCTAAAATATGATCTTTTAAAATTATGACACCTAATAGGAACACAATCAAACAGCTAAATAAAAGACATGAATTTTCAGAGCTAAATATCAAAATTAAAAAATACCTGTATTTCACTGGCATATGCTTAGTGTTTTTAAAAATTCAAATGTAGTATTGTTAACCTTTTACAAAAAAGCAACTTGTCACTAAAATTGGCCTTCTGTAGAAAGACTGGAAAACAGAAAAAGAAATACTGATTTATTTTTTTAAAAAGAGACAAAGAGTTTGCTAACCTAATTCTATCTTGCCTAGATGTGTGAAAAGCATTATGGTATTAAAACTAGATTATTATATTAAGAGCAAGAAGTGTTCCTAAGGAAAAATCTGGTAAGCTCTGCTTTATTAGCTATCAACACTATCAACAAGCATAGCAACACCTAGGTATAATATTGCATTAGAGAAAATGTTGATATGTAAGGACAAAAATTGCATTTATTTATTAGATTTATATTACTATTCATCCAGCAATTCAAAGTGACAAATATAGTATATATTTCCTCTCTTTACCTTTTCTCATAGCAATACCATATGAAATAGAGAGGGCTGAAAAAAGTGAGTGACCCAAAATCACCTAGCAAGATTCTGTGGTTAGGAATGGACCAGAACCTGGGTTTTCTGCTCTATATCGTCATACCCCACTGGTTCTCAGAATAGTTCACAATAGATGTTGGTTTAGATATGGATACAACTCATAAATATGTTCATCCATTGATATTGGCTAAATGAAGATTTAGACACATTAGTTGAGATTGTTGAACATACAAAACTATGCTCTACTTCACAGTTTCATGAATAAGTTACAACTGATCAGATTAACAATAATGCTAAGCCATGCACTAGAATTCAGGAACAGAGCTCTTGCAAGCTTGCTTATCGAAGCAGGACATCATGATCTGGTTCAGAAAAGGCATTGCCAAACCATGCCAGCATTGTATTTATATGCTGAACTCATGAGTTTGCCTTTGAATAAATATAAATAATAGGCCTTACATGGATGTAATGGCTATCTACTGTTAGAATAGGATAGTGGATTGAGTCTTGCCATAACCAAGCAGGTCTGTTTTTGTATTTGTAATGGAGAAGAGACAAAAAGGGGGAATGGATTAGTCTTACCTCTTTAATCAGCGAGAGATGATAAGAAATGCATTGATCCACTGGATCGTGAATCTTCTTCAGCAGCCGTTTCTTCAGAAAGGGTTTGAATGCCTTGTCAAACATAGCAGGAATGCTAAGTACTACAAATGCCAGAGTATCATCAGAATAACGCAGATGTAAAGTTGTAGGAAGAACCTCATTGTACCATTTTATCTTCAGGAGAGAAGAAAAAAATGTTATTAACATAACATAGGAAGACTGGCATCTAAGAATGACTGGATGGCCGAGTCTGGATACAGGAAGTTTCATTGTCCAAAAAAAGTAGCAGTTAATTTTTTTTTCTACAAGCAAAAGATTAAGGATATCTTTACTCCCATAATCTGGTGCTATGGGATGTATTTAAAAAAAAGACAGGTAAGCATACATAAATTGAACATCAGCTGCATATTTTTCCTAAGATTCAGTTTTCCAAAATGTAAAGATTTTCAACTATCTTTCAAGGCTTGGATAGAAACAGAAAGGGTACAAACAGAGAAATGGGAAGCTGGTTTGCATATTAGATTTACCTATTAGGTTAATACTAGAACTAGTTATACAGAGTTAAAGTGTGGAGGAGGGAACTAAATAAAACAGTAATCATATTTCAACTTAATTAGCTAATATAAGCTTTTAACAGGATCACTGGTATTCTTTCTGATGCCTCTGTATTAATGAACCAAACAGTTCTCCACCACGCTGCTTTGAGAATCCAGCATTGGGATATGACTCCGCTCTCTGATGTCATAGAGCTGAATCTACCACTATAAAAAGGCAGCCTCTGCTGAGAGCCCCAGCTTTTTGACTCAGCTCTGATGACATTAAGAGCTGTTGTCTCTGGAAGCATAGTTAAATCAGCAATCTCCTAACAACAATGAAAGCAAATACAGTGACTGTATACCATCAGCGTAGCTCCCGAGGCTCAGGTAGAGCTATGCTCGTGAGGAGAGCGGGAATCCGTTCTCTTCCGCCGGTCAGCTGTCCCAGCAGGGTGCTTACAACCTGACAATAAATGCGGCCTGGGAGAGAGCCGTGGATCCTCCGAGCCAGCAAAAATCCTCGAGGCTTGTTCTTTCACTGTTCAGCTCCCTCGCCATTCTATTGAGGTGCGCTGCTCACAAAGACCATTTACACTGGGAGACTTCCCACGCAGTTGCCTGTGGCGCGAGTCTCCTGGAGTGCAGAATTAGGCCTCAGAAACCCCAGTCATCAGTTAGCCTCCCATGTGGTCCCCCAGCGACTCTAGGTCCGATCTAATTGCACCTTCCAGCTAGTGTTTAGACACAGAAAAGCGGACCATTTTCAACGTAAGGCAGCTTTTTAGGCAGAATCTTCCCAGCCCAAGGTTCCAAGATTTCTTACTCGCCTACTTCTTACTTCGCCTACTTGCGAAGCTCCTCAACCAAGCCTCTGCCTTCATGGCTGGAGGCCATTTTAGGATCGTGATCTTTCAGGCACCATTTTTATTGGGCCTCAAAGCAGTCATCCATTCTCTCTGGCCTCCATCTCGGAAGGCACCCTATGGAGGAGCTGACAGCACCTCCTGTGTTTTTTCTAGAGTAATGAAGAATAACTGGGCTCAACCAGGACCATCAGGCAAGCAGGCCATTCAAGGCCCCGAAGTCTCAAAGAGGCCTCTGAAGAGAAGACGACCAAGAGTCCTTTCAGCCAACAGGGAGGCAGCAGCAAAGATTAGGACAAAGACCCTTGCCCCCAAGAAAGCTTCAAAATCAGAACTTAGGTCAGAAAAGCGGAGCATGCTGCCCTAGAAAAACAGTTTATAAAAAAAAAAATCAGCAATTGCAGGAGCAGGGGTATTTGCAGTCAGGAGAATCTCAGGCCTACACTGACCAGGCCCCAGGAACTGGGGGGGGGTCAGCTGGGAGTTCAGCAAACCATCTTCAGGTTTGGTACCCTGAAAGGCCAGATGAGACCCTTCCCCAGGACTTCAGCAGATCCGGATCCTGTTTCAGGCCTGCTAGTTGGGATACTGGTAAGCACAATCCTCAATGTTTATTGCCCCAAGAGGGATATAGGCATAGGGCGGAGGCATCTTTTACCCCAACTGTGGCTGGGCTCCATCCCATGGGCCCTCCCCCAGAAGACAAACCCCAAGATATCCAAACTATGGTCTCTGTGGCAGTCAGGCAGGGCATTGCTGAGGGATTCCAGCAGCTCCTCCACCCATGGGGGGGGGGGGGGGGGCTAGTATCCTCTCCTCCTTCTGTCAGCTCATTTATTCCTCTCATCCCTCTAACTGAGGACCCTCATACAGAGCAGAGCAGATCCTCAGAGGAGGAGGAAGAGATATAGCAATTGATTCATTGTTAGTCTGTGTTAATTGATGGGGTCCAACCTACCATCATATGGTTCTAACATATGCAAGTCTTGTACTCTAAATGGAACCCCAAAAGACTTCTATTACAAAGACTCATCTCAGCATTAAGCTCCAATGAGAAAAAGGGTGCTAATTCCTGTTATTACTTCTGTGATGGACCATGTAATCTTGTACCAGAAAAAAAACATAAAGATGCTATTCTGCTGAGGCAAGAACTCGTACAGCCAAGAAACCATGGAGAGTAAGTATGCATTTAAATAAATAAAAAGTTGTGAGAGATTATTCAAATGATGTAAGAAGTCATGGTTGCACTAATTCATAATATTTACTTTTGACATAATATGTCGCATTATGTTTGCAAATCACTGATTTGGAGTTATGTGAATCCAGCAATTTTATCTGATTTAACAAACCACAAATAGTACATTATGTGAACTGACAATGAACAACAGATGAATGTTAAGTGTTTGGTCTCTTGTTTAGTGAAAAATCACCACTTTATTCAATCATAGCTTAGCACCTACAATTGGACCCATGGCATGATACACCCATTATATATTTTCCTTTCTACAACCTTCCATCATAAGTGCAAGAAGGAGCTGCCTTTTTTGCCTCTAAAATAATTATTTCTGTCTGGGTTTGACTTTAGTCATGTTTGTTACCCTTGACTTTTATTCTTTCTATATTTAAGCTTGCATTGACTGTTTCTTTCCTAGCGTACCATCCAATAAAATTATTAGCATTGAGTTCTAAAAAAGTACTATGCTTCTTTTAATTGCAATCTAGTCTTCCCTTTCTCTACACTGAGGCCCTTCTTTGATGAATCTGAATTCAAAGATGCTAGGTGTCTCTGTCCACTCTCAAATATATGATTATCTACAAAAAGTACAATGCCAAACCAGGTCGAGTTTCCACAACCCATTAGACAAAATGTGGTTAATTAATGTGTTATATATTTTTATGACTATCTCATTATTCAGTGAGAAGCCAGCTTTTGTAAAATAATTTAAACCTGTTTAGAGCAGCACTGCCTTGCATTTTGATGGCTTCATAAAAAAACATTGTTATATAGAACACTATGACTGTGTGTACAGTTGATGTTCTGTATATTAATAGCATAGTTGGGCTTACTCATGCGGTAGGGTTTTTGTAACCGAGGCCCTAGCATTTGTATAGGTATTTATTGGTTTGGTTTGGCTAAGCCAAACTGTAATATAACTGTATTACTCCATATTATTATTGGCTGGCAACTATTGTGGCAAGATAATAGGGCTGGTTGCCTTGCTGATTTTGAAGCACTGAAATTCTACAGAACTGGCTTCATGTTCCTATTGTTTGCACTATTTTTTTTTTTTAAGTATTTGGCACAATTTGTCGGGCATGTTGTATCCTCTAAATAATTTGGAGAATGATTTCTCATATTCGGTAGCTTATAATCAACTTGATTGGAAAAATATCTATTTGACTTGTTAGAAAATGCAAATAAGATACTTCCTCTTTAAACCCTTTAAATATGTCTTTTAGCTCTTCAAATGTTAGAATAGACAACTAGAAACAGCAATTTACCATGCTGAGATTACTGTATATACAATTTTCTTTTGATTGCCCAGATTATTCAATTAATACCAATAGCTCTTAAACTTATATACCACCCCACAGTACTTTATAGTACTGTCTGGACAATTTACAATGTCAGCATACTGTCCCCAACAATTTGGGTCCTCATTTTACTGACCTCCAAAGGATGGAAGGCTGAGTCAACCTTGAGTCCTGACAGGATTGAACTTGAGCAATTAGCTGGCAATACTGCATTCTAACCTCTGTGCCATGTTAAATTATAGCTGGGACCTGCATCTATGCAAATAATTTACCTCCTCAGCATCAATGTTTAACTTGTAAGACAGTGCTAGTTGATATTAATTTCCATATAAGCTATTATTGTCCATATCTCCAATTTTATATTAATTTGCATTCCCTTTCAATGCCAGTTTTGATAGTTCTGAGCAAAGTAGCTTCTACCAAGTGTTTATATGTCACATCACACATTATGTGATCAGTAGTTGGCTTAATCATATTTTTGTCAGGTAATATTGAGTTCACATTCTGTACTACACCTCAAATCAGAAGTCCACAACCACATAAGGCCCACAAAGACTTTATTGTAGTTCCCAGAAATCTTCAGAAATTGTTACTAAATTATCATTTTAATATGACAACAGGAGCCAATTATTAACCACATGACTAAATCCAATATGGCACTCAAAAGCCTTTGGGTTTATCCTGTCAGAAATCACCTGTATTAAAACTTATTTGATACCACACACTAAGACAAAATCTGATAAACTATAAGTGGGACTAAATGCTTTTTATGAACTTGGTTTATATAATATTCAGAACAAGTGTTTTTTACAGCATTAGATAATTGTGTAGCAGTATCCTAAGAAAGAAATTATGATTTACAAATTGCAGCCCCAATCAAGCCACACCGTGGTTCAGAATTCTATAACCAATGCAATCTGAAGAGACCATAACAACAATAAGCAACTGAGATTTTGTTCCCAATCTAAGCAAAAGGATTCCTTGATATATAAAAAGGATGCTGGATTGCCAAGCAGCATTTGAAATCAACAGTTCACTGGTTTTCTCAAGCTGTGTATCTTTCTCAACAGATCTTTAAATGGAACAAAAACTTCAAAAAGGAAATCCATAATTGAACTATCGATAAAGAAATAAAGCATGACGTAGAGTTAGCAATATTACGGAAACAGCTCAGAAAAAGGAATAACACAAGATTAATTACATCTGTGTAAATGAATTGGAGAAAAAATGATGAAAGAGGTAACTTGCCAGTTTGATCTATTTATTATTTGCACCATTCTCATACAACAGCATTTCCTAATACAGGTAGTCCTAAACTTACAACTATTCATTTTTGACAGTTTGAAGATCACAATAGCATTGAAATAGGTGGCTTATGACTATTTCTCACCAGATGGTTGCAGCCTCCCCATGGTCACTTGATTAAAATCCAGATGCTTGGCAACTGATTCATATTTATGGCAGTTGCAGTGTCTCTGGGGTCATGGGATCTTCATTTGCAACCTGACAAGTCAAGTCATTGGGGAAGCCAGATTCAGTTAACAAACTGTGTTACCAACTTAACATCTGCAGTGATTCACTTAACAACTGTGGCAAGAAAGGTCATAAAATGGGGAAAACTTACTTAACTGTCTCCCTTCCCAACTGAAATTTTGGGCTCAATTGTGCTCGGGAGTTTGACAACTACCTGTATCTACCTAAAAATCGCAAAATTATGCTGCAGCAAAACGTTCTGATGCCTCATATATTGTTTCTACGAATATTAAAAGATTGCCTGCCAATTATATCACATATGAATGCCAATGTGTGATTTAAATACGTCCAAATCTGTAGAAAAGTACCAACAATAAATAGTAAATCAGTAATCGCCTTGTCTGTCTCTCTCTCTCTCTCTCTCTCTCACACACACACACACACACAACACACACAAACAAAACGACAGTTATTCCTTAACATTATAAGCACTGCAAAACGTCAAGGAAAGGAAACCCTTTTTAGATAGTATAGTTAAAGAGCTGTATTGGTCTACAGTGCAAAAACATCAGAAATCTGGTAGCACCTTTTCCGACGAACACATATTTTGTGAACTACAACTAAAACCTTTCTGCGTGACAGTACAGGGCATTAAAAAGTATATACCGATCTCTCCCTCCTTAACTGAGCGCTCTACCTCCTAACATGCCCGCGGTACCTTAAACGGGTAAATCTCAAAACCCAGATTTTCCAGAAGATCTCGGATCTTTCTCTCCAGATGGACCACATGTAACTCCATAGTGCTCGATCGCCAGGTCCTATGGGAAATGTAGTTTTCGCGGCGCACGAAAGGCCCTCGCCCACATGCCCGGCGTGGCGAGAGAGTGTCAAGCGATCGGGGACGACTGCCGGCGGTGCCCCTTTTTGTCTTTCTTCCGCGACTGGCTACGACGAGCAACGTCTCCGGGACATCCCCGACTGCGGCCCTGCCGCTTAACGTCCCCGCTCAGAAGTAAATCAACGGGACGCCCGGATTTTCCCTGTCCAGAAGCCTTCGCGGCTTAGCGGAAGGCGGAATCGGCCGACCTCAGGCTCTTTAGCGGTCCGCGGAGGACGCGCTCGAATCGGCGGCGAGACCAGGGCCCTGGGAGGGACGCGGGCGAAGACTTTGACGGCTCTTTCGCTGGTTGGCGGTTTTCAAGCGAGCGTGAGCGGAACCGTCCTGAGTTTTGGCGGAGCTGAGCGGCCGCTGCCTCGTCCTTGGGTCGTCGCCTAAAAAGCCTCTTAGGCCGGTTCCGAGTCTCCCCCCGGATCGCTCAGGTGACCGCCGAGTTTCTTCCTTTGGCTGGGTGCAACGGCCGAGGGTGAGCGAGGTTAATTGGTGAAAGGCACCTTCCCCAAATTCTGGCCTGGGTCACGGACTCGGCCTGAGGCAACTTAACTGGGTCATTTCTGAGGGAGAGTCGGTGGATGTAATTCCCCTAAAGGAGGCCGGCTTTGAAGCAATTGAGGCGGGTAGGGAGGGGAGAACCGTGTCGCTCGTCATCCATTTAGATTTACTTATTGGTACAATGGCTGCGGGCTCCTCACTTCTTCCCTGCCGCTATTGGTTTAGAGGGGGAAAAGCAGGTGGAGTCAACACGGTGGCGGGAAGGGTAGACAAAAGGATGGCTGCTTCTTTCCTGTGTGCTCTCAACTTGTCCTCTCTGTCTGCTCTCCCAGGTAGATCACCATGTGTGAGGAACAGAGAAATAAGCATTTCCTGCAGTCCTGGGGGGGTTTTTTTGTGTTTTTTTTTTTTGGGGGGGGGGGGCAAACGTTCCCATTTTTTCTTTTGATGCCTCTCACTTCCCTCCCTTCCAATTGACATGTGGAAAAATAGGTTTCTTTTATGATTGCACCTTATCAGGAAAATGCTACTTAAATAAAACCTCTGCATGCAAGCCTGCTGGTGAGATGCCAATACAGGACAATCCCAGAGGTAATTCTGTGAACTCAGCCAACTAGAAGTATTATTGAGTTCAGTTCTGCTTTTCCCTGTCATAAGAACATATTTGTTGTGTTGTGTAAAGTACTCAAAAAAGAATTTGTTCCCCAGTAGAAGCAACTTTAATTTTTCCTGCATGTGAAAAGAGGGGGCAATATTCAGTTGCTCTTTAAAAAGGAACCCACTTGGATGGTTTTACCTTTTGATAAGAAAGATTGTTCTGAAGCATGCATTTAAAATCTGGATCTGATTCTGTGATTTCAAGAATGCTCGTGAATCCCTTTCCTGACAGGAAAATGTCACTGTAGTATTTCAGTCCATTTTATTGAAATGCATCTCACATATTAACATTTTTGTTGCAGTACTTGGTTGTGCTGTTTGGTTTGTGCATCAATATTAATAACACTTTAAAACTCTTTTCACCCACTGAACTTTAAAAGAGATATTTGTCACATATTATTTTGCATAGTTCCCATTCTCCATCCTTTTTGAGACCTTAAAAAAAGAAAACTCTGGAGACTATATGTTTATATTACTTCAACGGTATTTTCTATATTGGGTATGCTTTAGCTGGTCTACAGAAAATTTACAGTGGATTTTATACAGAACAATCTGCAGTTTCAAGTCTGCATCCTGTGATGACTTTTTTGTGTGTGCTGCAACATATTTTTGTGAAGATAACAGAGGAATATAAACATTTTCTCTGACTGCTTTTGCAGATATTCTTTTTCTAGCCAAAGATTTTTCTAAGGTTCAAATGGGTAACCAGTGGATTTCTAAAAGGCATCTTTTCCTCAACAGCATGGATTGGGACGCACGCCTCAGTTCTATATTGGTTGAAACAGACAGCAATATGGCCAAAATTAAGGCAAGTTAACCTGCAGAGCAATATATTGTTTTTCTACTCTGTTGGTGAAAAATATTTAGTGCTTGAGTATTCTATTTGGATGCACACATCTATGCTAAACATATACTGAATATGTATCTTTGAATATGTATATTTGTATCTATTGGTAGATACAAAAACACCTTAAGAGATGTATTCTGTTAAGTGAAAGGATGTTGGTAGTTTCCTGTCTTTAATACTGTAGCTTTTCAACATTGTTAAATAGCAGCTACAAGGCAGGTGAACAAGTTATAATAAATGACAAAAAGAGAAAAGATAAAGTGTTTAATTGAAGCTTAATTTCTGATGACTTTGTAGGGACATGTATATTCCGGTACAGTTTGTTAGCAAAAGTACATAAGTTGTTTTTAATTGTTTCTTCTGGAGACTCTTTTCAGCTTTCCAAGCACTAGCCTGGAAAGTCCACCGCATATATTTTGTGATAGTTTCCCATCCAAGTACATGGTAACATTATTCAGCTACATGCTGCCATCTGTATTGAGGTCATATTTAAATACTTGGATAGTGACAAAAGGGACCACTGTTTTAATGCTCAGTTCAAACAGTAGAACAACATGACAACATTTTGGACAAGCAATGACCTTTACATTTGGGTGGAAAATGTAACAAGCGTTGAATACCTCTTCCTGACTTGTAGTTCTCATTAGATTTGTACTGAATTAATTATGTAGACTCCTAGAGACTTATCAAGATTTAAGTTAAGCTAAAGGCTTTCTTCAGTAAAACAGTTGGAGAACATGTGGCCCTCCAAATGTTTGCTGAATTGCAGCTGTCATCAGTTGTATGAAAAAGTGCTGGGGAGCTGACAATGTAGTTTATCTGATCTGGGTTATCTCAGAGAAATCTTCATCCCTTATATATGTTCATATAGTTAGGGATTTACCAACAAACCATGTATCAGCTTAACATCTATTCTCCAGGAAAAAATACTCTTTACGAATTGTAGAATTATGAAACACCTTGCCTCTAAGATACAAAAAGAGACTACCTTGTTTGCAAAGTGGTTATTCTACAAAAAAAAACCTTAAGAATGTGGACAATGGACCGAGGCTGTTGTAATGTTTCTTTGTCTTGCATTAGTAATGTTGTATATTTTGCATTGACTGCAGTATAAAGCATCTTGAGATTTGGAAGTATTATGAAGTAAAAAATGATTATATAATAACACTGTTCATTGACTTTCTCACTGATGAGGATAAATAAAATAATAGATAAAACACCAATTTCATTCAGATTAGTCCTACCGTGTATTTTCCTACTCGTAAATTGTTTACTGCATCAGCTTGAATTAACTATTTTAATTATGTTTAATGTTGAGATGATATATTCTGCATTACTTTATATACTATATTGAGACAGTGATTACAAAACAATTTTGAATTCTTTTTATGAATAAAGAATGTTCCATTGAAGTTGTAAATGAGCTATTTTTGAATGTTATGTTGAATGCATTTTCTCCTATTGCATGCCAATTAATTTAATTTAATTTACTTATTGTCACTGAACATCATACAATGAAATTAAATACCATCTTCAGTGTATCATACAGTAGATTTCAATAGAGTTACTGCCCTGGGATAGAAGCTGTTTTTCAGTCTATTTGTCCTTGTTTTTATTATCCTGTACTGTCTGCCAGATGGTAATAGTTCAAAAAAAAGATGCCCAGGATGAGATGGATCTTTGAGAATGTTTTGAACTTTCTTAAGGCAGCGGGAGCTATAAAGCTCACAAAGAGGGGAGTGGGCAACCAGTTATCTTCTGAGCAATGATGTTAACTTTCTGGAGTGCCGTCCTATCTGCCACTGTGAAATTGGCAAACCATACACAGGTGTAGTAAGTTAAGATACTCTCTTTGGTGCAGTGGTAGAAGGTCACCAATAGTTTTTCATTCAGTTGTTATGTTCTGAGAAGTCTCAGGTAGTACAATCTCTGCTGGGCCCTTTTGATCAGTGCTGCAATGTGGGCACCCCAGGTCAGGTCCTCTTTTATGGTATCACCCAGAAACTTAAAACTGGCTACTTGCTCCACTTGGTCTCAATTGATAAGCAAGAGCTGGATGTCCGATCTGTTCCTTCTGTCGTCCACTATAAGCTCCTTGGTCTTATTGGTATTGAGGACCAAGTTACTGTCTCCACACCACAAAAGCAACCGGTCCACCGCATCTCAGTAGGCAGACTCATTCACCTGGAGATCATCTGTTGTATCATCTGCAAATTTAGTAATAGTATTACTAGCGTGAGTGGTAATGCAATCATGCACATAAAGAATATAGAGCAGGGGTAGGGAAACTTGGCTCTTTTATCACTTATGGACTTCAACTCCCAGAATTTAACAGTCCCATTCAAGTCAAAAATTGATTTCCCCCACAACTGAAAAACCAGTAGGCTAGGGATGGGGAACCTTTTATGGCTCACTCAGGAAATCTGGGAGTTGAAATACATAAGTGATAAAAAAGCCAAGTTTCCCTACCCCTGGTATAGAGTAAGGGACTCATCATGTACCAGTGTTAAGAATAAGAGCTGAAGAGGCATGATTATCTAATCTGACCCTCTGTGAGTGGCCAGACAGGAAATCCATAATCCAAAGGCAGATTGAATAAGAAAGCCCAAGGTCCAGAAATTTAGACACGAGTCTACGTGGAAGTGATATAATTAATGAAAACTCTAGTTTACATGGAAGTGATATAATAAATGATATAATAAAGTGATATAATAAATGAAAACATTACATCTTATACTTTATGTACCAAGTTTTTGCAAAACTTTAATGAAACTAAAGATTCAGATTTGATACCAATTTACAGTTGCATTAGTTTCATAATTCCAAATTGTGTTTTTAAATATGTGGTAACTTTCTAATCATTCTTTTTCTTCTGCAGCAACATCTCAACACAGACAACATCTCTTCCAAAGGTAAAAATGATCGACATGTTCCATATATTTTCAGAACATCTTTTAGAAAATAGAGATTTTTATAATTTCTTGATTGCAAAAAGTTTTCAGGAAGGGGAAGAAAAACCCTCTTGCTAGAATTCTAATGGTAGCTTTCTTCAGATTCAGGGGAGTATATTTTTCTTTTCTTTTTTTAAATACAAGTTTTATTTAAGTTTTCACAAAACATACAAATACAAATAAAATATCTTTTTTTGAGAACAGCGTGTCCCCGGGTTATCACTTCTCCATACAGACATAAAGACAATACATATTTACCTTATATATTCTAATCCATATCTTATAACTATTTTCACAATTTTTTCAATAGCTTTTCCTTTTCTTTACTTCCTATAGCCTTATTTTAAATTATCTCATTCCTTTCTTAATTCAATTACAAATCTTTTTCTAATTTTTAAAATCTTTCCAATCAATGTTTTTATACTTTTGTCTGTCCTGTTTACAATTTCATATTACCTTTTCTCATAAAACAAATTTTCCCCTGTAACCACTAGACTGGATACACTTTTGTATCTTTTTTCAAATCTTATTTAAAAATTTAAGTTACATCTTTACAGTTATAGCATTCATTTTCTAAATGCTATTTTATAACATATACCTATTTTCAATCGAATTCTATTTGATACATTCCCTTAAAATACAAACTAAATTCTTAAAAGAAAAAAGTATATATATATATATATGTATGTATGTGTATGTATGTGTGTGCGTGTGCGTGTGTATATGCCTGATGATGGCAGATGAGATTCTGCTGAAACGTTGCTACAACTTTAAAAGCACTACAATGACGTGGGATAATACCCTATATATATATATATATATATCTGTGTGTGTGTGTGTGTGTATAACAGTAAATGGAATAATTATTCTATTCAAATACAGCTCTGCGATTAATATTAATAACAATCTTTTACATTTCTATTTCTTTTTAGAAACATTACCTAGTAATATCAGTTGTCTTTCACTTTAATCATCTATATTTCATATTTTAATTATTACTGTCTTTAAATAAAAAACCAACCAATAGTTATTAACAGTAGTCAATAAAGTTATTATTCTTATTCAAGGTCATCTTATCAACTGATAAAAATCTTCCATGTTTCTTTTCAGTTTTTTTAAAACGTTCTTTTTAAATCATTGAGAGCCTTATTCTCTTTACAAACAAATATTCCACTACACATCAATTTTTTAGAATGCTTGGTGCTTGATGCTTGATAGAATTTTTTTCTTGATGCTTGATAGAATTTTTTTCTATCATTTTAATCATATTATATAACAATGCTATTCCATGCACCCTTGCAGAATCCTCTCCTGAAGTTAAATTTTAACTATTGTCTCTGTGTCTTTTAAATAGGTTTATACCTTTAATTCTTATACGTTTTCCTGTACCTCTATATCTTGTTTCTGTCTTTTGTAGCTTTTCCTTTCCCTCTTTCTTTTCTCCCTCCCCTTTTTATTCCCTTTTCTATCTGATTCTCCCTTCTGTGATCCTCCCTTCTGCTTCTTCCTGATATTATGATTACTTTTCAAATTACTCTTTTTTTTTTTTGGTTGTTGTTTCAGTGCTTAAGTTTTTAACTCCCTTTCCCCCTTTCCCTTTTTTACCCCGCTTAAAATTGCTTGGTCATTAAAAATGGCTTCTTCGTTGTCCCACCCTTCTTGTTCTGCCAGCGTTTCTTGCTGTTTTCACAGTTCATGATCTCCATTTCTAAAAATTGAAATACAAAGCCAAAAGAGCCTGTCCCATCTTGTGCTTCTTTTTGTTTTTTAAGTCTCATTTTTAGCTCTTCAAGGAATGATGCCATTTAAAAAAAATTTAAACAACCCCCAATTGATTTTATTTTATTTCATTAGGATCCTCCATCCAAAGTTCCAAGAATCATTCAATAATCCAAAACTGTTTCTTGCTTCTTTTCTCACTTTCCCTTTCTAGGGGATTTATTTTTTGTAACAAAGTTTCAGCTGCAATGTATCTTTTGCAAGCCTTGTTAAAATTCCACTATCAATTTTTTTTAAGTTCCAGGTGGTCTCCATTTTACAGATTCCACCCTCTTTTTATCCTTTTTTCCCTCCGCCACTTTCTTTTTTTTAAAGAAAGTTTTTAAATTATCCAAGAATCTTTATCCCTTTGACACTTTATTTTCAGGTAGAAATAGCCTATTAATGTCAAAGTGGATTAGTATCAATTTCTTATTTGAATCTCTTCTTAATGTTCCAAGTCAGTAAAACTGTTGATGTTAGAGGAAAAAAAGCCAATTCCGTTTCCTTTCCCTTTCTCTTTCGCCGTTTAAAATCTTTTTTAGGAATAGTATTCGTCTTTAAAATTCAGGTTCCAGGTACCTTAAATAGATGTTCTCCATTCAACCCGGTCAGTCAAACTTTCTCCTTTAAACTTCTTCCTGCACAATCTTGTCTGGTCGGGTTCTTCTTTGAGGTGGCCATTTCTGACCACCGCTGCAACTGCCTTTGGGAAAGGGAGTAATGGCCAGCCAAGGAGGAAAGATGGCTCTCCTCAACCCTGCTGACAGCTCCCCCTTCTTCACTACCTCTACGGGGTGGCTTCAGCCCTGAATCCGGGTGGCGGGCAAGTATCAAAACCACGGACAAACACGATTTTGGTCCATCGCCAAAGAAGCCCAAACCGGAAGTTCCAGGAAGTATATTTTTCAAGCAAACACAAGATGGTTATGATTTAAGTGTCCTGCTTTGATAGCATTATCGGGCTGGTGTGTTGGAAGCTGAATAGCCATGCAAGGAAAGTATTGAAGCACAGCACCATCTGGAAAGCTATAGATTCCTTATCCTTCAGGCAGAACTTGGTCTGATTTTCTCTGACAATTCTTAATGTTCACTAAATCTAATCATTGGCAATGCCATTTACCCCATCTTCTAAAAACTGAAATTTTATCCAATTTCCAGGTTATTGGAAACATTTTTTTTCTCTCAAGTTTGCAATCTTAAAAAAACAGAAACATGAGGCTAAAGGAAATAAGCTAGAAAGGAGTTAATGAAAAATAATCAATTAAAAATTACTATAATTAACTTCAGTAGTGGTTAAAGCATCAAACTACAAATCAGGAGACTGAGTTCTAGTCTTAGTCCTACCTACAAAGCCAATTAATATGAATTTTGAGAAAAAATGATAACGAGGACTAAAAAACAATTTGTGCATCTAAATTTGAACTATGAAACTGACTGAAATAGAAAGTTTCAAGGAAAATATCAATATTCTAACTTCTATGTATTACATATCAGATTCTGTTGCCCATTTATGGAGTAGTTGTTAAAATGAGAATGAAAGGAAAAAAATATCATTAACTCAACTGGAATTTGTCTCCAGCAATTAAAACAAAGTAACACTAATGCTTCCATGTTTGCAAGTTTAGTCTAGTTCATTATTTTTCACCTCTGCAGCTGATTTGTTAATGGGCAGAATAAATATTGGGAGTCCTGTTCCGACTCAGCCACAGACTGGACTACCACCCTTGCATTTCACATGTGGAATTCATCCATGCTGTAGAATGGCCAATGAGGAGCTTTCAACTATCAGCCAGCAACTACATTCACAAGCCCAGGTAATTTATACTGAATGGATACAGTTATTTTCTGTGGGACAGACATAAATAAGTATATGCATACACATTTTGTTTCTCCTTCGTTAAGGTTTTGTGTTGTAGTTTGGTGATTTCAAATTAATTAAAACAATTTCACCAAAACATGAAGTGCTTTAAATGCTTTAAAACAGTTGAATTAATTGTGGTCAAAAAAGATAACTCTGGCTTCCAAACGACTGTTTAGTATTACTAGCCTGATTCATAATGCTAAGTTATAACATAGCTTTTGTTCTGGGCTCTGTGCAGAAAACAAAATGTATGCCTTATACAATTTACCAATACTACTTTTGTGGCATCTAGGAATCCTCCAAAGTTGACAGACTCAAAATTTTAACTCATTTTTAAGAGTGAATGACGAAATTTTAGGATTCAGATGGCAGCTTTAAGCTCTGTTGAGATTAAAGCACCTATTTACAGCATAAAGACATTTACCTCCTCCAAAATTGGATTCTCTTTATGTTACGGACTACCTATTTTGGATATGTTGACATTCATATGCCTCACAAACTGAATGTAGCCTTTGAGCCAAGTAAATTTTCATTCACATTGTTAGGATACTATGTGTAAGTTCAGTTATCATAGCTTCATGTTCTCTTGGGCCAAAATATTATGTCTTATTAAGTTGGGAGGATGTAGAAGAGGATAGAGGGAAAACTCAGCCATGAAAAGAAGTATTAAATTCAAAGTGAAGAGGAGATGCAAAGGAGGGAAATTATAAATATCCAAATTCTAATCATTTCAATTTTTCAAACCTTTTTCTTTCTGAAACTTTTTTGAATTTGTAATTAGGAGATGTTCACTTATACTATGGCTCTGTTCTCCTTTCTGCCTCTTTAGATTATAGAGTCACTCACCCAAGCAGTATGTAGGCTCAAACAAGAGAAAGAACAGCAGCAGCAGAGTATCAATCACCTAGAAGGTATGAAAGATTAGCAGTTCTTTTTCCAAAGCTGTTCCCCTTTCTTTATTGTGACATTTATCTTTGAGACAAAACTTCTTTTCAGATTATTAAAGAAGCATAATTTTTAATCCAGTTCCCTTTTCTAAATATTTAAAATATTTAGGATGATTAAGAACTACTTTAAGAAGTTCACAGAAAAATTCACTCTCTCAGTTGAACATTGGTGAATTGGCAGGCAAAATATTTACCAGAAGAGAATTCTTGGAAACTAGAAGAAAGCCCTTAGGCATGTAATAAAAGAGGGTTTCTCACAAAATGGAATTAATCTCTTGAGGAAATACAAAAAAGAAGGTTTGAAGCAGATAATGAAGCAGATTCTAGTAGGAGGACATTATCTTCACAACCTTGTTCTAATTCGCTTGAGCCTATAAAGTAAATAATTAACAATTATTAACAAAAGCTTGAAAGTTTTCCCATCTTCAGGTATAAACATGCCTTATTAAAACAAAGCTGACACATTCCTTTGAATTTTCCAAACAGCTTCTCTAATCTCAGAAAACCTGTGATTCTGTCTCCCCTGCCCTGGTAAATTTAGTATTTACTATTTATGGTACCTTTGTTGAAATATCGGAGATCTGCCATAATTTTTTTTTAAAAAAAGACTCAATTTCTAACTCCCCAAATTCAGAAACATACAATGGATTTAACATTATTTCATCCCATTATTAGAAGAAATAATGAAAATTAAAAGAAGTGGATGATTTTGAACAGAGAGTTTTAGCAAAATTCAGAATGATCAGTATTTATTCCATTTATATCCCACACTTCATAAAAACTTGAGTTAATACTAAAATAAAAGTAAAAATGGGTCTTAAATAATGGTTTGAGTATAGTACTATAGCCTTTCTCAATTTTTTCTGATCATATACTGAATATGAACACCTCATTGGAAGGGAAGTATACAAGCTTCTGTTTGTATTATTAAATGGATACTTTCCTTTTGTAAATCCTTACTTTGTGACAATGAAATCTGTACATATGTTCAAGTGCATAATGTATTCTAAAGTGAAAATCAATTGCTATGGAGAATGGTACTTAAATTCTAGGTTATGGAAATTATTTTTGCCTTATTTTTATTACCCTGTTTGTTTCTCCTACAAGTACAATTTTGGATATTTTTTTTCAACTTGTTATTGAAATGGGGATAAATCAATCTCCAGTGGAGTACTTAACACTAATAATAAATGACACTAAAGCCAAATTTTGTTGTCTGTTCTAGCAGCTAGAATGTGTGGCCTGAACTAATTTTATTTTTCTTAACCTGGTTATTTATGCAGGTGAAATGAATCGCCTACAGCACAATTCACCTGGTAGCTTTGAATCGTTGCTGGGATGCAGAATGGAAGGGTTGAAGAATGAGCTCTGCAGCTTTCGACAACATGTGCTTCATCAGTCTGATGGAGATTGTACTCCTGGCGTCATGCAAGATATGTTGGAGAGGTCAGATTTTTGAAATAACAAGCATAAATAACTTAGCAGGATAATATGGTGGAGAACAATAGGTATAGTTTTGTACTATTATTGAGAAGACATTCTTACTGGGATAAACATGCATACCTATATGTCAATGCTTGAGTATACCATTAGAAGGAATACAATTTTATTCCTAATAGTGATTTTAACAATGATTTGCTTGTAATAGATATATTAATGAGATGGCTTATTATAATTAGGAATGAGTGAGCTTGTCCGTCTCAGACATTTCTAGCTCATAAAAAAGCTGGATAATTTACATTCTCTCAGTGCATTGGAATTTCATAGAGCCTATTTGCTATTTTTTAAATTCTGTTAATAATTTAAATCTTATGTTCATTTTTTTAAGGGAGCTTGTATTTAGTTCAGAGAACTAATCCTTGTCTTGTTGCTGATTCTCCTGCTTTTCTTTTCATTCCAGTAAAAAAATCCTATGGCAAGAATACGAGTGCATCAAAAGAGAGATAGATCAGCTGAAACATAAACTTGGCAAGTAATGCTTGAGATTCCTGCTCCTATAGCCTCTCTTCTGCATCAGGCAAAGGAAGGAAAAAAGAGATACGCAGCTTTAAAAAATGTATATTTATCCATTAGATTGCCAAGAAGAGGAACTATGCAATCAAGTTTCTGCAACTCATGAGATTAAGAGAATCCAAAACCGGTACTGTAAGGTACAACTATTGCTACTCAATGATTTAATGCTAACAGTGTTATCCCCCACATAAAAAGTGAATTCAATCTTTGTCTAATAAAGCCAATCTATATTAGGCAAAAAATGTTGGAAGTGAATGTGGAGGATCACAATGTAGTTCTTAGCTAAATTTAAGAAACAAATGGAAAAATTAATAATCCACCCATGGCTCATTTGCCCAAACATTCTTTCTTCCTTAAAATAGGGTTTTTTATATAATTTGGGGGGAGGAGCTACACAAAACTGCTGTTAGTTTGGTTGTCTTTTCTTGTAGCATCAGGAACATCTATGCAAAAATAGGGTGGAATAAGAGGAAAACAGATGATCTTGGAACAGTACTATGTTGGAAATAAGCATATGCAGCCATGAATACATTGTATTTTTCCAACTACATAAGCATAATATAGTATCATGGCAACTGCCCTTTTAGCTTCCTCTTAAGGCTGGAATTTAGTCATAATGTTGTGCTACAAGAGTGTGAATATAATTGGCCAATTTGTTTTCTGTATACTGATATATTTTTCCTAATTGTACAGATGAGTAAATGGGGAACCATCTACCTATAAGAAAAAAAATAGCCTTTTAATTATTTCTTTTCATCTTAAAAATTAGATAAAAAACTATATTTACAATGTCACTATTATGTCCTTTCCAGATGTTGGAAGAATTAATAAACACTCATAAAACGCAGGTTCAGGATTTTGACAAAACAAGGAATGAAACTCAGAACACCCAACAGGAACTCAGTGTTGTCAAGTAAGCCATTCTGTACTGTGCTTTGTATGCTTTAGTGAACATGTGTTCATGTAAAGCTTCATGAAGGATTGGGGAGAAAAACATGGTTAAATTCTGATGGTTATTCCTGTAATTCAAAGACAATGTGATGGTAAAGGGGGGAAATGTCAAGTTAGGGACTAGCAGGGAATTGCCCACCAGGAGGTTCCCTATTTACATAATTAATTTACCAATAAAAGTGCCTGACCACTTCATGAATTTGATGCATTTAGAGAAAATTGATTGATAAGATAAATTGCCTTTGTTCTGTTCCCTATTACAACATTGAGTCCTTTGCCTTTACCATCAGCATCTGTCAAATGGGTTATATTTCTGACCATAAGCACGATAAAATACTTAATTTTTTTATACTGCAACTCTTTAAAACTGCCCTGAATTTAATTTTGTCTCGGGTTCCATATATTTCTTCCTCTGGAACCAGTACTACTATGGATTTTATTTTTTTAATCAGGTCTACTGTGACTGATCTAAAAGAACAGGTGAAATGTCTCAGCTTAGAAGACAAGTATACTGCACAAGCCAAGGAGGATAGCACTGATCTGGGTAAGTGCTGGTTTGTACAATGTTACAAAATAACAAGAGTTGGAAGGCACCTTGGGGATGTTTCTAGTCCAATCCCCTGCTCTGGCAGGAGACCCTATACCATTTCAGACAAATGGTTGCCAAATCTGTTCTTAAAAACTTTCAGTGTTGGAACATCCACAAATTCTGGAAGCAAATCATTCCACTTATTATTTTTTCTGTCAGGAAATTTCTCCTTAGTTCTAGGTTGCTTCTCTCCTTGATTAATTTCCTTGCACTGCTTCTTGTCCTGCCTTCAGGCGCTTTGGAAAATAGGTTGACCCCCTCTTCTTTGTGGCAAACCCCTCAAATATTGGAACACTGTTATCATGTCATCCCTAGCCCTTCTTTTCATTAAATTAGACGTACTCAATTCTTGTAATCGTTCTTTATATGTTTTTAGCCTCCAATCCCCTAATCATCATTACTCTTCTCTGCACTCCTATCCACAAGGGTTATACCTGGTTAGAAGAGATGCACATGATCCTTTGTAAAACATTGGCTAATTAAGGAAATGGTCTGACATAAGCTAGACACACTAACACTTGGGATCTACCTTAAATGTAACCTGAACTCTTACCAGTCAACAATACAACATGCTTGCTAATTAGCTATTAATTCATTTGATATATAGCTCTCTTTTCTAATCTGGGAAGTACTCAAAATGAAATGTTTTGAAAAATAAAACCATTCAATAGCCTATGTAAGAGATGTGCCAAAGCAGATTTTCTAAATAGGAAGGATGTAAGAGCAAAATACAACTTCTATGGACTGTTCGGTAGTCTGAAAATAATGCAGGAGGAAATCTTATTTGAAAGAAAGAAAGAAAGGAGTGTCTCTGGCAATGAAGACAAATATGCAAAGGCCCTCCCTACAAGGGTCCTTTCCTATTTTATTTAAAAATTAAGCTAAATTTTAGATGTTAACAGTCGGACCAAATTATAATGGAAGAATTGGGCCCAAAGCCATTTAAAACTTCAAAAATCAATGTTAGCTGCTTAAATTGTACCTGGTAAGCCTACTGGCAATCAACACAAATCTTTTGGTACAGGCATCCTGTGTTCCCTGTATTTTATACTGGTTAGCACCTTGCTTAACTTCTTTTGCTAATGACATAAAATGACAAAGCTAATGACAAAGATGGCCATGGTTACTATGATATAGCCTTCTGGTTGCTAGAGAATAGATATCTCTTCTACTCAGTGAGGGACTGTCAAGAGGTGGGGCAATTTTCTAATATCCCCAGTGAATTAAAGGCAGAAAATAATTTAATTTTGACTCTGTTTTCTAAAATTATCTGCTTATATATCAGATCCTCTTTTACTGGTAGTAATAAGATAGATACTTCATATTAGTCCAACTTTTAATCTGCTTTTATATTGAAAAGCAAGCTGTAAATCCATTACTAATTTAAAATGGCAACAGTGATAATTAACTATAATCTTTTAACTAGTGTCCTTTAATATAATCTGAAAAATATCATACCTGTAACTTTTTCTTTGAATAGTAATGTTTGTATAACATGAAATCATTTCCTAATTAACTTCATGATACAAATTACAATATAAGCAAATACAAATGGCAGAGATGGAACAAAATGCACCATTGTCTTTCTTAATATATTTTTATTTCTTTACTAAATAACATGTTGCTTTAGAAAATAGAGCCTGTGGCTGTGAGTTGCTGCTGGATCCCTGATCTCTTTCATTTTTTTGTCTGCTAGAAAAGAATGAAGAGTTACTGCATGAAGAAGACTTATCTTTCTCCTTTAGTAGTGATGATTCCATCTCTGAGTTCAGTCTCACAGATGTCAGCTCAGATGAACTTTTCAGCGAGACAGAAGTTGTACAACTTGCTGGTAGGCACTACGTTATTTTGAAATACTGAACTCTGATGTTGCTGCAGGGGGAGGAGGATACTAAAAAAATACCTCTTTCTTTTTTCCACTTCTTGAAACTTCAGGGTCTATTTCATCACACTGGGGGGAGGAACGTTCTCTTCCAAGAGATTAATACCATTTCATTAAGATGTTAAACATTCTCATTAGCAGGATTTGGAAGAATGGTTTTCCTAAATTTATTTGGATTTTGCTCTGTTCCAATCCTAATTTACTTTAAAAAAAAAAGAAGGTGGGCAGTTCCCAGCTTCTGTACATCTGGTTTCACTCCTCCATGCAAGAAGTTTCCAGTACTTTGGAGCTTCACTACTCATTCTGCCATACATGTATGCCTTTAACCTCAGCTAAAAATTCCGTTTTTACAAAAATATACTAATTATTTAACAGGTTGTCTTAAAGCTTTTTTCAAATTCCCCACTTGCATCGCTTGGGGAAAAGAAAACCCACTAAAAGTTTGTACCACCCAAAGCCCATAGGAATTAGGCAGTTAATAAATTAGATGGTTAATAAATTCAAATAAATAGAGTCCTCTTGAAAATGTGTTAATTTATTTAATGGTTCATAGTAATATGCTAATTACACTTCTTGTACCTTTTAGATGACAAGGTTTCTTTACCAAGTTTGAAACTGGAGAATATCCCTGGAGAGGCAATTGATGGCATGTTGGAGAGGGCAGAAATCAGCAGTGAATTATCCACCAGTTTGCCTGAGCTGAACTTCAGTGACTTTTAAAGCATCATTTAAAGGCTGCCTCATGCTTTTTAATGAGGAAACAAATTAAAAAGGAAAAAACATAAGTTGTTTTCAACATGCTAAAATGCTTTTGTACAGATATTGCACGAGGGAGGAGGAGGAGTGATCTTAGTCCATGTCCTGTGTCATATTGGTACATCAAGATTCGGTGGGAAGGTCTGGAATCATTTCAATGACACTGTGCATCTTGTTAATAGCTTCCAGTGTCTCTTTCTAGAAATGAAACAATGGTATTAATGAACTCCAGTATACATCAAATATGACAAATATCTTTTTTTCCAAAACTTAAAATAGTCTGTAACCTAACACAGGCAAGAAAAATATTCTGGAAGTTAATTCATCTTAAACATTAACAAAGCCCGTTAATTTGGTCAGTATATGTAATCCAGGAAGGAAGGAAACATCTACTAAAGGACAGAAGAGCCTATACAATATTACATGTATGAAACCATTAATTTGCCACAGTGCACCAGCAAGTGATTAAGACAAGCTTTGCTATATGTGGATGCATGTTACAGTTTTGTGCTCAAATTTTCAGGACAGTGGGGCTCATCATGTCTTGTTTAGGAGCAGTTTGAATTATTGGATAATTCTGGGTGTGCCCATCTTGTTTTCTTCACCACTGATGTGTTACACTGTAGTCTTTGGAGTCATAAGGGAACTAACTTGTCTAAGTGACAGGATAGAATCAGTATCAAGGATACTGATTTTGGATGAGGTGGGGAAGAAATCAGTGTAGCTTCTTAATTATCATGCCTTGGGTCATTTTCAGTGAATGGCAAATGTTAAAACCTAAGAGTCATGCTAGCTGAGTTCTTATCCAACCTAAAATTAAGTTTATATTATTGTAAGTCAATGAGGAAATAGGTCAAAGTACACGTGGATTTATTTGTGATGAAGTTCTCTTAAGGTTGCATTGTGTCACTACACTTTTGAGAATATTGCAATAAAGGTTATTTTCTCCTTACTTTCTCCTATGGTTAAAATAATACACACATGCAAGACATACTTGCAACTTTTAAAGTGAAAGATTTCCAGTTGTGGGAATTAACAGAAAAGTCATGAATGACATTTGAAAAATAAAGCTACAGTATAAGAACATAACATACTATGGTAGGTGTCTCTAATATTACATCTCCTTTCAAATGTGTAGTCTTTGCATTTTTGTTCAAAGTCTGGATTTAATTTATGCAGTGATGCATTCTTATTGATTGGACTACCCACAGATTTAAAAAAAAAAAACTTAAAAATAAGGCAGGTTTTCCTCCCCAGTGTTTTAGCTTGTTTTTCTCAGTATGTGGGATTCTCATTTTACTTCATGGAAGTAAAGTATATTGAGCAAATAAACTTTTTGAGACAGCCATTATTAAGTGAATTGCAACCCCAGAATTCTTAATCATAGAAGGTCCCAGATTCGGCATCTTTATAGTGGCAAATTAACTAATTAGAATAGATTAATGCAAAAGCTGCTCATCTTTTTCTGAACCAGGTTTAAAGATAAGATTAAACTAATTTTGAATTGCAGCTCTCACAGGTGCATCTTCTTTTTCCAAGGCCTAGATCTAGTAGAGACCTGCTAAAATTGTCATGAAGTCCTCAATCCTATTCTGATTTATAGAACCCCTGAATTCCCGTCGGTATGACATACCAGCATACTGGACAAGGCTGAATCTCTCACCTGTCCTGTGTTGAAAAAAAAGCCTTGAATAGGAACAACCCCAATCTCAGGGTAAAAGTAATTTCAGAAGAGGAAAAGGGGTACAGGCAAGGGAGAGGAGAAAAGGTGAGGAATTAGCAACAGGAAATTTAAACAGTGAATAGTCCAATAGTTCAGAGAGTGATGGGAAGAAGCAATGGTTGCTCCCATGCTTTGCATTCGTGACTTGTTTACTTCAGATTTGGGGAAGCATAGACAGAAGTCTAATTCAGTGAACTCTGGATGAAACAATTTATCACAATGAATGTAGCTAATTGTATTAATGCAATAAAGCTTGCATGTATTCATCAATAAACTAGATTTTGGTAGAAATATTCTTTTCTGACGTTTAGTTTTCAAACAGTTAGGAGGGATTAGGAAGAGAATAACTAGTCCAAGTCCTTAGAGAACATTGATAGGATGGGAGACACATAGATTTCTGAAAGATCGCATGCCAAAGGGTAGGTGTCATGACAGGGTAGGCATACTTCTCAGGTTCCAATATTGTAAATGGCACTATAATCAAAGAGGCCCAGAGTGTGCCAAATAT
Organism: Laticauda colubrina; assembly: GCA_015471245.1. NCBI lineage: Eukaryota > Metazoa > Chordata > Lepidosauria > Squamata > Elapidae > Laticauda > Laticauda colubrina. The sequence goes on from BLBF01000020.1 coordinate 47,126,757, forward strand.
ACTGGCACATACTGACTTGGCTTAGCTGAAACTGGGAAATTCCTGAAGTAAATTGGCCCTATGCCATGTAGGGCATTACAGGTAGCAATCGCCTTGAACTGCAGTCAGAAGCAGACTGGCAACCAATGCAGCTGTAGAACAGAGATGCTGTATACTAAAACACGTTCATCATTGCCCATGCCGCTACGTTCTGCACCGGATGGTTCTGAGTTATTTTAAAGGACAGCTCCGTGTAGAGTGCACAGAAGTTGAACCTTGGATTGACACAGGAATAGATGGGTGACTATCTGAAAGGACACAACTTGCGCACTAGATTGAGCTGAGTGAAGTCCCTTCCCCCATTGCATACCCTGCAAATCGAGAAGTGCTAGCTCATACAAGAGTATGGCTGGAAGGTCCTTGAATGGAAGGTTCAGGGGACCCTAATATCTATAACCACTCAATCTTGGAAGGATGAAGTCAATCATTTCCTTCCTATCTAGGCCCTCACCGCCTCCAGGTACTCAGCCAAGATCTTGGCAGCAACACTTGGATGGTTTGGAATTGAGAGATATAATTGGGTATTGATATATTCAAAGTCTAATTACATTTGCAATGCTGTAAATGACTCAGAACAAATCTACTTAAGTAGGTTTTTTTTCCTCATCCTTGAATATAATTTACCTTTAAACAAACTTCTTCAATATGTTTTTAAGGCCATGAACTTTCTGCTCTGCAGAAAGCAAGTCATACTGTACTGATACTTTATCATAAGTACATAAACATAATGCACAGTAGGGCTACTATGCAACTAAGATGTGAATGATCACTAAATTGTAGCAAAAATTTTATATTGTGTATCGTCTTGTTGCCATCTAGTGGCTATGTATTTTTGTAGCCTGGATCTGATAGCTATACCATAATGCATCCTGCAATGGCAAACAGATTTGGTTGCAATAATAAGACTTCCTTTTATCTTGATTAGTGTCCCACCCTTTCTAGCTTCAAAGGTAACCACTGAAAGTGATTTCTAGTTTCTTGCCAATGAACAAAATTATGCCTGAGCCTGGAATTAATAAAAATTAACCCACAGAAGCTATCAAAGCTTTCTTTCACCTTCAAAGGGATCTATAAGGACTTGGCACATTGCCCACTAATGCTGTTAGAGTCTACTTCTTGTGAAGTGAAATCTTGAGTACCATTTTGTACTAGCCTCAGGGAAACTACAATGCTAAAGGAGACAGCTAAGCTTAACAGAACAAGTAGAAAATCCTTTGCAGACTTGCCTAGGAATTCCTTGATACATTTGAGGCCCATCATCATTGAAGACCTGAGAAATAGCCTAGTACAGGGACAAGAACCCTTTTTGCAACTGAAGGCTCTTTTTATTTATTTTTGGTTCTGAAGACCATAAAAAGCATGGGAGTGATGCTGGACAAAAAAAATCTCAGCTAAAATCACTGGTCTTGTTTTCAGAAGAGAGCTGTTGGTTTTTAGAAAACTACGCTTAATAAAAACATTTGGGAGCTAATGTCATTACATTTCTGACATAAGAACATTATATTATTTGGTGACTTCCTGTCAAATGGTTGTGGGGAAAATAGGAGGAAGGAGTATTAGGTGTGTTCACTGTCTTTAGTTACTTATAAAATAATAAAGGTAATAAAAAAACAAAATAAGGTGATCTTGAAATGAAGTAGCAGACCTGTGATGTTATAGGCTGGTTAAGAATTGACTCCTGACGTTCTTTCATCCTGCAAAAGGTCTACTTGACATTTAGAGATTCTTGTACAGAGTTCCTCAATAAGTTATCAGTCTCTGGCTTCTCTATTCTCCACATTAAGGCTTATATTTAGTATATAAACCCAGCTTGTACATGAAAACATAGCAGCTTTTGAATATGATGAATGACATGAATTGTCTAACCTTTGACAGAAGGTGAAGAGGAAGAGAAGGGAATAAAGGCTGCACATGGCAAATTTCAGATGTTCATGCCTTCCAAGTAGCGAGGACTGTTCAAGCTTGGTAAATAGTAGCACAGAAAGCTAGATACAGCTTTCAAACAGTAGCACCAATTAGAGTTATTGCACAATATTATTGTTCCAAGCATTATCAACAATACTGGCAGGATTAAATTTGGATAACATACTTAGAATGACGAAAAACATCTTGTATGCCATCCCTTAGTATTAAATAAAGAAAAAGCAGAGGGAAAAGGTGCTCCAGTAGCAATAGTCAAGACTATGCAGTGGGAATACTGAATACCATTAACTGGAGAAGAAGATTACTGCTTTCTCACTTTGTCTCAACTTGCTAGAGATATTTGCATGGCCCCGTATGAAAATGAATGCTGGACTAATTTTCTTAGTATAATTCACAGAGCCCTGATTAAAAGGATGAGATCACTACTTCCTTCTGAAACACATTTTAAATCTTGATAAAAGAATGAAGTGAAATTCAAAGAAAATAAGAGAGCCAACTTGATATCCTAGTCACACTTTGATTGCGTTTCCATTCTCAAGAAACACACCATATTCCATATATTTCATATTTTTTACTTTTTGTGAAAAAAGCACCCCATACAGTGTATTTTTTCAGAATCCAATAAGCCTATGTTTGATAGGAAGCCAGCATTTGAAAAGTTTGCATTTTTTTTTCTCTTAACATCGCATGTATCCAGTCACAGTAAATGAAGATGTATTGAGAAAAAGGTCTTGGTTAAGCTGATTCTCAAAAATAAGAAAAAAAGACAAGCGTTTTTTAAAAGTAATTTGACTTGCAACTCTATAGTTATTTGCAGGTCAGTATAGCAGCTCCAAAATTGCAGAGTTGCTCCCCAGCTGGAATCCTTTACAAGCTTTGTAGCCTTTTAACAGGTTCTGTTTGTTTGTTTGTAAGTCTTTCAATTGTTTAGTAGCTGTAGAGGGAAAGAGGTGTGTCTTCCATCATGTCATCCTGTAAGAAAGAGAAAAACTTAATTTTGTGCTAGCCCAGACATTAGTGAGAGAAGTCTAAGTTATGCACTATACATATTCTTAGTGACTTCTGAACCATCCCGTAATGAATCTGAGCTTCTGCCATCTCAAAAAATTACCCTTTGGAACAGGCAGACTAAGCAACTAATGTTGCAGTGGCAGTGAGGCCATATACCAGACCAAATTCTCATGCTTCCTGATGAGAAAAGTATTATTGTCAGCTGTTCGTCGGAGATTGAGGGGGTGAACGATAAGATATCAACTCACTCCTGTAGCTTTAGTGAGTTTTTTTTTATTCGTCTTCCACACCACAACAACAGGTAAGAGCGATCAAATTATGTTTAAAGTCAACTCTGGGTTGCAACGAAACCCAGAGCTGTATTTATACTTGTTATCTTTAGATAACAATATAATTACTATAACCATCTTCCGTCCAGCTTCACTGCCTAACATCCATCATCCTTAAATTAAAGAAACATGGTAACTGCACCTTTCCCCTGCTCGAGGAGCCCATGTACCCTCATTTATTTCTTATCATTATTACAACATTGTTCCAAGCCATGAATCATTATTATTACACCTCTCCTTGTCAGGAAGACGATAGTTATTTGACAAATATTCATTATAGCGTCCACGTGGCAACACTAGGTAAGTGAAAGAATATGGTTGTATCACATCCTGGCTGTCTCGACTCCAGTCCGTTCTTTATTGGAGTCGTGACACTATTAGTTCATTAAGCTTGAAATGGGGAACTGATTTAGATAGCTGCCATGATGTCAACTTTTAGACTATTCAAATAAGGCTATTCCATTGATCTGGAAAAACTCAGCTCTAGCTACAGGCACAGCAATCCCTTTTCCTTCCTATCTCCTTGGATATAATAATATTCATTAAATATGTTTGCTATTCTCAATACATAATCCTTTACCAATTATATTCGAATGCTGCTAATGAGCGGTTATCAACATTTGCCTTTCTACGTACACATTGGTATTGTGACCTTTGCTCCTCCCCTTCAAAATTCTAGAATTCCTGTTCCCATCTAGAAGAAAAATAACAAAATGGATAAAAACCTAGCAGATGCTCACCATAGGCAAGTCCTGGAGACGTCTAAACCGTAGTCTACCACTACGTTGTCGATACCTCAAGAAACCCAGGAGAATCAGAATTCCTACTGTCACAACAAAAATTACAACAACAATCACCAGGGGATCCTTTCCTATTGGACTGACTACTGGTATACTGGGCAGACCTGAAAGCAAGAAGAAGCAGTAAAATGTAGATCATCTTTTAAAATTATGAAGGTTCATTCACCAAGTTACCTGTTTTAACAATCAAAGGAATACATTCAGCTGCATAACCCAAATCCAGCATTGCATTTAATATTATTTATACCAACTTGCAGAGCCTCTCCCAACATCTTTTCCCCCAAAGGAATTCTAGCCTAATTTGGAGATGTCAGAGACTCAGTTTTCCCTTCTTTTTGCAAAGCATATGCTCTGTCACTGTGCTATATATTTCTTCCATAGTTTTATCCAAAATTGGGTTTAACTATTTCTTGGTTCTCACCAACCCATTCAAAATCTGTTGTTCCCTAGATGAGACAAGATTGCTAAATGTATACCTTGATTGTTTCCCACATCAAATGCAGTTGTCTTGTGCTCATGTTTAGTTGGTTGCTCTGTCTCTGCTGATAGGATTTTGTGAGGTAAGAGAGTAGAGGAGGCAACCTCAAATGTTACTGATCGAAAAGTATTGGATGTATTTATTGTGATCACTTGTTCACCAATAGTAGTCCTTGGAGATGATGTGGAAGCAATAGCATTCTCTTCTGTTAAAACTTTATGGTCCATGACTGGTGGAGTATTTTTTGCTGGCCCCGTGGTAATGAATGTAGAAGATTTTGGCTGGGAAGCAGCTGAAGTTCCTGCAGAGAAACATTTAACTGTCAGTAAAGTAAAGGTGTGTGGGAATCCTAGCTCTACTTATTACAGAAATTTAAAAAAATAAAAAAAATCTTACTTTGGCCAGATCTTTTCTGAATGTTTCTACAGTTCTAACATAAATCTTGGTACCGTTGTCAGCAAATCTAATCCAAATTATGTGAATAAAGTAGGTCCACAGTTAAGACTCCAGTCTTGGGAGCAGATTCTTTGAAGATAACTGGGGCATTGTGTTGCTCAGTTATCAGGAAAGAGTTTGATGCTATTGGACCTGAGAAAGCAGGTAGGCTCCTCATGACTGTGAACTCAGGCACCTCTGCATTTTCATCCGAACTGAAAAAAACAGGGATGGGATTCAACTCGCATTACTACCAGTTCTGTGATTACTTTTTACCTTACGCTGCACACGGATGTAAATTAACCTTTGGTTGAGCTCCCAGACAGCTGCAAAGTGCTGCATGCAGATGCGCAGTGTTCAAAAAACCTCTATTTCCCTGCTTTTTCAACCTCAGCTGTGCCGCGCAAAGCTGAGGTTGAAAAAGCAGGAAACAAAGGACAGATAAGAGCCTGGATGGGCGGGCGAAACAGCAGCAAACACAGAACCAGTTCTGTGTTTGCTGCTCTTCAGAGCTACCGGCTCTATAGAACCGGGCAGAACCAGTAGCATCCCACCCCAGACAAAAACCATGAACAATGTTCAATGTTTTATGTTTTTACTGGCTGTGGATTATAGTTTTTATAATGATTTCATATACCCTCTGGAGCCATCTAGAATTCTGGAGCCCTGCAGAATTGGCGTAAAGATGAGTGGCTATATCAATGTTTTAAATAATAAAATAAAATAATTTTTAAGTAGCTGAATGCAAGGTGCTAGTAGTGGTGAATTCTTTCTTGAGTGAGGAAGAATTTGATGTCTCATTTGATGTCACAGCACTATTATATCCACAGACCCAGAATTTGCCAAAGAATCCATGACAGCATTACTACATAGCACACAACCGACCTAACCAAATACACCAAGATTGAAATACCTAGAATCATGAATCTTATCAACCTCTGCCTAACAATATACACCTAGTCAGGTAGCCCTTGACTTACAACAGCTCATCCAGTGACCATTCAAAGTTAACAATGGGAATGAAAAAAATGATTTATTTATGACCATTTTTCATACTTATGATCGTTGCGGCATCCCCATGGTCACATAATCAAAATTCAACAACCATGTTCCCAATTTATCATCTGCAGTGATTCACTTAACAAATGTGGCAAGAAAGATCGTAAAATAGAGCAAAATTCACTTAACAAATGTCTCACTTAGCATCATAAATTTTGGGCTCAATTATGGTCATAAGTCGATAACTCCCTGTACTTTCAGTTCAACTAATAAATATATCAACAAATCAAAGGAACACACACGGGATCACCACTTTTAGGAATAATAGTTGAGACCGTAATGTAATACCTGGAATCAATAGCATTCCCATATATATACAACTCAAATATGGATTTGATATGTAGATGACAATCCTGTCACAATCAAAAAGTGCCAACTAGAGAATACACACGAAACCATTAAATAAACTTCAAAGGAATAAAATTCAGGACCCAATAGTTCAACCTTGAGCTACAAATTTTTCCCTGCTATCAGTAACATATTTTTTAGAACGCCGAGGCCACAGAAATGGTTGACCATAACACTGCAAATGTAGGGTTAGTTTTTTTTAGCTCAGATGGTGTTCTCTTTCTTTTTTTCCCATTTTTGGAAAATACAGAGCACCTAATTGTAATCTAATATAATGTTTTTACAGGTTGTGATTGTGAAGATGAACTAGTTGAGTCATCCTGGCCATATTTATTAAACTACCTACCATTCAGGGGTTGGATGCTACCAGTTCTGCCTGATTCTATGGAGCCGGTAGCTCTGAAGAGCAGCAGACACAGATTCGGTTCTGTGATTGCTGCTGTTTTGCCTGCCCACCCACCTGCCCACCCAGGCTCTTACCTGTCTTTTATTTTCTGCTTTTTCAACCTCAGTTGCTTTGCACAGGACAGCTGAGATTAAAAAAGCAAGAAAAAAGAGCTTTTCAAATGCTGCACACCCACATGCAGCACTTTTCAGCTGTCCGGGTGGCACAGCTTAAGGTTTTTTTTACATGCGCACGCAGCAAAACATAGTCACCATACTGATAGTAACACCGGTTGAATCCCACCCCTGCTACCATGATAAATTATTGATAACTGCCCAGTCTTACCTTGAGTCTCCTTTGATTGCAAAATGTCTGTAGCCGGGACCTTAGTGCTGGCAGTAAGCAAGGATCTGGTACTGGTGTATCTTCCGTCATCATCCAGGCCAAGCGTATTAGATTCTGGTAAGTTTGTAGTTGGAGTAAGAAATAAAGAAGGATCAGTGCTACTATTAGAGGCATTATTTGCAGTCTGAGTCTGTATCCTTGCTGTGGTATTCAAATATCCAGGTGTAGTAGTGGTCAGATAATCTGGCTGACCAATGCTGCTGACACTGACTTGTAGGGTACTTGTGATAGTGTCATCCCTACTAGTGGCAGTGACTTGGAAGCTTCTAGCCTCAGTGTGAGGAAGCGTGAACTGAGAAACTGCGCTGGATGAAGCAGATGATCCATTCTTCCCATCTCCTGGGTACAGGAAAAACAAACAGGAAAACACAATTTGGCAGCATCCTTACAACATATGTTCTTCCCTAGAAGATCAGCTAGAGAAATAAGTAGAAAAGAGAAGAAATAGATCCATATCCAAATCAATTGCTGTGAAATGGACAGCGAATTGGGGAGTAAGTTCTTTTCTAACTAAATTATTTTCAGAAGTTACTACAGCTGACATGTTTTGTACAAATGAAAATCGCCTTCCTCTAATAGGAGAAGCTTAATAAAGTAATTGGGTAAGATTGTGTAGAGATCAAACTGTATGTGATCATCACTGTCATTTTCATGGATAGAAATCAAGGGGTATCAACAGAATTACTGCATCATGGATCAAGTAGAATATTTTCTCTGAGCTATGCTTGCAGTTTTGCAGATTTAACTATGTTTTGGGCTGTTCTGATTTCCCGAGAAAAACTGAAAAGAGACTTTTGTCATGCAAAATGTTGCTTGGGAGAAGGGTGCATCCGATCCAGATTTCACAAAACAGATTATCATTGCTCTGAAGGACATAAACTCAGACCTGCCAACCCCGATAAAGGAAAATCTGGAGACCCATGAAAAAAAATCTGGAGATTCTATAAAAAATAGTGAGATTCATAGTCACGTGAATAACTAACCAATCAGAGCGTGTTATATCCGGTGGTAGAAAAAGCAAAATGAAGGCACCCAGAGTGAAAAGAAATGTGCTGTATGTATATATGACTGTATGGTAATGTCAATATTGCGTGATCTGAGAAGCGGTGTCATGTCGTTTGTGTGAGAATCAGATTTATGCGCGTACAAGCGCATAAGACCTCCAAATTTGAAAAAAAAAAGCGTTTTAAATTTGGTGTGAGATTGAGGAGCCTTGTCATGAGACCGTGAGACATGCCAAAAAATCGTGAGACTCACGGCAGAACCGTGAGAGTTGGCAGGGCTGCAAACTAGACTTTGATTTGAGAGTGGAAAAAGGGAATTACATGCAACTCGTATTAATACAAGTAGCAGTTGGCACCAGGTCAGTTTTGCCTGGGCTTGGAAACTAGGCAGGACTGGATTTGATTAGTATTTAGATGAGATCACTAGGGAATGCCAATTTTTATGAGGCAGACAGAAAACAATACACACATAAAACTTGGGTGTGCCTACTTCATTCCAGATTAGAACATGCAGGATTTTAGATTAAGTACTGTATTCATTCAGGTTTTCTTTCTGGCTTGAAAATAATATTTTGTGTTGCTCTTTGCCCACCTTATTGACAAACTAGGGATCAGAACAATATTATGATCCTGAACATGAAAACTGGGACATAGCAGTCTTATATAATATGTTCCAAAGCACCAACTTTACAAAAAAGGTCCTCTCTTGATGCAAACTGCAACTAATAGATATTAGATAAATTAATAGTAATAATGAACCATTCACAGCAGCAGCATCCTAGAGACCACACACAGTGAACTTGTTTCTTAAAATTCCTACATTTACATCTTCAAAAAGTTCTTAATCCTGTGTTCAGTGTGTCCTTTCTCATTTACAATGCTTCTAAAAAGGACATTGAAAGTCAAAAAGTGAATGGAACTTAACTAATAGTAAAAAAAACCCAAACAACTACCTCCTTATCAAATCCCAAACTACCATAGGTAATATTTATTTAGAGTATTTGTACTTCTAATATTTATTTCATCATGAAAAAAACAACCTAGTGCCCATTTAGTATTAATTAAATTAAAATATAATATTGTACTACATAGTTTTCTTTTCTATCCCAAAAAGAGGTATTAGATAAAAGTAGTTAACAAGTTAGAGGGAAATTATATGAATAAAAACTTTTCCTTAAAAATTGTGCCCACAGTATGGGTAATCCTTGATTTGCAACCACAATTGAGCCCAAAATTTCTGTTGCTAAGTGAAACATTTATTAAGTGAATTTTGCCCCATTTTATGACCTTTTTTGTCACAGTTGTTAACTGTTACTGCAGTTGTTAAGTTAGTAAAATGGTTGATAAGTGAATTTGGCTTTCCCATTGACTATGCTTGTAAGGAGGTCTCAAAAGATGATCACATTAGAGAACAAAAGGATAAACAATTTTATAAAATTTGTGATCTATTCTATCAATGGTTAGATAACAAAACACAGTAATGAAATATGTAGATTTTTAGAAAATAATAAATATATGAAGATGTATTTTCTTTTTTTTCTTTTTTTTAAATTATATCTACAAAATGATTCCAGGATAGATCTGGGAGGATAATATGAATTGTTATAAAATAAACTAAGTAAAATATGATTATTTTATAAAACATGAACGAATAAAAATATAGTCAACGATTGATTAATAAAGATATTAATGTACTTGATATTTGATTGAAAGTATGAGAGGATATATAATGTAATTGTAATTGAAAACAATTTGTAAACCAACCGGAACACTGTATGTATATGTGTGTGTGTGTGTGTGTGTGTGTATATATATATATATATATGTGTGTGTGCTGTTTAGCTTCCTTCGGGTATTATCCCACGTCATTGTAGTTCTGTTAAAGTTGTAGCAACGTTTCAGCAGAATCTCATCTGCCATCTTCAGGCTTCTGTATGGATGTGGGTCTCACAGCTCCTGGTTTCAAATTCGAGGCTGGTCCATTCTGATTGGCTAGGAGCCTGAGTCTGTGTTCATTGGACTTGGAGTTTGATTGATTGGTGTTTCTGGTTTCTTCTGTCTGTTTTGTGGCTTTGATTGGCTGGCAACACTCTGTTCTTGTGTTGGAGGATTTCAGTGCAGCTTGGCTTCGTGTGAAAGGACGGCTGCTATTCATTAGCAAGCTGGGTTTCACCTGGGTGCCTGGTGGGGGGGTGTTTGAGTTGGAGGCATCAGAGGGAGTCTGTCTGTGCTCAGATGTTTGTCTGTTTTGTGGTGTGGAGATCTTTCTATTTGAGAGTGCAGGCTTCCAAATGATTGACAGTCTGGTGGAATCATCTCTTCTATTCATGCTGTCAGGTCTTTTTTCAATCTCTATGGCTTCTCTGATGATTCTGTGGTTGGGGTTTTCTATAGTGGCTAGGGTTTTGGTGCCATTGAAGTTGATGTTGTGACCTGTGGTTTTCATGTGTTGGACTAGTGAGGAGGTGTGTTCCAGTTTTTTTACTGCATTTTTGTGTTCATCTAGGCGGGTACTTATTCTTCTATTGGTCTGTCCAATGTATGTGGCCGGGCATGATGTACAGGGAATTTAAAGAGTAGTGTATCTAAGAACTTTAAGGGGAAAGTGATATGTTTGCATGTCAAAATATTTCAAGACACTCTTTCATTCATTTCTGTGCTTCTACTAATATAAAAATACTAAGGGAACAAATCCAACATATTAATTCCAAGATTTGAAGCCCAAGAATAAATATATTACCTGAGCACAAAATATCTAAAAATTGTTAACAGCAATGGAAAGAAATATATCAATATTTGTCTAAAAGCCTTATAAATGGAATAAGCTATTTCAACAGGATATTTAAGGATTCCCTTCCATAATCAATAGTACAGAGATTGTATTCCTCAAATCTGTTTCTGTGTATGTTGTATCCTCTTGGACTGAACCATCCCTTTTAATTTTCAAGTATGGCAAATCCACATTGATTATATGTTACACACTGCTTCCAGTATACTTTTCAACACTAGAGCAGTGCTGAGAATTCCTTCCTAAAAAGAATGAGTAATGAGTTTGACATTTTTTTAATAAGCATAGACTTTCTTCTAGCATAATTAGCACAAGGAGGGAAAATTATCAGTTGAATAATCTGATAACTGATTAATTTGTTAGTGACTACAATTTAGTAAATTGTGGGAAAAGGGGTGAGGAAAAAGGAAGAAAATTATAGTCCACAAATGTTTTATACTGATCTTTTTTCTATTCCAACCTCATTTTATGTTAGAAGCTGATATTATTTGCAATATATACAATCTGAAAAAAATACCAACAAGTATTTTACAAAGGAAGATAATCCTAAATTTAGACCTGGTCCTAAACAAAAATTAGATTTAAAAAACCTTAATCTTCCATTTTTCTCATATTCTCAGGTAATTGAAGATAACCATTCCATTTTTAAAATTAATCATTTGAAGAAATCTTTCTTTCAGCTAAATACATCATCTTCTATCTTCAGAAAAAGGTTCCTAAAAATTTCCAGATAATAAATGCTCTTTACTGATTCACTGATTAGCATTATTTATAAATCTTTCGGAGAAAATATGACAATAAACTAAATCTTAATTTGGTATCATTGTAACTTTTAATATCCAACACAGTTTTTGACTATGATATTTTTAGGAAGATGAGATACCTCTCTGAAGAATCTTTACCTGAGACAGCAGATGACAGGATAAAATCCTCCATCTTCTCCTTCCCAAATGTAAATTGGGAAGTTCACATTTCATAGTCAAATGAATTTGAAATCATACATATGCAATACGAAGGTAAACACACTTGACTTTCTTGCATGACTGTTATAAAGATTACTGCAATTAAAATCTGAAAGTGCCATAAAATTGAAATTGCTAACGGATACTTCAGAATTTCCACAGAATCTTCATACTGGGAGGAAACACACAGCGCCTGCCTTTGGCTTAGACATCAATATTCTCTCCTAAAACTGAAAATATAATTCTCTTTCATTGCACTCTACAACCAGCAAAACGAACATTAACATCTAAACATGTTTACATTTTTTAAATTACAATGAAGATGTATCACTTGAAATTTAATTTAAAACATCAGCTTTTGCTGAGCGTGTTTTCAAGAGAAATTACATTCATATATTTATGGTGCTACTGCCTTTTCACTTTTTCCCCTTTTCCCTAATGCAGAGAAAAATCAAAATGCTTAATCTATGATGATTAATTTCCCTTTGCTACAATCTTAAATTTCTTCAAAAGAAAATCCAACTATGTCCAATGTAATTTACTTTTGGGGACATATCTAGGGCACTTAATAAATTAATAAATCTAGGGCACTTGTGTATTAGTGTGGGGGAAGATACACATTAATTTTGTGGTTATTGCTGAAATCTCAACTTTGGGCATTTTGACATTCTGTATAATCATTAAATTGATAGAAGCTGTACATCTCTGATTTATACCGTGTCATTCTTAAATAAAGAATCTGGCAAGATAGCAGAAGTATAGTCATATGTATCTATTTTAACCTTAATCAAGAAACATTTGTGATGAAGATATATAATTGCAAATGAAAATAATATTTTCATTAATATTTATAGCTATATTAGCTAAAATGTTCAAATTGGTAAGCATGTTATTAATTATTCTGTATCTCACTATAAGTAATGAACATAAAAGGAAATACTGTTCCACCTAAATCTAAAATCTCAATTTACAAATTATTTATATAAAGCAACCAAAATAATAAAGTCACCCAAAATATCTTTACATTTACTCTATTGACAAATATGAATTAAAATATCAGTTAAGTAACTCTTAATCAGTTAAGTAAAAATACACTCATCTATTTGCATATAATTTAAGGTATAATGTTTGTAACCTTACCTTAAAATGGCTAGGTGGGCATGTCATTCTGGCATTTGTGAAATGAGACCTTGAATATTTGCATAAAGTTCTAAGCTTACCAAACATACAAGAATTAAAGTATTGAAGTGGCACACAAATCTGAGTAAATAAATCCATGAAACTGAATTGTTTTTAAAAACATCCTCTAGATATCTACCGGGATAGAGATGCTAATTTAATTGATACTGTCAAAGTATGTATGAAGTACAACACTGTATTTTGGGATGCAGCCAGCCTGGCTCTAACAAAATTATTTTGACCTGTTCTCAAAATCTCTATCTTCTATAGATTTTCCTCATTTTATGGACTCAGATACTAAAGAAACATATTACTCTGTTACTTAGTTAATATAGGACATATAAATACCATTATCAAAATGCTATGGTCTTCTAAATGGCCTGAAACAGTGATAAAAAAACTGCTTTATAACTAACAGAGCCATAGAATTATGAGTAGATAAGAGAGGGAACAGTTCATTTGTCTTCACCCATGTGGTCCTTTTGCTTTTCAAATCAGCGCTAGGAAGCTTGGATTTAAAGAAGTTCTGATGTGATTGTCACTTTGAACCCCAAAAGAAAGGTCCTTAGAACAGACATGCTTTATGCCTGAATTCCCACAACATGCTTAACTTGTTTACTGGGTTCTCCTTAAACATAAGACTTATCAGCCAAACAGGTTAAATTTACATCACATGCTAATACATACACATATGCACAAAATCAAAGTTTGTGAGTTCCGAGGCTGGGTATGTAACTGGTAAGTACAACTGCTGGATTTATAATTGACCCAAATAGGGTCAATTATATTGACCCCTTCTTTGGGCAGCAGTTTCACCTTCCCATATTCCATCTTATTTAGATGTCCTGGACCCCCCCAAATCTTCAATCTGCAATCAGGAGATGCTGTGAAGAACATATTTTAACTCTGCAGCAAATGCCCCAAAGAAAGAAAATCGTGGCTTCCTAGGTAAGCAGCCGTAAAGAAAACTAGCAGGCAAAGAAAAGCGAGTGATGAGATTCTGCTCAGTAGTGTCCTCTCGATAATCATATAACCTGAGTGGGGAAGAAAGCAAGCCAGGGTTTTGAACCAGAGATCCCACCCAAACTGTTCTGAACCTGGCAGTCTACTTCTTAAATATAGGAATAGAAGGTGAGAGCATTTCTGAGCGTGTTTCCCAAACTACTGCTGTGATCAAGCCTTATTTAAATTCCCAAATGCTGTGGTGGTGGACGTGGCAGCTTCAGCTCTTATCGCCCACTCACTTGGTAAACAACAAGCCCAACCTGCATCAACCGTGGGAGCTTCAGCCCTGGGGAGAAGAACTGGGTGCCAGTCCTCAGGAAGGACACCCCACAGCCCATCACACTGTGAACTAAGGGAAGCCTGAACTTCTAGCTGGCTAATGAATGGGCTCCTCCCGGAAATTTAGGCTGAAAGCGAAACCGAGAGAAAGGCTCAAAGCAGGAAGGAGAGCGATGCCTTCTTCAGACAGCAGAAAATTTGGCGCGTCCAACCCAAACTGGACGGGGCAGACTCGCCAAGGGGTGGGGGGGGGAAAGCCTGCCAGGGGCTTTGGCTTTTGCAATGGCTTCTCAGGTGCCTCAAGAGTCTGGGATCCTTCCAACCGCGCCTGCTTGCACCCGAGACCCGACCCTTTGAGAAGGGATGGAGCGAGCGGCGCCCGTACCTGGCAGAGACAGGAGGCTTCCAGCGAGGAAGCAACAAACGGCCGCGAGGTTGTAGAGGGAGCGGCGAATTCCCACCATGGTGGGCCGGTCCTCGCGGCGATCGGTCGGGGCAAGGGAGGGGGGGGGGAAAGAGAGAGAGAGAGAGAGAGAGAGAGAGAGAGAGAACCGGCGCCCCCGGCAGCGTCTGTAAAGATCTGGTCCTGGAGGGTGAGTCACTGCCACGTGGTTCATTCACAAACACAAGGATGAGGCGAGTCGGGGCGTGTTGCGGCCTCCCCCAACTCTTGACAAAACAGCCCGGCTTCAAAACGGTCCGCAGCCCGCCCGCCCCCCCCCCCCCCCCCCCCGAAAACAAAAATCCACCCCACTGACTGGGGGCCGCCCCCTCTCCCAGCCGAAACTCCGAAGCCGACGCTTTCTCCGGAACAGACCAGAGTTTTTCTCGACGAGCACCAAGAGGAGCCCGACGCCGAGCGTTGCTCGCCTGGCCGGGAGCGCAAGGCTCCGTCCGGCCGGCAGGAGAGCCTGGGAACGAACCGGCGGCGCCTGCGAGAACAGCTCCGCCTCTTCACCGTCGGGGGGCGGGGGGGGGGGTCAAAGCAGACCGTCGTCTCCTCCGCCGTCGGGGACGGAATGAGCTTCGGGAACCTGTTCAACGTTCATCCGTGCTGGCTGAACAAGTCTGGTTGCCCTGCCTGGAGAAGAGAATCCACGAAGGAGAATCCAGAAGTCAAGTCCGCAGATCTGAAAAAAGTCTCAAGATGATAAGATATGTTTACCTTTTCTGAGCTGACACGCCGAAAAAACCAATATAATGCTTCACTAAAAATAGCACCTAACAAGTTTACTCAACTAGGTGGCAGCACATAGCTCATCCCGAGGGAAAAACTAAACATTGTCAGATCTTTAATGATCTTTACATTTGTGGCTGAAAGGCTCACTAGCTGGCTAAAAATTAATCCGTTTGTCATAGAAAATGTAATTTATTTAACCCATTTAATCTCTGGGGAATTATTAAAATCAAGCATTCCTTTGCATTGAGATATAATTATATGAATAATGAAGGGCAGGATTAATTATTACTAATTAATAGAATTGCCAAAGGCAAATAAGCTTTACTGTAAGGCAAATTGCATTCTGAATACAGAAACCTGACTTTCTGGAAAAATATGCATTTTGGCTATTCTGCTATGACAGGTTACAGATTAGTTTACATTAATTATTACATCAAAAGCATAGGCCACAATGAATCATCATGTGCCATGATGTCAACACACAAATGCTGCAAATTGTATAATTTGTACAGGTACCAAACCTCATAGTATCCTAAGAATTACGACTACTCTTAATATTAGCACAAACTATATTTGAACTAAAACTTTATCCTATGTCAATACTTATATTGGCAGTATATTTAAAAAAAAAAACCCAGTCTTGCAGTTGTGGTAAATAAATTAAAGGAAATATTGACCTAGGGTTTACTGTGGCTAAGTGGCTGACAGGTTATGTCATGCAGACCGGATTAAACCCAATTAGATGGATTAGTTTTTATGCTCTTTGTTATGCAGAGCCAGTCAATTGGCCAAATGCAGGAAACCATAGTTTAATGTTGTGTGAATAAACCTACTGAATAATTTAGCCAACCAGATTTTACTTACCTAGTATATTTTGTCAAAGTAATCACTTTTAAAGAAACAGTATTGGCTATCTTAAACAGACTTAGGAGCTCTCAAAATATTACTGGATATTGTTGTCAATAAAGCTGAACTGAGGGGACCATTTCTATCCTACTGTTATTTATCTGTTCAGTTTGTACAACCTTCCCACTAAACATGCAACTCTGAGCAGAGTTGCAACTCTGAACTCTAAAATCCAGTTAAAACAACAAAGCCACTAGCAAAAATCAAGATCCAATGAGGCATTTGATTTTTTTTTCTTTTTATGATCATTTAATCTTTTTATTCAGGGTGAAGTTGCGGCAACTGAATTGAATTGTTTTATCAAATGAGGCATTTGATATAACTATATAAATCACTATATAAAACAACCCCCCAAAAGTGAGACCATCTAACTTCTTGGCACTAAATCTGAAGAGAAAAAACAAGACAAGCAGGATGAAAGCCATCTTGGATCTCGGAAACAATTCTACAAGGGAGGCACAGTCAGAAGATACATTTCCTGGATCCCATAAACCCACTTCACAGGATTGTTGTTATGGGGAAAACAGGAGGAAGACGGAGTATTAGATAAGTTTGCTACCTTGAGTTATTTAAATAAATAACAAAGATGGTATAAAATACATTTAAAAATAAATAAAAATGATATTTTTAATAGAACATGTCCATCCTGTCAGATTTTATGGGTTGGGCAGAAATACCTGCAGAGAGGCTGTTTTGTAAATAATCTGGCTCTGTGCCTGAAGGGCTCTCTAAATACAACCAGCATCTTGTACTGAAGAAAATTACTTGGAGCTAATGCAACTCACAAAAAAATGTTATATGCTCATATTACAGTGTGCCCATAATTTGTGCTGCTGCATTATGGAGCAGATGCAGCTTCTGAGTGGTCTGCAAAGGTTACTTGAAGAGGTCATTGTAGTAATCGGATAGGAGGTAACCAAGGTCTGAATGAATATGAGCAGAACCTCCCATCCAGGAATGAATTCAGTTGGTGCACAATATGGATTTGTATAGGAAGTCACTTAGCGATGGCTGCCATCTACTCTTTAAGAAGGAGCCAAGCATTCTAGAAGAAACCTCAAATTACACACCAGTTTTGTTTGGGAAAGCCCAACCTAGTTCATTACTGGAAAATAACCAGATCTAGGGCAGGCCTTAAAATTATAGCCATTCAGGTTGTGGTGACTTGGATTGGAAGAAAGAGACTTAGGCTCCACCCTAGCAAGATCCACAGATGGCAATCTGTGGATACTATTGTTGGAAGAAATATCCTTCTGGGTTCAGTTCCAAGTGGAGAAAAAGACACTGGAAACATGGAGGCGATTTGGAAGGTAGTTTAATGGTGGACAGGACCACATGGCCTGGAGCTCCAGAGTGAAAAAGGAAGGATGATCACATGCTCCAAGGTGAAAGAAGAGATCAAGAAAGGACTGATATGCTGAGAGTGCCTGGCTTTTATAACCTTTGTTGGGATTTGAACTGGAGCTTGTATTCTGATTGGTTGTCAGACTGCCATGGGGCCATGCAGGGCAATTCTATAGGCTGTCCTGAGTTCCAGGCTTGATTGAGCCTTGCTGGATGATGATGCATTGAAAAGGGCTTTTGGGAAATTGCTATAGTTTTACCTGGAGATCTTTGTTATGTAAAGTATTCTGGCCCAGGCCTTAATGGCCCACCCATTAACAAAGGTGGGGGTGAGCTTCTGCTTCTGAGATGAGTTTCTGCTTCTGAGTTTTTACTCTTTTTTAGAGGAAATATTCTGTCTTTTTAATATTTCCCAGGATATTTCATTTTCCTAGGAGAGGGGTGATGCTAACTTCCTACACTATCAAAGCAGAAAAATAGTTATATTTTGATGTTCTTAGTACTAGAAGGTACCGTAATCCTTAAAAGACTCCTGTCGGCGTGCATGTTTAATTGGATTTGATCTTCATCTTTTCCTTGTAACATTCTAAGATCTCTTCTGCCCTCTTCTGTTATTTTATCTCCCAGAGTTTCTTTGAAAACCACAGGCCTCCTTGGAACTCATCAACACATAGGTAATAATCTGAGTGATGGCTACTATCATTCTGAAAAGGAATTGCTCTGCCAGCATTCCCCAGTTAATACAAACTGCTTTGAGAGACAGAGATTTTTCAAACCTAATGTTAATTGTCAATCCTTATTTCAGTCATGTCTCATATTTTCATTCTTTCTCGCCAGCTTTGTTTTTGTCTTTTATCCATTTCCATTTAAAATACTTTTTTCTATTTTAATTTCTAAAGAAGTAGAAGTAGACAAAATGTTAGGGATTTTAATTTTACATATCTAGAATTTTTGAAATTGTTCACTAGTTTGAACACAAGATGTCACTCACATGTTAGCTTTTATTGAATCACAGACTGATACATATACCTACAAATGTTAATCTATAGCTCAGTTTCCTGGGCAAAAGTTGCAGACACACACCCAATTGCTATCCTGGACAAATTTTACGCTTTAATTAGAATATATTAATTTTCCCTGAACATCATAAAAAGATTGGAAACCACTGCTCAATACTATTTCTGCCAACAAACATTTTGAGGAATGCTTTTGGGTTTTAAGGGGGCCTTAGAGAATCCAGCAGAACTGTGTTTTCCAATTGTCTCTGTAAATAAGCAATGATTTTAGACCTTCCAGTGTCATTTGTTTTCTATATTCTAAATAGGGAAAATTCATTCTACAAGAGCATTTATGCCAAGCATATCCTTGGAAAATTATACCAGAAGGCCATAAAAATGGAGATATTTTCAATATCTATGATGATTTTGGGCCAAGTGCTCACGTGCTGGTTTTTTTTCTTCTTCCATTTGGCTATTTTCTCTAGAAATATTTATTTGCACATATCATTATCAAATAATTCTGTTTCATTGATGTTATAGTTACAAAGCAGAAACAGCTCAATTTGGTAGATTTAAATTAAACTAGTATTTGGATAGGAGACTCTAGGGAATACCAGGGTTATTCTGTAGATCAAAAATATATCCCAGAAGACAATGGTAAATCACTTTTGTACTATGGCCAGAAAAACAACATGGTGTGTGGGTATTTAAATAACTCATCAGCAGGAATTGTTCTACCTGTTTCCAAATGGGATCTGGTCCTTCAGGGCCCATATGAATGACTGCAGCTCATTGAAAAGTGCTCTCCCCACCTTTTTATTTTTTTTAAATTAAGCAACATGTACATATTTCTGGAACTGGTTTTCTTTTTCAGAAAAGCCTTGACCTGCAGCTACATGAAACACATTCATCTCTCCTTTTAAACAACTTTTCTTTTCAGGTCTCTCCATTTCATGACAATGTCTATCATGCTGGCATTTTGTTTTCTATATAGTAACCAGTATTGTGTTGTTGAACAGAAAACTGATTGTACAGAACCAGAGCCAGATTTCACCAAGAGTCATCAGAACATAAGTTTTGAGAGCTGAAAGGATTTTGCTTGTGCTGAGAAACTGCAATATTCCAATCAATAAAAATCACACAATTTCTTCCAATGGGTAGTTTTAATGGCACAAATATGGAAGTACTATACACTTAGACTTTGGTACAATGGCTCAGTGCCAAGAGGTACTTTCTTAGCAATAACTGTACTTCATTTTGGGCAATATAGGCTGGCGACCCTCTCCAATTAAAGGGTTTTCAAGGATTACTTCTTTCAGTCTGAAAAAAAAAAAATGTTCCCCCCCCCACCTTTTAGTTTATTACCAAAATTGGCAATTTTCTCACAAAATAATAAGCTTTACATTCCGTTTTCAAGGCTGGAGAAACCAACTAAAAATCCAGTTTTATTTTAAATTACTTTGAACACACACATATTCATAAAATGAGTAGACGTATAAAAAGTTTTCTGAAAAAAACAGACATGGGACGGTGATGTAAATGAAAGCAATTCAGGAAATAAAGCATTAATCTGAGAGAGGAATTATCAGGAGAGCAATAGCTCCTGCAGAGGCTGGAACAGTCAGAGGAATGGATACCCCCACCTTTTTCATTATGCCACCCCAAATAGAAGAGTCCTGGAAGTAATCAAGGGGGTGTAAATGGTGAAACAAGCTCCATCCCTTTTACACATATGCTGTACACGCTTATCAACTGAGCTTGCCTTGTGATGGTGTGGCACGTCTAGTTATTTTGACAAAGCATCAGACCCTTTGTTTAAATAGATGATTCAACATGGAAGTCTTGGGGAATACTACGACAATGAATAATTTTTCATGAGCAAACTGCCATTGGATGAATGAAAGCTCCACGGATGAAATGAATCGTGCTCCTTAAATGCCCCCAGTACAAAAGGCAGCCACAGTTGAAAGACGCCGAAGGAAGGCAAAACATATGATTCAGGGCATTCCCCCAGTAGCAAAGGTTTTAGTCAAAAGGAAGTTGTCCTGTGGCAATTTTGCTTTATTGCTGTTCACGGGACACAGAGGACTTTCATGAATTATATCATTTCCCAAAAAAACTATTCGTAATTGTTAGCGCGTAGCCTGTTGCAAAATCTGTCGCCTACCAAAAGACTCCGTGCAGCAAATTTAGGAAGGATTTGCCTTGGGCAGCAAACAATTCACCTCTGCCTCGGTTGACAGCTGAATTCTTCCCTCCTTGCGCAAACAGCGTAGAAGGTTTTCATTGCATTCCTCGCTTTTCAATGGCAAACTTAATTCTTCACGGCTTGACATTCCGCAGGATTCCCCCACCCCCCCGCCACACACACACACACACACACCAGCTCTCTCTTCGTCCCGCCCTTTCGCTTGCGCTCGCTCCGTGGTTGCGCTGAAGCCAAACTAAGCTGCCACTCAAGCTCTTTCCCCCCGCCCCTCTCCTCCCCCACCCCGTTCTCTCAACCAGGGGTGTGAGTGTGTCTGTGTGTGTTTTTGTGTGTGTGTGTGTGTGTGTGTCAATCTTCAATTCGATTCGCTCCCTTCGCTGCCCATCCAGCCAGAAGCTCTCTCGATTGGTGGACATCCGCAGGCAGGTCCCGCCCTTCTTCGCCCAGCGGTGGCCTCCAGCCAGCTCTGGCGATTTAACTTTGGGCTGGAGGGTCCGCGGAACTCAGCTGGGCGCGCGGCCGTCCTTTCTTTCCTCTGCGCTGCGGACCAGGTGTGGGGGGGGGGGGGGGGGGGGCGGGGGGGGGGGGGGGAGGGAAGGGCCCTCGGCCGCTGCGGCCCAGGTTTGTGTAACTGGTTCTCGTTGGAAAGCGACCAGTTGCTCCCTTCCGTGTCCCATTACCCTGCCTGGGGTCTCCACCGCGGAGCATTAGACCGTTGACCCCGGTGTGTCGCCGCGCTTCCACCGTCCTCCTGGAAGGGCCTGGGAATATGTGCTGTCCCTTGGAGTGCGGGACACGCCGCGCCTCGTTCTCCTCTTCCAGGCAGGTAAAGGCAGCAGAGCGGTATGGCGAACCGAGGCGGAGTGGGGAGGGCTCTTTCCCAAGGTGGGCAGCAGCGAAAGGGAAAGGAAGCGCGGGGCTGGGTGGGTTCTTCTGAGACCGGCAGGGGCAAGTGAGTGTGCGCGCGTGTGGATGTGGGCGCGCGCGCCTCCCTAAGTTCCAAAGGCGTGAGGATCCGGGTGACTTCCTGGAGGTCAATGCCCGAAGAATTAAGACTTAGATTTATTTACCTACAGTTTCTAGAGATAACGTATGCCAGTGCTCTGAAGGGAACATGTATGTTGGCAGTACGCTGTACTTGAGCAGAACTATGTGTAACTTGTCATCAGGCCCTTATGTTGTGATACCAGGCAACTGCCCAGTCAAAGATGGAGTAGCTGACCACCTGGATGGAAGCTGTTGGGGACAGGCAAAAGAATAACTTCCTCGTCTTTACCTCTCTCTCTCTTTTTCACTTGTATCTGTTGCACACAGTAATATTTTGCTTGGCTACCTTCTCATTTAGGAACCACTAAATCTTACTGTGCGTTATTAAATAGAGCCTGTTTCAGTAGGTATTTTGAAATTATAGAGTGGATACTATTAAGTGTCACCGAGTCTTTTTAAGATTTGTGGCTTCAGCTTAGGGTTTTTCATTCAATATAGATAGACATGTCCTGAATGGAAAAGCTGAATATTAATTGGAAGTTTTCTTTTGTCCCCTTTATTTATTTGTATTTATTTGTATACAGGGATTTATTTGTGCATCTATTGTGATGTCCTTGAAATTATTGCAGTCTGCTGCTTCTATAATGTTCTCTGAATACAGCAGGCTTTTTGTGTATATAATTGGTGGAATTATCTCTTGTACATTGAAAATCTGCCTTTCACAGGAATTACAAGCATGATTTCTGGAGGGAAATGCTTTTCAGTATTGTTAGACAACAGGTGCCATTATCTTTCGAGAAGGCTATATAGACTGATAAATGTGAATTTGTGATAATCTGATTTCAGATATGTCTGATTTACTTTTTATAAATAACCTCATAAACTATTGCTGTCTTTAAATTGATAAGATCAAATATTTGGCTAAGTTTTGTTTTTGAAACTTAACTGATCAGTACTCTAAAATATTTTCCCAACCTGATGCTCTTTTCAATTCTTGACCTAAAAGCTTTTTTCAGCTTCATAATGATACAGAATTCTAATCCCCATTTAGCACCAAAACTGCATTTTCCCCATGTTGAAAAGTATGGAATGGTGTTGACAGGTAGAAAAAAGGATACAACATATTTCAATTTACTGTGCTAAGTGTGAAAATGTTCCCAATTTACAAAAGAAAATGGCATGAATATTTCTAGAAAAGTATATGGATTGCTAAGTCTTTTAGTGTATTATATTTTATAAATTACAGTAAAGATATTAAAATGGTGCTGACATAAGAAAATGAATGTGGTATGCATTAATGATGCCATAGACTTTGAACACTATCATGAAAAGTACAGTATGGTTTTTACAAATTAGCTAGTAGTCATTAAGACATTAGTCTAGAAATGGGGAGATGCTGAGGTGTAGTTTTCTTTGTGCACAAAGGCAAAACCTTGGGGTAGTAACTCTTTCTGTGTGCTAGGAAGCTGGCATTGGCCATTTCCAAAAATATCACTTCCAAAGAAAAAACTTGCCAAGAAAAACTGCAAGGACTAATTCAGACAGTTGCCAGGAACAGAAACAGGCTCAAATGCACCTCCCCCAAATAAAAACGAAAAACTTTTATACGTTTTATTGAAGATTAAAATTAATAAATATTAACAATTAAAATTAAAAAATAAATGACTAAATTCATTTTATAATTTTCTAGAATATTATAATTAGTTGTAAAAAATTGAAAGTATTACATCACTCTACCAAACTAAAATATAATTTTCTAGTGTTGCAACATTTTCCTGTGTAAATATTATTTTTTTATAAGGGAAGTCCTCCATTTTTATGAAGATCAAGCTAGTAGTGAGAGAAGTTAGATTAAAATAGATATTAGAGAAGATCAAATTGGTTTAATTTATCCCTTAACCATAGTCAAGAATTCCATGAAGTGTAGAAAATCACTTAATTATATTTGCTATGAAGTGGTACAATGATACTGCATCAGGTCCACATGTGCTGAATCTTCAACTAAGTATTATAGACACTGCCTTCTCTTTTTCTATTTAGACCATATGGTCTATCCCTTTTCTTCAAGTATGATGTCAAAACTGATGCTAGCCAAGAAGTCCATAGTGCTTGAGAAGTTAGGTTAATTTCCTGGCTGTACTAATGCAAGTTAGGTTAATTTCCTGGTTGTACTGTGCAAGGGTGAGTCAGGGATTCATCTGCAATAAATAAATTCCCATCTGAAGCAATTGGAGATTTTTCTACCAATGTATTTTGTTGCAAAAAAAGATAAGACATTGAGAAGTATACTAATTTACAGCTGACCTCTGGGTAGAGTTCTTTAAAACAGCTAAAGGTTGGTAGTTGCTGAAATGGTCATTTCTTCAGTTCTTAGCTTCGAATTCTAGTTCTCCTGGCCTTGCCTTACTTTTAACCTGAAATTTCAATCATCTAAATTGGACTACAGACTTTGTTTCCAAATTACATCATCATGCTTTGATCTGGCTTTCTCTGTAACTATTTCTTGGGCTTATTAACTCCAATCGGATACCCTTTATGCTTTTGATGACTTGATAATCTCATTGAATTGAACAGAGTCGTATTTGAACAGGCTGATCAAACAACAGTATAATTGTTTTGCTGATTATATTTTGGTATACTATCCTTCCAAAGACTAATATCCTTCCATTAGACTTTCTAATAACTTTGTGATAAATAAGGGCCCATAACCTATTCAGCACATTGCTATCAGAATGGGGAAATAATCTCACATCTAACAATTCACATCCAGTTTCTTATCTAATATAGTGACAACTATGTTAATGGAAAACAATTTTAAATCAATATAAATACAGGCTATTGATAATTTTGAATACTATCAACAAGATATTGCTGTAAGTTCAACTTGATGATAACCCTTCAATTCAGATGTACAGGTAATGCTTGACATACAACCACAATTGAGCCCAAAATTTATGATGCTAAGTAAGAAATTGGTTAAGTGAGTTTTGCCCCAATTTACAACTTTTCTTCCTGCATTTGTTAAGTGAATCACTGCAGTTGTTAAATTAGTAACATGGTTGTTAAATGAATCTGATTTCCCCATTGACTTTGCTTGTCAGAAGGTTGCAAAATGTAATCACATGACCCAAATGTAAATCATGTGACGAACTGTCATAAATGTGGAAAATTGTCATAATTGTCATAAGTCACTTTTTTCAGTGTTATTGTAACTCTGAACAGTCACTAAGCAAATTGTTATAAGTTGAGGACTATTTGTATTGAGGCTTTAGCTCCCAGGCAGCATAAGCAACTCTGAGAATGTTGTCCCAGCATCTTTGAAATATCCTCACTAGTGAACTGTTCTTATTTAAAATACTTTGGCTGGGGGAAAACACATATCTGAACTCCATCTAAAGAGGGAATACCTGGGCAAGTTATTATGTTCTGGTTTTTCTTTGGTAAACTGTGATGAAATATTTGTATCATGAAATTATTAATAATGAATTTCCACCAAGCTACTGTGTATAGATAGTTGGTAGTCAATTAACAGGACAATTCAGATGGAAAATTAGGCTGATCTAATATATTGTGGAATAAAATCAATCACTATTTTTAATTGTTGAATTAAGTCTTTGGAGTTCTAGTGCTTGACAGTCTTTACATTTAGCAAAGACTTTGACATATTGACAAATGCTAATTGTGGATGACATTATATTTCCACTAGTCACAATAGTCTACTAAATCATGTACAAAGTAAATATGTATTGTTATCTAAAATGGAAAAAATAATTTGTGGAACCTCCTCCTCTGGTCACCTGGACTCACTTATTATTTGATTAAATGTCTTGAATAAGCATTTTTTTTTTCATCTTAATTTGTCCTATGTAAATTACACACATTCTTTTTTTTTAATAAGAAAAGCTTAGAAAAGGAAAATAATACATTAATGGTTTTTTTTTTTCATTTTTAGTATTCATCCAGAGGAAAGAAACAGAGATCGACCACTTAAGATGTGAAAAGTGCTCTTCTAAAGGATTGTTTTTACAAAATGGATCGGAGTAAACGAAATTCAATAGCAGGATTCCCACCACGTTTAGAGCGCATTGAAGATTTTGATGGAGGTGGCGGAAGTGATGGGACCATGTCCCAGATGGGCAGAGTTTGGACTTCTTCATATAAAGCCTTGATAAGTGCCTTTTCAAGACTTACAAGACTTGATGACTTCTCCTGTGAGAAAATAGGATCTGGTTTCTTCTCTGAAGTATTCAAGGTGAGTAATAACATTTCCATATCTTCTCTTTAATACAGTAATTGGAACAAAACATAATGAATACTTTGTTCTATATAATATATAGGGTTACTGCATTTGACTGCAGAAATACAAATGACCATTAATGATGGCAAACCTTTTTCTGCCATGTGATTTTTTGGGTTTTTGCAGCCTACAGTAGTCTCTCCTTGAAAAGTTTTGAGTATGAAAAATTCATTGTGTGTCAAAGATTCTAAATGAAACTATATAAAAACTTATATTTGGCAAGTACTAACAGAGAGTAAGGCTATGTAACAATTCAACTTATGTTACACACCTTATGCTAGCAAGATGCATAACAAATTTGGGGTGGTGAAGGCCCAGAAAAGAAGGTATGAATGCAAAAATAAATTGATTAGGATCATGTTATGGCTTAATTTAGGAGACTTTCAGATATAAAATTAGAATAAAACTGTAAAACATGAAAAAAACACCCTGAAATTTTGAGAGATCCTTTCAGACTCCAAGGTCCTAAGATATAGCTTGCTTAATTTACACCTAAATCTATCCCTGTCCATCAGTCATGATATGAATGTCATATGCAGAATGGTGGAATATTAACTGTTCTTCAGTTAAACTAAAAACAATGAAGACAGTTGCAGGAAGAATTGAAATTACAGCTACTCCTGCTCACTGATTCTGGATTGAGAACTGGAAAGAGGAGTTGGTCATTGCTTAACTCTTCTGTCTGGGTTTGAATAGCATGTGAGACAGGGTTCAGATCAGTGGTGGTATTCTACTGGTTCGGCCTGGTTCTAGCGAGCTGGTAGCAGCAATGAGCAACAGAGAACCGGTTCTCTCCGCTGCTCTGTGTTGGACCCACCTGCCTCCCATATTCACCTTTATCCGTTGAATTTGAAGTGCAGCTGCTTTGCGCAGCACAGAATAGTGCTCTTCCCTTTTAGCTATCTATTTTAGATACTTAAGAACATGTAGTGTTTATTTTCTCAGTGGCCAAATCCCAGATAGGAAGGTTTTGTAGTCTGGAAAATTAGTTTCTTTGTGGCTAATTCACAGAAATATCCTGTGTGTGATCAAACTTACAAGGAGAGATCTGTAAGAAGCAAAACAAGTACAGTTGATAGATGTCCCACTGTCAAAATGCATTGCAACTCATTAAAGCTCATATTAGGACTGTACAGAAAGAAATACCTGGAGTTTATGTTTTAGATATTTAGGATGGCTAGATTTAAGACTAAATGATTTTTATTATAACTTGATCTGTATTTAATTCTAGTAACGTTAGTTAAATTGAGCCTTTAATTATTCTAAGTATGCTAAGATTGTCATAATGTATTTTAAAAAATGTTAGTTTGAATAATAGTTCGATCTTCCTTTATTAAAAGCATATTTTAATATATTTTATCATAGTTATGTGACCTTTCTGTAGTCTGTCTTGCTAATGAAGGAAAAATAATTTTGAAGCAAACTAGCTGTAAAAATGAGACTGTAGAATTTCATCTGTTTATATTCTGCTATTTAATATAAACCACAGCCTAATCTTCTATGAAAAGGGAAGAGGAAGAATATAGTAGAAGACGACTGAGGCAAATAAAGATATGAGAAAGGAAACAAATAAATAGAAAAGATAAAGTAGTAGTTGCAGAATAATCATATGGCATAAAAAACCTAATATTTTTATGTATCTAACAATACATTTCCCAAATCCAAAGAGTTTCATTGTATGCATTAGTGTTTTTTTAACCTGGCTCTTTTAAGGCTGCTCTTTAAAAATGTGAGATAAAGTTTAAATATGTACATATATATATACTATATACAGTCTCTCTCTCTCTCTCTCTCTCCCTCCCTCCCTCCACTATTATAAACCACTAACCACTATTATAAAAACTTATGAATTTAAATTTCATACAGTAATTCAAATTTGATAAATATTTAATTGTAGACCTGTTTAAATTTCAGTTTTTCACACTCAGTTGATTCTAGGAAACAATTCTAGGAAACAAATACCTTACGTTCCGACCAAATTAAATTTAGTACCATAGATGCTCATAGGGGACAGTGTGAGGAGATTTCATTTTGGCAGTTAGAACATGAGGTTTATTGATGTAAACATTGTGTAGCCACAGTTCCTTGCTGCTTGTGCAAATTCCTATGAATTAGCTTTTAAAACTGGAAGTATATACGGTACTTCCTCTTACTGTATACCTAGCTTGCAAACAAAGAGACACTTTTTTCAGAGTTCTGTGTGAGGAGTTCTACTCTAGACTAATTAATTGAAGTTGGGTTCTGTTGTAATCCAATATATCAGCATTTTTAGTGAAACTTAAGTTACGTCAACTTATTTTGTATCTAAACCTATGTACTATCAGTTATAATTACATGCAACAATATGTTAAACATAATGTGTAAGATTATTTTAAAAATTAGTTACAGTATTTTTGTCTCTTTGTTGTTTGCAGTATATGCATCTGCTGGCAAAGCTTAATGCTTCTTTTTTAGTTCTCACTAACTATGAGATAAATATTTATATCTCAGTTTGATTTCGTTTGAAAAATATACCCTTTTCCCTAGGTATAGAACAGGAGACTTCCAGGATAACTTCCTTTCATAGGCATTGACAGGGGTGGGATTCAACCGGTGTTACTACCGGTTTGGTGACTACGTCAGAGCTACCAGTTCTGTAGAGCAGGGAAGAATAAGTAGCATTCCCCCCCCCCCCCCGGCATTGATTTTGGAATTTGATCTCAAGGGAGTGGCTCAGTAGTTATAGGTTTGTATTGTACATCATCATTTAGAATTATTTACCACACAGTTCAATTTTAAAAAATTGTAATGGAAGATCAAGTGATTACAGTAGAAATGATTTAATGATGACATAACCTGTGGCTTTATTTCATAATTAAAATAATTATGTACATCTTACTCTAAACAGCTCAGTCACCTTGATAGGTGGCAAATAAATTTTATAATAATCATAAATGTGATAATATTTAGTGTGATCAGTAAAACACTTAAAGCAAAAAAGTCCTAACAATTTAAGAATCAAAAGTACAAAATAAATAACCCAAATGCAAAAAAACCCAACTAATGAAACAAACAAAAAATCCAATATATAAAAAAAAAATAAACCCCAAAACACAGTCCTCCATAGTTTGGGAATAAATATTGTATGTACATTTTCTTTTCTATTTGATGAACTGGTTTATGATGTCTCCTGTTTAAGTGTCTTATAAAACTCAAAACTCTTATACTAGTTGTATTCTAATATACGATATGGTATTGCTTACCATTGGTTTTTAAATGAGGACCTCACTTTTTTCTGACTTCCTACCAGCTTTCCCATTGATTTGTCTTGTGGGAAGCCAGCAGGTAAGATTACAAATCACAATTATGTGATTGCAAGACACTGCAAGGATCAGAAATGTGGACCAGTTGCTGAGCACCTGGTATCAAGGTTCTGACAAATGAACCCAATCAGTTCAGCACTCTGAGATTTGTAGTTTTCTCAAAGAACCATTTTATTGAGCACATCATATTGGCCCATTTGAAAGCAAAACCAGCTCTAAATATTTCCTGTGGTTTCTGTATAATTAAAGAATAGATGATTCCCTCCCTCAGTGTCACAGGTCACATTGTCCAATTAGGTGTTCTGGTGCCTCTTTGGCAACTTCCCACAGACTCTGGCCAGCACCTGTTGTGATGACCTTGGTTCCCACGGGATGATGTGTTGCTGTCTAATCTGACATTCCAGAGCTCCCCCCTCCCACCAATATGTGGCAGCTGAGAAAAGGAAAGATGGCTGTGGCAGGCCTGATCCGTTTTCAAAGTTGGCACCTGGATTGCAATCGTGTGGTCGTGGGGGCACTCTAACAACTGAACTTTGAGAACAATCATAAATACCGTTTATTCAGCACTGTTATGAGTTTGAATGGTTTCTAAATTACTGGTTATTAAACAAAGACCACCTATATTTACATGCCATTATGTATAATATTTGTTAAATATGTTGGGGTGTTTAGAGAAGAATAGATATTACTCTTCTGGCATAAATCTAAATTGGAACTACTTCTTCATTAAGTGTCTCTATTTCTGTTCGAATACTTAAGATTCTAACTTAAGACGAGAGTAATTCCTAACTTGGCTTTTACTTTGAATCAAACTTTTTTTTAAATTGGAACTTTCAAAATTTCTTTCTGAATTTTTCCCAGTTCCCAATCTTCCCTAAAAGAAATCCATTTATTTAGTGTTCTGATTCTTATAAAAGTTTGTTCAGTGTTAAATAGCAGCAAAGTTCATTTTAACTGTAGCATTCTAACCAGTGAACTACTTACTTAAAGCAGTGTAATGTTATGTAACATTATGTAATATTAGTGGGCAGGGAATTTGATTGTTTATTTATTTAAAATACCACTTCCCAAACAGGACATTCAAGGCAGTTTACCATTAAATTACTAAAGTGAAATAGTAAAAAATCATATAGTGAAATATTTATTTAAAAGTTTGGGTGGTAAAGATAACAAAACAATTAATCCAAGGCAAATTATTGAATATAAACAGAACAAATTCCACTCTCTTCTAGCACTGAAGATGTTACCTAGTTGGGTAATAAAACATCAACACAATATCTGTAAGAAAACAATCAAGTTCAGAGAGTACCAAGGACTCTACAGAAGAGCAAGGTCTTCAATCTAAGAATGATAGAGGAAGGTCTTTCTCATGCAGTTTAAGGAGAATACTAGGCATTGTCTCAGAAGTTTTTAGTTCATTCTGACCATACTTATGAATTGAAGACATGAGATAGTTCAATACAAGAATGTACATGTATCATTGGGCTTCCAAAAAGTTCCTAAGTGTTGATGTCTTTAGCAAATTTTCAGTTACCTGAAAGATATATTTGAAAATAGTTTATACTTAGTAGTTACCATAATACCAATACTATGTGCAAAATCACAGCAAAAATAATACAAAAATATGATGAAAGCTTTCCCCATACTAAACTATGTCTAGTATAAAATTAAAATACCAATTATAAGTGTTCAGTAGTTTTAGAAGGTTATTTGCAGCATCTTGTTCAACAGGTTCTTTTTTTGGAACATGGGATTTTCAAAGACCTAGTGATACTTTCCCTATTCCATCATTTGTGGTTTGATGCAGTTGTGTTGGTGTGCAGAAAAGGTTTAAATTTTTGGATGAATTTAGTCGGCAATTGTGTATGGTGTTGTATTTTTATTGTGTGTATTTCTCCTGAGATCTGTGAATTATCAGAAGTTTACAAAATGATTTATGAATAACCACACAAATTAATAGTTCATTGATGAGATTTTATTCCATCTTATCACAGTCAACCCATGTAGTTCATAATCCAATTATATGGAGGATAAAAATGTTCATATAAAACAATACAATATTAATATCACAACCTATTGCTAATTGTAATACTGTGATATCCTTCATCCACATTTATTTGTAGTGCTTCACATTTTAAACTGGGCAATGGGGGAAATGACTAAGGGCCTTCCAGAATAGTCATGACTTGATAAGATTCTGGAATATTCTAAAGGGTAGACTGATGTTCATTCCGGAGCAAATTATAGTAACAGAATGCTTGATTCTATGCCTCCCCTTCTTGGATACCACAGTATATTGAGATCCATAGCAAACATTCTCTGTTTTCATGCATTCTGTCCTATAAAACATCTGTGCAGCTACATTTTGTACCACCTGAAGTTTCAAGGTGGACTTTTAAGGACAGTATCGTATAGAGTAAATTACAGTAATCCAGCAGAAAGGATGGGAGTGACTGTCTTTTGTGTCCTTTACTTCAGGAAATACCACATCTCTCACACCAGCCAAAGTTGGATAAAGATCAACCTGGTTGTGGCCTCTACTTGACCCTCAGACAAAAGCCATCAGTCCAGGAGGTCCCCCAAGCTGTTCTTTCAAATTAAATACAACCTAGCCCAGAAATTAAGCCTTTCCAACCATTTTCCATAATAATAACTGCAGTAGAAGGGTTTCAACTGCAAACACTGGACAAATCAGATAGCTTCACTGTCAAACATTAACATTCAAACAGGAAGTCAAATGATTAAAATATATTAATTTTTGTTAGCATTATGATATATAACAGTAGCTGTCTGTTGTGGAAGTACCATAAAAGACTTTATGGCTTGTGAAATGGTACGAATGTGTAGATCAGCCCTTTAAACATACCCAAATACTAATTTACCAGTGAGGTCATAAAAAGGAAAATATATGCCCTTTTTTCATGGATTAAGATTTTACCAATTAAAGCAAATTAATATAAGCAAATGTACTTAGATTAATGAAACAGAATGGAATTACATAACCTCTAAAGTTGTGGCAAATTTTTTAATTTGTCAAGAGTGTTTTAAATAAAGTTGCATGTTACATGCTATGTTGATTCAGTATGTTTTTCTTATGTTCCATTGGGAAAATGAGCTCATCTTTTTTCTTTTTGGATTTGTTTAGGTACGACACAGAGTATCGGATCAGATCATGGCCCTGAAGATGAATACACTAAGCAGCAATCGTGCAAATATGTTGAAAGAAGTTCAGCTCATGAATAGACTTTCACATCCAAACATATTAAAGTAAGAAAAGGTGTGTGTGTTTGCATGTATGTGATTGTGTGCTCACAGGTGCATCTGTCTGTGTAGGTTCAAATTAATTTTAATTTTACTACATGCCGCATATGGTCCTTTATGTTTTAAATATTCTTTTTGGAAGCTCAGAAGCCAATGTTGTCTCAGGCTTATGTATATTCTTAGTTCCTTGTCACTTTCTATTATTGTTAATCCTTTCTATTCGTCTGTGGGTCTTCTTTCTATTCACTTGCCTCCTGGATCAAATACATTTATGAAAATATTAGTGAAAAGCAATCAAATAATAGTTTCATCAAGCATGTTGACACAAACAAATCACACTTCAAATTGTTAAGTCATGGGAGTCAAGATGTGACTTGTTGAAGACCTAACCATGTAGCCTCTATGAATGTAGATACAGCATTTCCCCTGGGACTGATAGGAGTGAAGTGGGTATATATGTGCATGTGTACGCAGATATAATCTGAGAAAGCTGTTGAATTAACTCTCCTTTTAGCACAGCTATTTCAGCATTTTAATGTTTCCTTTGCTTTAATGATGTATGACACTAAAAGAGTCCCTTTGAATCCTTTTCACAGTTCTGCAAAATGTAAAACGTAGATCCTGGGAACTAAGCTACACAGAAAGGAGATTGGGTTATGTTCACATCTGTTGTTTAGGCATCTGTTTGAAACATAAAGACCAAATGTATTGGAGTAGTATGTGAATGTTCAGTCTAAATATTGATATACATGTAGGGTTCATTCTTTTGTACAGATTGAAAATTGCTACAAAGGTCAGGAAGTAAGTATTGCTTGCATTAATTGCTTTCCTAATCACTTTTATCTCTCAGGTGCATGTCTAGACTAATTAGGGAAATACATTAGCTATGAGGAATCTTGCATTAATGCTACATGCCCTTGAAATATCTTATGAATGCTATTAACTTCTATATACATGACTACTAATTTAATTTTTAGCTTGCACTGGAAATTTCTGGAGTATAACTGAATAGAATTCATGGAATGTTAGAAAACATAAATTTATCAAACTTTATTTATTAATTTTTCATGCCACCCATTTCCCCTATAGGTGATTCTAGGCAGCTTACAGATTATAAAAAGACAAGTAGAAAAATAAAGAATTAAAATTATGCAAATTAAAAATTTAAAGCTATACAAAAAAACAGGACTAAGAAGACAGCACAGGGATAAAGTCTTTTTACCCCATTAATACTTCCTATGGTGAGTGCCCCCCTTCAGGCCCCAAGCCAACAGGCAAAACCAAGTTTTAATCAGGGCTATCTTAATGCATGGGCCTGATGGGCATAGGAGCCCCATACTAATCTGTGTATGTTAACCCTTCAGTGCACCTTGTGTCATATATTTATGATATACATATTTATTACATTTTACTGCATTTTTATTAATACTAACATGCATTAATAGAAGTTAATACTGATTTTTTCCCATAGATGATGAGGTGAGCCTGCACATTATTCTGTGCGGGCTCATCATTCTGTTCAGTCCAACAGATTCATAGATATATCTAATGAACCTAATGACATACTTATTGATTATATTTATACATTGTATCTGAACACAGGTATAGGGCTATGCATAGATTATTTGTGATTAAATCTGAGGTTCATTCACAACATTGAACACTTGTACGCTAAGTATGTAGTACTTATTTTATCGACCATTTACATTTTTATTCCTGTAAATAGTTGTCATAGGGGCCCTGGTCACTGCTTTGCCCAGGGCCCATAATGCTGGTAAGATGCCCCAGTTTTAATACCTTTCCAGAAGGCCAAAAGGATGGTAGCAGTTGTCACCTCCATTGGTAAAGTATTCCACAGGGATGGGGCCATGGCAGAAAAGGTTCTTCTCCCTGATCCTGCCTGCCAGAATTCCCTAGCAGATGCATCTGTAGCAGACTTCTGCTGGTGCCAGGAGGCCAAGCTATCCCATTGGGGCAAGATGGCCTCTCAGATAAGTGATGGCAGCTTGTCCAACTTTAAAGGGTAGTAGCAAAAATAATCAAAACTCAACATGTATAGCTGTAAATATTTATTATGTTTGGTATCTATTAAAAATCTAAAGCAAATTCCATTCAAATTTTATGCTACCTAGAATACATATTCCTATTTTAAAAATCTTTTAAAATAATAAATATATAAAAAATTAAGTACTATGGTGGATGTTGGATCTCTTCCTCCTTTATGTGAGTTGGAATCAAGGAAATAAATATTTTTCTATAATGTATTGCTTTAAAATATAATACAGAATAGTCTGTATGCAGGTCATATATAACCATTACTCTGCATTTTTCTCCACATCATGCAGTTTAAATTCAGTTGTAAAATAGATTATCTTTGGATGTACCATTTCTAGCAAAAATAAGAGTACAATTTGATACACCACGCTTCTGTGAGAGAAAATGCATTATTCATTCCTATTTTCTTGAGCTAATATTTTTGGCCTTGCTCTTCTGCCCTAATGATATTACCAAGAAACTTCCCTGCAATTTTAAAAATTATTGGCTATTAGACTATTTGCTATTCCTTTGTTACATCCAGATTGTAGCTATTTATATTCTTGTTTTGAAAGATAGAGGTACAGGCAGGGAATGTACTTCTTTCTTCAATCTCACCTCAGGGGGTAAGATGTTCCAAAGGGGAGGAACCACAGCAGAAAAAACTCTTCTGGACTCTAGCAGCCAAAATTCCCTGATTGATAGAGCCAACAACATAACCCCTCTGCCAGTATCAGTGGGATGGATTCCTCAAATAAGCTGGGCCCACATCATGCAGGCACTTTAAAGGTAATAGCCAACACCTTTAATTGCACCAGGAAATAAACTGACAGTCAGTGCAGTTCACAGAGCAGTGTTATAACATGGATCACCCTAGGGACTCCAAGAACTGCGCATGCAACCGCACTTTGACAAGTTGTAGCTTCTGAATGCTCTTCAAGGGTAGCCTCATGTAGAGTGCATTGCAGACTCTTAAATGTGAGATGACCAGGGCTTAAGTGACTGATACAGGGACTCCCGATGAAGGAAGGGTCACAACTAGCATACAATGCAAAATTGGGAAGAGGCTCTCCTAGCTGTGACTGCCACCTGCTCTTTGAGGTCCAGGAGAACCCTGAAGTTGTGGACCAAATATGTCTGAGGTAGTGCAACTCCATCCAGAATTAAAGTCTTGAAGCTCTGTGTCTCCAAACCCATTCAGTTTTGCCAGGATTCAGCCAAAGCCTGTTGTCCCCATCTGAGCCCTCACAGCCTCCAAGTACCGTGAGAGGATAATGACAGCAAAGACCTGGAGGCTTTCACTGACCAGGAAGGGCAAGGATCTAATTGACAGGTGGTTCTATCTCTTAAAGTTTCACCTCCCAAGGAAAGTTTAATTAGTTTTTCCTGCTCATTGCAGAGAATTGATGATCTTTGTGGTCCTTTCCAACCCAAACATTCTATGATTGACATTAATATTTTAAAAAATGTGAACATGAAATCTCAAGATTAAAAATATAAAACAAGCATTTGTGTAGATAATAAACTAAGTCACGCAAGATTTGTGTGTTCTTTTTCTCTAAATGAATCAGCTTAGTTTGGGGAGAAAATGAAGTTATAAAATCAGAATAAATAGTTATGCTTCCAAAACAAGCATATTTAATTTTGTATCTAACTTAGAATGTACTGTTAGTCATTCTCTTAACTCTGTATTGTCAGACTTAAATTATTAAAGATTTAATATCTGAAGTATATAGATTTAATAGAGTAGTAATCATCATCACGATCACCGTATACTATGCCAATACATTATAACATCCCATGTTCTTGGGAAGAGCTTGAACTTGAACGCCAACACCAGCTAAAGAACTGGCAGCTCTGATTTCACATTATTGTGTATACAATAGCAACTTTGCCAGAGGTTACTATATATTACAGAATATTCAGAATTGACACTGGTAAAATTTATAAATCACTTTCCACTGGTGTTTGCTTATTTTTGTAACCTTCTAAACAGATGATTGAGTTATTACTACTTGTGTTATGCCTCCATAGTTGAACATTGCTGATAGTAGTTTTCTCTTAGAAATGAGCTTTTACCACATGCATTTTACAGAAATGATTTATTTGTATCCTGGTTTAAAGTACCTGGTATTTATTTGTTTTATAACTGTTCCAAGGAAAATATAATTTTCTTTGCATTTGAAAAATTTCAGTTTCAATTCCTGGCATTTCTCAGTTGAAACCATTATTGATTATCAGTGCTGGGAAAGTTCTCTATCAAAAGCCTTGAGAAATTGTTGTCAGAACAGATAGTATTGTGCTAAAAATAAAAAATGATTTTCTGAGGATCTGGCATGTGCTCTTTTTCTATTTGTAATGCGTTTAATTCTGCAGTTCTTCATTTTTTACTTTGCTTGGTTTTTGTAGAAAATGTGGCTGTTAATAAAACGTCTTCAAGTATCTAAGTTCCCCAAAATAAGAGACATTAGAAATATTTTAAGTGTAGTTATTTTTTTCTTATTCTACCTTTATTTTATAAATAACTCAAGGCAATGAACATAAGTGATGCCTCTTCCTCCTCCTGTTTTTTCCCACAACAATAATCCTTTGACGTGAGTAGGAGAATTGTGACTGGCCCAAATTTACTTTATAAATTACACAAATCTAACAATTCCCTTGCTAATTAAACCCATTCTGAGCAAATTAAACAAAGCAAAAATGAGTCATTCCAAATGTTCCTTTTTATATTTCATCTGTTTTTGTTTATTACAAAAGAACAATCCATATTTTGGGAGTATTATTGTATGTTAGTATTTAGGAAGGAATAAAATATTATAATTCTTTCAGCAAGTTTTGCAGAAGAATATTGTAGATTGGAAAAGAATCTGGATCAGATAATGTACTTCTGAATCCATCATAATAAAATTTTAATAAAGTTGTGAAAGTAAAATTCAGACATATCATGTAAACTCTTTCAGATGGGGGGATCTTGCAAAAGAGCTTTATATGGACATAGAGATCCGATACACTGTTAGTCCTTCTATTTGCAAATTATTCCAACACACTTTTAAAGCCACCACTCCTGTTTACACTATTGTTGCCATTTGCAAATTGTTTCAACATAGTATTATTTACCTGTTGGTGAGTTTGGAGCTTTCAAAAAATCTTTTTCTAAAGATAGCTGAATCCAGAGGATATCAGTCCCTCAATGCTAGCTTTTTTTCTACTTCAGAGGCCTATTACTGCATTTTTTGCCCTTAAAACTTAATATTCTATGAATTCGCAGCCTTCCCCTTTTCCAGCACAAAGCACAATAGGTTTCTGGAGTTTCTTTCAAATACACGCCTAGTTCATGTGTTCATCACATGTATTTTGCATGTTTCTGGTGACATGCAAAATGCTTTGGCTTCACGGACTTCTATGGAGGTGATTATAAGGAAAGATTCAGTTTTTAAAATTAATTAGCACATCAAGAGGTTTAAAAAGCCTTCTCTTCATTATGTGCCAGATTGGCACTGCAGAGTGAACCCTAGATATGCAATACTGTTTTTTTTTAAAAATCTATGAGGTGTTCTTCCAGCAAATTCACAGCTTTCCAGTGATGATCAAGAATTGGAGGTTAAGAGAACTTTCTATCATCTCTGATTTGCAGTCACTGTGCAAGGTAAAAAAAAATCATATTTGGAAGAGCTGATAACTTGATTTCTACAGTTCTTCAGTTTCTTTATGTAAACCAATATGTAACTTGTTTTTCTACTTTGATAGCCAGTCTTTTCTCTCCCCAAAGCTGACTAGCAACAAAAGGATTAAAAAGTTGCAATTAAATTAAAACAATGAGTTACTACTTTGATTAAGATCTTAGTAAACAGGAAATAAGTACTTATAAGAAGTAAGTGATCCTTTAATTACTAGATAATTTATAAT
The DNA here is from genome assembly GCA_015471245.1 of Laticauda colubrina. Lineage (NCBI taxonomy): Eukaryota > Metazoa > Chordata > Lepidosauria > Squamata > Elapidae > Laticauda > Laticauda colubrina. Next base: position 47,165,610 of record BLBF01000020.1, read on the forward strand.
TTTATATGTCAAAAAACTATCATGAATTATGTTTGGAAACCATTTTTTAATAGTGAGATATTTCATTTGGTAGATTCTGTTAACTACACTGAGAATTTAGAATTTAAATAAATTTTCACTAAAGTTTTGTGTGAAATTTGAAATTATGGATCCATATCTCTATAAATATTATTTCTGGCTGCAAAATTGTTTTCCTAACTGTGTGAAACAGTTGGAAGTCATATCTAGTAACTAGTACATGTATGCTCTGTTTAGATTAAACTTAAGAAATTTCAGGAACAATTTCTATAATAAATTTGGATTTCCAGTGCATCTTAATATGTTTCTTTCTGAAAAGCTGACAGGAAAATAAAAATTTCATAACTTTGACATTCAGTCAGCATTTTCTATTTTTACAAAGAGGTTGTGAAAGTAAATTTTGAAAAACAAAAAGGAGATTTTTAGCTTTACGTTCCATAATTAATGATATTTCCTTTGAAACTGAATATTCCAAAATATAATTATATTAACCACTTTATACGAGCACAAGCACAACCACTTGAAAGTAAGTTTTCATCAAAGAATCCATGTGCTACACTAATCCAGTCTAAGTAAATCTAGATTTAACTTTAATTACAAGTTAAAGTAGGAGTGTTACCCCCCTCCACCACCACCCTGATATAAACTGGTTTTCTTATTTTTGCTTAGTTTCTTATTTTTTTCTGGACTCAAATTTGATTAATTTGGGGATGTGTTTGATCTTGTGAATCCTGAGGAAAAGAACAGCAGTTTAGACTTTGGCCCTTCCTGAGTAGTGAAAGCCTTTGAGGAGGTGGCAGGAGCTAATTTGGGACAATAGTGAATTCATCTTTGAGAGGGGAGGTATCACTACTCTCTTTGAAACCATACTCTTTAAGAAACTATCATTCAGTCTGATATATTGGACAATTTTTGTGAAAAGGAGATAAAAGAAAGTGGATGGGATTATTCAGTAATAGGTCATCTCTGAGGAGACTGAAATTGAGGCAGAGTGACCTTCATGTTTCTGTTTGATCTGTCTATAGCTTTTGATACTATCAATCATGCTATCTTTCTGAGACATCTGGGCGGGTGTAGAAGTGGGGGGGCATTGTTTTCTCCTCCTTTCTGAAGGGACAGCTTCATTTAGTGTGGTGGGAAAAGACTGAGACCTGTGCCCCTCAATTGAGGGATGCCACAGGGCTCACTGTTCTCCTACTTCTGTTTAGTATATACATGATACCACAGCAAAATTTGTTGGTACAAGTCTAGATTTTATTGATATGTTGATGATATCCAACCTGACCCCTAGATCAGTGGTGGTATTTAGCTGGTTTACACTGGTTCGGACGAACCAGTTGCAAGGATTTGGCAAGGGTCGCCAAACCGGAAATAACTTCTGGCTGGCCACTCCCCTGACCCAGTCGCTGGTCCCCCAATCATTGGCTTGCCCCATCTTCCTGATGCTCGCTCACCCCACTCACCTGACGCTAGCCTGCCCAGTCACTCCTTAAGGTTTTTTTTTCCCTTCCCAACAATCAACTGTTCCTACGATCAGCTGCGCCGGGATTCCCCTTGCTTGCTTACTGCTTTGCCCAGGAGGCTTTCCTGAAGCCCAAGAAGGCAAAAAACCTCCCTCCGCCCCTCCTCCATTTTTTGCCTTCCTGGGCCCCAGGGAGGCCCCAAAACAAAGCGTGGAGGGGAGCTGTGCTTCCCATGCTCCATTTTCTGCCTTCCTGAGCCCCAAGGAAGCCTTCTGGGAGCAAAAATGCCTCCCAGGAGGCTTTCCTGAGGCCCAGAAGACCCCAAAACGAAGCATGGAGGGGTGCTGTACTCGTAAATTGTGTGCTTCTCACAGTAGCCTAATTGGAATGGCTTATAAACCCAGTAAATAAATAAAATAAGCTCACTCCTGCTAATAGGTAACTCAATGCTGAGAATTAACTGCAATTCAAGACAGATTTTCATAAATACCAGCTTTTTAGTTTTAAAGGAATATTTGAGAATATAAAGTACCACTTTTTTTGTAAGTTAGTTTTTCAGATTTATTTCCTACTTTTATTGTTGAAATATGTTTTTAGTTCTTCAATGAAAAAATCCAGAATTTGGTATTGTCCTGAACTGAATGATAAATGTATATCTATCTGAGATGAGATAGTTCAAAGCTATTTTCCTAAAAGCAACATAAAATACTAAGAACTCATTTGCATACAATATAACATCAACCATTTTGTTTTTCAGGTTTCATGATACTTAATCCAGACCTCCATTTTCAAATTCAGTTTATAATTTTTTTTGAAAAAGTCTGTGTTAGAAAACGGTTAGGTAGCATAAGGAATAGCAGTTACTAAAATAGCAAAATACCAAAGAAACATTTGACAGAGGTACTTGTCTTATGTTAAAAGAAAAACAACATATTGCCCAAGAACTGAATGGTGGCAATAATGTTTAAACCAGTGATCCCCAATCTTTCCAGCTCTGTGGACTGGCAGAAGTGGTGGCGTTGGGAGTGGGAGAGGGGATGGTTTCATGCAATTGCCTGCCAGTTGTGCGGTCTGGTTCCCAACAGGCCGCAGCCAAGTACCAGGCCAAGGACTGGAGGTTGGTGATCCCTTGTCTAAACCATAAAGTACAAAACCAGTTCATTGTTGGTTTTTGAATACAATCATGCCTCGGACTCCATTCTTTTTTCTTCTTTCTGCTCCTGGGATGCATGATTCTATTTCACTCATTGTGACTTCTCCATTCCCATCATTGTTCCTCAGTGCAGGAACTGTTTCTTCCCCTTCTTCCTCTTTTATGTTTCGTTTTTAAGTTTTGGCAAGTGACTACGAAACAACTGAGCTCCGGATTCCTTTCATTTTAAATAATATTTTATGTACACGTAAGACTCAAAGGTGTATTATAGATGGAGGCCAAAGTTCAGCTGCTTTCTAGCCAGAACAGATGATTTTAGAAAATAAATAAATAAATTCTGTCCTCTCCAATTCTTCCTAAAAAAAACCTTAGAGACGGGAGGGTTGGTGAGCAACTAGGAAGATGTGTTCGTATGCAGTAAGGCCTATAAATGTCATATAATTATGTTCTAGTGCAGTGGTCCCCAACCTTTTTTGTACCAGGGACCAGTTTCATGCAGAAACACTTTTTCAAGGACCGGCAAAATCAATTCTTCCCCAATAGTAAAGGGCTTCTTTACTATTTCTTTACTAAAAACATATTTTTATATATATTTTAACCACGATTATTCATTCTTTGCGGCCCGGTACAAAATGATCCACGGACCGGTACTGGTCCGGGGCTCGGTGGTACTTTCGGTGGTACTTTCAATTAATGTAACATTTTAAAATAAATAGGATATGTTTTTTCTAATTTTATTATGATGTTTTATTACTATTGCATGTAAAATTATGTGTATTCTTTTGGCTACAAGTGTTTAAAATTGTTTATTACTATTTAACAAAGAATCATTTGGTACTCTGCTTAAAATGAGGGATGGTATAATTATCTATATCCACTTATATTCCAGTGCTAATTTATTAACAAGTTTGTATCATACAGGTCATCAACTTATGATCACAATTGAGCCCAAATTTTCTGTTGATAAATGAAACATTCGTTAAGTGAGTTTTGCCCTATTTTATGACTTTTCTTTCCACATTGTTAAATGAATCACTGCCCTTGTTAAATTAGTAACATGGTTGTCAATCAAATCTGACTTTCCTATTGACTTTGCTTATCAGAAGGTCGCAAAAGGAGATCTCATGACTCCTGGACACTGCCACCATCATAAATATAAGTCAATTTATATGACCATGGGGATGTTGTAATGGTCATAAGTGTGAAAAATGGTCATAAGACTTTTTCATAACAAGTTTAAACTTTTTATGAAAATGTGAACAATTACATACATTCTCAAACTTCTACATATATTTAAGTATAGGATAATTGGAATTTATTTCCTATTCTTAAATACACTAATTCATTATTTATACTTGAATTTACATACATAGCAGTATATTTGATTATAGAAGAGTTGTGTAACATTTTGGAACTGATGTCATCCAATATTTCTAATTTTTTAAAACTGTGTATGTTCTATAATGATTCAAAAATAATAAACCCGTAAAAATCCACTGTTTCTGATTTCAGATTTTACTCCTGTTTTGTAGGTTTATGGGTGTCTGTGTACATCAAGGACAATTGCATGCCCTTACTGAGGTAAGCTAATTACCTCTCCTTCCCTCAGCTTTGCAAAATTTATTATGGTCATGCTAAATAATGTATTTAATGAAGTTGATTAGTATAGTTCTGACACAGATACCATAGATACAAAATAGTACTTTCCAGGATGCCCAATCCTTGGAAATGGTCTAAAATGATACTATTATCTATGATATCAACACTTGTTAAGAAATCGAAGTGTACTAGGAGGGTCTTGTATTCACTTTCCCATTTTCACCAGGAGTCATTTAAGGAAAGCAGTGTAATCTGGGTGCTGCATTCATTCATTCATGCTGCATTCATTCATTCATTCATTCAACCAAATCAGATTGGTTCAGGTAATGTTTCTTCAAGTTTTTTCTGCAATTGCAGCCTCACCACCTTCTCAGTAGCCTTCCTTAGAAAGAGAAAGCTGAGAACTGATAAGCTTTCAAGAAGTAGTCTGTTGGGACTTACTCATATAATGCTCATTTCGGAGTAGATCACAAAAATTTTATTCTCCAGGTGCATAGAAGATTCCTCAAAACAGCTCTGCAATTATTTTTCTAACTCATCCTTCCCCAGCAGGTTTTTGAGTTCTCTGTCTGACACATAAATACTACATTCATGTGAGTGAGTGTGATTAGGCAGATCAAGCTTTATAGAATGATTGTAGCAGATGTATTTAATCTGGCATGAACACATTTTTAAATATCTTATCAAAATAGAAAATTGCTGGCATTATGGTTGAATCATTTTTATCACTTCTGATTATATCATATGGCATTGAAGTGAACTATCTCTTAAAGGCAACACAATTTTTAGAATATAAAGAGGGATATTAACATCTGATAGCATTCCTATAAATGACTGTATACCATTACCTGTAGTAAGTAGATTAATATACAGTTGCAGTGTATTTTGCAATCGGTCTGTATAGATTGTTTTTATTTTTTATTGATTCTTTTTTAGCCATTCTTTTAACAGATCTTTTATTTTTATGCATGATGCTATGCAAAGACATGAATGCTTCTTCTATTCTTAGTTACTTACATTTGTGCTCTGTCAGAAGCCTGGCAGGCCAAAATAAAAGAAGAGTAAAATGCTTAATTTAGGTTTGTAGGCTGAAACATTAGGAAGATGCTTTGAGAGTTTTTAATAAGAATCTTTATGTTCAGAAAAGATATTGAATTTGTGAATTTTCACATTATCTTAATTGGATAATGTTTATTCACTTATTTAATATGCACCTTATCTTATTGTTGCATACCCTTGTGGTAGTCTCCCCTCCTTGTCTATTTTATTATGCTGCTGTCATTAAATCTCCTTTCTAGTTTTAAAATATCTAAAATAAAAATACTGGGTAGAATATGGAACAAGATATACAGTAGGTTGAAACAAACACTTGGTGAACATAGAAACAAGGGACAAGTTGATTGATATTAAATAATTAAAAATGGGTTGACTTCGAGAAAATACCTCTACTATCCTGTCAATATTAACCTGTTCTGATGATAAATGCTGTCTTCCTGACAGGAGTATGTATTCTGAGGTTTGGCCTTCGTTGAGTTATTCCACCCAAAATCCACCTACTTCCAACCTCCTCCTCTTGTAGTATAACCTAGGAGGAGGTGTCCTGCATTGCTCTCTTTTGATTGGCTCCTCTTCCCCATTGCCTCAGCTGCCCCACTCTTTTGCACAATGAAAATATCTTTAGACATGCTGTTGTCTTAGCAAACTCATTGTTTCTGAAATATTGTAAGGGCAAAGTAAAGTAGCTCCTTGATTAAGAAGCAATCCCTTTACTAATCAATTGTTGGCTGTTCTTGTGATATATTTGTGCATATTTGTGAGTGTCAATTATACTTTAGGATTTAGTGAATGAAAATGAAAGATTGCTATGAATATAATGGTATTACAGACATAGAAAATCATGTTTGATGGGAGACATTTTAACTTAAATTCTCAGCAATTTTTACTAACTAAAGCAAAATGGGAGTTGACAGTATTTATTTTATTAAGAGTTGATTAACTTGATTTAAATCTCTGAACTTTGTTTCATGATTTTCTGTTTGATCTTTGCTTTTCCATATAGTTTGCTTCTAGCTGCTTATACAGTGTGGAACTAGAAGGTTCCATGCTGTCTTTTGCTTTCCAGTTGCAATTATAAAAGTAGGAGCTATTTCCTATTTTCTTGTTTGGATCATGGTTTTCTTACATGTTAGTTTTACTACATTTTCCATGCATCTGTTCATTAATTGTAAAAGAAGTCTTACATGTAATATTTTCAGAATAGGAATGTCACATTTTATATCTGTAAAATGAAACTTCAGCTTGCAGAATTTACTGCCATTGGGATTCTTCTGTAGAATATGCTTATGTGTGTCTTATTTAATGCTGCAGGCCAGAATTGAGAAATGAATATACCACCACACTCCAATTTGGTGTACCAAATATCCATGGACATGGCATACATTCTTGGGTTTGATATTTTTTGTTATGTTTGGTTTTTAACTGGTGGTTTGCTTTGTATGACTTCCATTGTTTGTTCTCTATTCCTGACAAAAACAACTGATTTTGGGATTGAGCGAGAAGGCTGTCGATTTCATTGGGAGAAGGGATATGTAGTATGTGTGATTTTATTACTTACTGAAGTAGCACGTGCTTCTTCTGTAAGAAGAATTAAGGAAAAGAATTACAAAATTAAAAAGATTTTTGTCCCTTCAGTTAGATGGAGGGCAAAAAATACAATAAAATGAGTTTATTGCACTTATTCTAATCCTTGTAATACCACTGCAATGAATGCAGAAATTGTGCAGTGCAAGAAAGTGCCAAAATTTTCCTGAAGTATTGTATGTACAAGCAGTAGACAACATGATAATGGGAGGTCCTATTTAACACAAACATTCTGAGCACTGGTGATAGTTGTTTTGATATTGCTGGGAGATATGGATAGACCTGTCTCTTTAACACAGGCATCCCTTCAAGATCAAGTAATTTGGTAGAAGATACATACTGCTTAGTTTGCACTGGATCAGGGAAAAATCTGGACCATGTTCACCAGTATTAAATGAAATATTTATTGTTGTATGAGAGTACTTTTGTTTGAAACAAAGAAGTCATGCTGTACTTTAAAAAAAACCTTAATATTATTTTTGGCTTGGATACTGTCTTCAAATGATTCAGATACTTTAGTGGTGAAGTCTCTTGAGATCTTAATGAATATTTCATGAAATTATTTTTAGTAACTGTCATGGCCTTTTGAAAAAATTGAACAGAGTTTACCACTTGCAGTGCACAAATAGAAGTTATTTCATTACTGAAATGTGATGGTTTTTTCTTATTCAACATTTATCTGTTGAATGCATATGTGTGTCCTCGGTTTTAAAAAAAACACCTAAATGAAATAGTTTTTATAAAATCACTGTTGAAGTGTTTGTCATTTTTCTCACAATAAACTAGTAAGCTCTGATTCTCTGATTCCTGGGGAAGGCATCATAGAGCTTTAAATGATAAAGATTTTCCTCTCCTCAGGCACTCAGTTTCTTGGATGAGGGTGAGAAGTTGTGGGGAGATGGGAAATGGAAGGCAAGAGAGATTAAACATTAACAATTAAGTAATAGAGAAGTTAGTTACGTTTCCCCTATAATGAGAATTTTTAGAGAAATTTAAAATAACTAGCATCAAGGGATTATGCATTCTAACATATCTATAAAATTGAATATGTTGACTATGGGTCCCCATTTTTTGCAGGATGTAATAACGCCTATAGTCTGTGAGGGACCTGTCATTCTTGTTCCTTGTCTCTGTAAAGATGCAAGGTACACACAGATGGATACATTCTGGGATCATCCATGTAGTTTCTTATTGGATAGAATGCTTTCTGCATCCCCTGTCTCCTTACTGTTTTGATCATCCCTAGTCATGGAAAAGTCCAGGAATGCTGCTTTGCCAGCATAAAACTCTCCGCTATGTGAAATACACTCCCAACAACAAAGCTGGTTTAGCAGAAGTTGTGGAGAAGCTTTTCTAGCTTTTTAGTGAGCTTGTTAATTGATTCACAATGAATTCTTCCCTTGAAAGAATCCCATGACTGCCTCGTGCCTCCATAACACCTCTACACAATATCTGTTATTGAAGCCTCTGGGGGTGAATGTTTAATACGGCACCATATAGATACAGAAAAAGAGATAGAAAAATGCCTGTTAGGGGAAGGAATTGGTAACTCCATAAATGTCATGCACATGAAAAGGTGACCAAAGGTTGCTTTCACTGTGAAAGAGAATGGGGCTTTAACACATTGATTGGCTGCAATTGGATGTATTTTTGCATTCAGCTGTTGGATAATTTAAGATGAGAAATGATTGGATGAAAGTATTGTTCATGAACTGCACTGTCACAGAAAATAAGGAAGTGTTGATGAGGATTGCAGGAGGCAAAATATGTACAGTAGTGTTGAAATTATTAGCAGATCAAATGGGTTGCAGTATGCCAGAGCTCCTTCGTGGAGCAAGTTGTTTTGTCGCTTCACCTTCATTATGAGTCATTTAAGATGTAATATTAAATTATAACATGCGGAAGAACATCCCAACAAGCTATTTTTTCTCCTCCCCTCTTTACATTGAATTTTTCCTCAATTTCTAGTTTTCGCTAATCTACTTCAAGTCACAGTTTCAGAACATGGATTGTTCAAGGAATCATAATTTGGTAATAAGTACTAAGTTTGCATGCCTCTTAGAGTTCTGGTAACATAGGCTGTCACATGATTAGTATTGGGAGTATACCATCTTAGGATGCTCTCAAAACACTCAAATATCAATTTCAATCGGACTCTGTCCATTTTTTTAGCATGAATTAGATGGCTGATGCTTGAAGGTTTAATACATAAGAACATCTCATAAGAATGTATGAGTGCTCAAAGGTCTAGCAGTTAAAATGTGTACTCATAATTCTGTGTACCTTTGTTAGTTAAACAATGCCAGAAATAAGTCTGTATTTCACGCTGTTGGACATTATAATTCCTCCCAATTATAGACATGCATAAATAATCCTTAATATTAATTTAGAGCCATGCACCTAAACATTCAGGGTGGAGGCATCTCTCTCTAAACATCTGTCGTTATTCTTGTAGAAATAATTATTGACTTCTTTCCTGATACATTGATTTATGTATAATCTGATTCACATGATATTTCCTTGATATAATGCCATACATATTTGGAATCTTGTGGAGAAAATTAAGAGGCCAAGCCATTTAATGTACATATGAGTCAGTTCACAGTCTGCTATATCTTCTGTTGCTCCTGTTCATTCAATTGACAGCTATATATTCTTCCATACGAATAGAGATGTGAAAGTCTACTAGAACATTCCAATATATCACAAAAAATAGTAACTCATCAAACAATTTATATGCTGCCTCAATCCTAAAAGGATAACAAAATAGCTATTAACCTAATGCATTTAAACCAAAAAATCCTTTTGGAGTGTTAATTTTTGATACTATGTTTTTTCCTAAAATAAAACTCATTAAACCAGTGTACTGAAACTGTTTAAATATAAACAATAGAACAGTAAAATAGAAATGTTTTTATTACTGTTTCATAAAGCAGCAGGGAACAACATCCCTTTAACAAAGAAAATTGTGGCTTAGTTTAAATAAAGATCTTGCTATGTATGCTTTTTTTTTCTGCTTAAGTTTTCAAAGTCTAAGCATGAATATGTGAGTTGTATAGAGTTGATTTTGGAACGAAGAATAAATGTTCTAAATGACTACTTATTATAGGAAAATATATATAACACAAAACTTAAATGTTAAAATCCAAATTAATATGTTGCAACACATGAGTAAGTAAAGATACAAAGCATGGCTCACCTACTTTTAGGTCAGAGTCTATGACTAAGTTTCCATGCTTATTGGGGTTAAATCATCTTGTTTTATGATCTGATAATCTGTCATTTTTATATCCAATGTTAAATCATTTTTTTGTTCAGTACAATATATTTGTCTCCTTGTCCAGTATAATATTTATTTTTCTTCCATACCATCATCTGTTTTGTCAATAAATTTATCAACAGTGACAGAATCTTTAAAATTAATTTTTGAGTCATTTAATCCCATTTCTCCATGCAACCATTGTTCTTTTTACTTCTGGCACCCTCTAGTGATCAACTTTCAAATTTCCATCTTTTTTATATGTGAAACACAACTTCTTTCCCACGGGAAAAATTTGTATATTTACTTAATCCATTTATAATAAATCTATCTGGGCCATTCATCCATACATAACTTTTAAAAAACAATGCTCAATTCCCCTTTCCCCTTTTAACTCCTTAATTTAAATTTTTATATATCTTGAAACCATATTTAAAATTTTGTTCACAAAAGGTTGAAGAAAAATTCTCACACACTAAAAATCTAAAAGGTTCTTAATATTTAAAAAAGTAGTTTTAAAAAGTTCAAAGTAATTAAGAAATGAGAATTGGTAGAACTTTGACTCCAAAACAGCTGTGACCTCAAATAGAAATCCCTCAATTCTCAACTACTCCACCAACCAATAATAAAACATCTTTTTCCATGGTTTACTCTTGAGAAATAGCTGTGTGGAGGATATGTGAATGATCTTAAGATCTTTCTTTATTCCAGAAAGATTTTTCATTAGTACACAACCTGCATCCAGATCTATAATAGATTTCTCAAAATACTGTGGAAGAAAATGACAAAATATTTGATTGTGCTAAGTAGTATTCTTAGTAGCCATTTCTATGACCCAGTAATAAATATTCTTGGCTTTCAGTCTTTTTTTCTTTTTGGCAGTAATTTTATTAATGTTTTCAATTAAAAGATGAAAGCTACTGTAATACAAACTAAAATTAAAAGAATAGAAAGAAAAAAGTATAGAAAAGAGAAAACTGGAAAAATAAAATATAATTAAGAAAAAATATTTAATAAATGACTTCCCTCTTCATCGCAACAAATATAAACAACTTTAATACTTTATTATCTTCTCTTAAAATTCAACAAAAGATATTTTCCCCATATTTCATCTCTTATCTATAAACAGATCCTTAACACTTCGTTATGCAGTCCTGGTCACCAAAAGTCCACTAAAGGTTATCAGAGGTAACAAATTATTTTAATTTTGATGAAATAAACCAACTTTATCTTCCTTTTTTCCTTTAAACCATCTTAATTTTTAATCCCTTCAAATAGTTTTTTAAAGTTTCAACTTGTATTTAAAACTTATTTCACTAAGGATTGAAGGAAACTCGTTAGGTGCAATAAAAAAATTGTCATCTGGAAAGATCTCAATGTTGAGCCCCAATCCAGACTTAACAAACTATTTCCAGAAGCGATTAGAAAAGGAAGCATGCAACTCTGTGCCCATAAAGGTTCTGACTGCAGTTTGGGCAGAAATTGCATTCCCTCATCTTCCAGAGCAGGAGACTAGTTAGATAAGCTCCATGTGAGGAAAAAAAATATGGAGCAGTTTGAGGGATCGGGTGTTTGTGTGTAGAGATATATTTTGAAGAGCCAGGCTACTTGCTGGCTCTTCATTCCACCATAGTTGTCATCTCTACTTTTAATGGAGCCATTCTCAGTTCATCATTTCTTTGTCTTCCACATATTTACATCTGGGCAGTAAATATGTGATTATCTTTCATTTAAAGGTTTTGATTAGAGAGAATTATGAATGGTAAAATAAATTGTAGACTTTGTCGATACAAGGAAGATTTGAAAAAAAATCTTAAGAGCACCATATCATAGCAAAGAGGTGTAGGATGCAAAATCTTGCTGCACAGATCTTGTATTTATGGAAAACATAAATGTGTTCTCTGCTTTTCCAGATGATTTTTTTCCTGCCAGTCATGTATTATGTTCTCTGTGCCTTTTTCACTTGCTAATTGCTCTGAGATCAGATTAAGTTACTGTTATAAGGAACAAAGTTCTTGAAACAAAGTGGCCAATTATTATGAAACTGGATATAGTTGCATTATTCAAAGTCTTTAAATAGTGCCAAATCAGGTAACAGATAACAGATAATCAGAGTTGGAAGTGACCTTGTAGGTCATCTAATCCAACCCCCCCCCCAAGCGGGAGACCGTACATTATTTCTGACAAATGGCAGTCCAATCTCTTCTTGAAAGTTTCAAGTGATGGTATTCCCACAACTTCCGAGGGCAACTTCTGTTCCATTGGTTGATTGTTCTCACTGTCAGAAAGTTTCTCCTTATTTCCAGGTTAAATCTCTCCTTGTTCAGTTTCCATCCATTATTCCTTGTCTGGCCTACAGGCGCTTTAGAAAACAGCTTGACTCCTTTCTCTCTGTGGCAGCCCCTCAAATATTGGAAGACCTCTATCATGTCTCCCCTGGTCCTTCTCTTTACTAGACTAGCTAAGCCCAGTTCCTGTAACCATTCATTGTATGTTTTAGCCTCCAGTCCCCTAATCATCCTGGTTGTTCTTCTCTATACTTTTTCTAGAGTCTCATCATCCTTTTTATAATGTGGTGAACAAAACTGGATGCAATACTCTAGGTGTGGTCTTACTAAGGGTTTATAGAGTGATATTAGTACTTCCCTTGATCTTGATTGTATCCCTCTTTTCAGGGTTGGGATTCAAATTTTTTAATTTGACTAGTTTAATTAACTAGTTTGGCTGTGGCATAGGTGGTGGGCGTGGCTTGGTCATTTGACTGGGTGGATATGGCTTGGTGGTCATGTTATTGGCTGGGTGTGGCCAACTCAATATCACTTATATCGAGGCATGCATCTCCTCGCCTGGCCTCTCATGAGTGTGGGGTTGCTGCAATAGTTGTGTGAAAAATGGTCATAAGTCACTTTTTTCAGTGCCATTGTAACTTTGAATGGTCACTCCACACAAGCAAAGTACCAGCAAAAGAGGGAAAGAAAAACTCCAGAGAGGTTCCTGAGACAGGAACCTGCCAAGAACGCAATAAGGGTTAATGGAGAGGCAGTTTCTGTAGGCAACACCAGAATGTTTCCTTCCTGCCTACCTTACAGGATTAGGCCAGTAATTTCTTCTAACAACTGGTTCTCCGAACTGCTGAGAATATTAACAACCGGTTCTAGTGAATAGGTGCGAACTGGTAGAATCCCACCCCTGCCTCTGTTACAATTTAGGATTGAATTAGCTTTTTTGGCTACTGCTGCACGTTGCTGGCTCATATTTAGCTGGTTATCCATTAAGACTCCAAGATCCCTCTCTCAGTTACTGCTATTGAGCCTGGTTTCACCCAGTCTATATGTGTACTTTTGGTTTTTCTTGCCTAAGTGTAGGACTTTACTTTTCTCTACATTCATTTTGTTAGATACGGCCCAGTGTTCCAGTCTGTCAAGATCCATCTGGATCTTTAGCCTTCAGCTTCACCTATCTCTGAACTGTAGTTTAACTGTGTACCAAATAGCTGTGAGTTACATATACATAAGCCCTCTTTCCACTCTCCATAGCATGGTTTCAGATCGTCATCATCTATTTTTAAATAGAAGTTCCTTCACTAATATATTCCAACTGGGATGCAGAGGTTATTCTGCTTAAATGAACAATGATTGTTCAAGCTGCAGTTCGTTTTCCCTCAGTTTGGACATAATAATGGAATTGCAATAGTTAGAAAATTGCATCTTCTAAGTTTTTATTTCCCATAACACTAACAATATGTTGATGGAAACCATAGTGCATATTTTGTGCATATCTTGACTCTTGATAAATGTATCTTTTCTTTTATGTATACTGAGAACATTTGCCTCAAGACAAATTCCTTGTGTGTCGAATCACACTTGGCCAATAAAGAATTCTAATTCTAATTATGAAATGTTCCAAGACAACCAAAACAGGCATCATATGAAGAAACAGTCACAGCAGTATCAGTATCCAAACTCTCTTTCGGAGACTATGTTATATTGAACAAGGAATAATCATGTTATTAAATAGGTATCTCATAGTCCAATCATTTGAAAATGTCCTTCTCAAAAGGATTTGAACCACTGGATAGCATAATTTCTAGTGCCATTTTATATAAGTTGTCAAGATGTATGTAGGGGTTAATAATATTAATAGTTGTATAGTTTCTACAAAACCAATAGAGTAGCTTTCCTTAACACCAGATCAGGGCCTATAATGGGCCATTTGAAGTCTGTTCCATAACCATATATAAAGTTAGATTAAAATGGACAATCTATTGCACTCAGAAATATTTGGAGCCAACATACTACTCCATAACAGAGCCTTGGAGGCTGTTTATTTAAACAATTTATAGGCTGCCCAACTCCTGAACAGTTTATGGTTAAAAGGTTTTTATAATGTACAAAATTCAGAAAAAATTGTACACCCTAGAATCATAAACTGGAAAAAAAATAACCATCTAGCATGGGCTCAATCTTTGCTCTTTTCCAGAGACTGGGAAAATAATCAATTTTTAATAGATTCTTGAACACCTTCAAAGTGAGAGCCACCCGGATCACCGAACAGATTATTCTTCCTCTTGCCCTCCAAATATATTGGATTTCAATTTCAGTATATTTTATTATCCTGCAGAGGCATTTTCAATCTCATTTCAATTAATGTGAAACTCTCATGCATTTTTAAGTGTCATACAATCGAGCTGCATGCTAAAGTGATGTTCACTACTTTCATTAATCATTTCATTGTTCTCCCTGTCTTTATAAGGAAAGGCAAGGTTCAAGTTCATATAAAGGTGACTATAATTCTCCAAAGAACCAGATTGCATTTATGGATTGTGTAAACTGAAAAGTTCTCTTATTATAAATATAGATTGTAGAGCCATTGATTGGCTGTTTAATAACTATAGCATTCTGATTGATTTATTGAGTAGACTTGTACCCTGCCACAATCAAATAACTTTTAGTGACTAATATAATATACAGTATAATAATTAAAACATCCATAGTGAACACCGGTTAGTACAGCCCAACACACCAATGGAGAGAAGAATCAATAACAACAAATAAAATCATACAATTCATGAGTATATTAATTTATTATAGTTTGTACTGTATTCAGATTTGAAAAGATGCTCTTGAACATGGTGCCAAGTTTTCAGCTCATTTCTGCATTTTGGAAGAAGAAATGAAACTTTTGTTCTTTTTAAAGAACAAAATCTTTTTAAAATTATGATTCTAAAATCATAAATTTTGTAGGAACATTGAGAAGTAATTTAGATACATCAGTTTTTAGTCTGGATTACTTTAATTACCTTCTTCCACATCCATAAAATGTCCAGATTTCAGTCATGAAGTCAAACTTTGGTAAATTATGATAAAGGGTGACCTTTATCAAAACAAGTTCAGAAAACCTAAGTATCAGGTGCTTCCATGGACCAGATAGTTCAGGAAAGTAGACCCTATTATGTCTAGAATTCCACCCTTCAGAAACTCACATTCA
Source organism: Laticauda colubrina (assembly GCA_015471245.1). Lineage (NCBI taxonomy): Eukaryota > Metazoa > Chordata > Lepidosauria > Squamata > Elapidae > Laticauda > Laticauda colubrina. The sequence continues at coordinate 47,181,229 of BLBF01000020.1, forward strand.
AAATAAGATCAGGACATCTAGTGTATATTATAATATCATAGTAGACCACTAAAATTCTGTATCACTGCCTACTGCTATGTAGAGAATCCAGGCAGAGAAACCTGAAGGAGAATCAGGCCTTTTTTCCAGTCTAGTCTGTGATAAAATAGTTTGGCCAACTGTTTTCCTATTCATTGACTGGGTGTTCAGCAACAGAAATTTCAACCCATTGACTATTGTCAAACTCTTGCAGGTTTTTTGAATGAGGAAACAGTTTGCAAGCATTTAACTTAATCCAGTTGCACATTTTCTAAAGCCATAATTAGGTCATTTGGCAGATAGTGTAGTACAATTTATCTGAGCAACAGGATTTAGTTTCATCTCTCTCTTTGGTTTGAACTTAAGAAGCTCAGTAATTAAAATAGTTGCAATTATAGTTATTGTCTTCAATTGCACATCTATTTTGCTCCAGTTAATATTAATAGAAAATATTTCCCATGTTAGTGTAGCTGTGACAACCCAAATCATAAATCCCCTTTGCAAATATGAAATAATTAATAAAAGTTGTTTGGTTTTATTGATTAAAAAATATCAATTTCTGGTGGAAGAGTTTCCACTTTTGAATAAAATAGTATTTCCATGACAGAAAACAGTGATCCTGAAAACTTGCTACATTGGTTGAGTGTGATATAAGTCTCACATAGTACCTGGATTTTTCTGAGGCCTAGCAAACTGTTATTTATAAAGGCTAATATAGCAAGATGATCTTCTTAATAAAAAAGGATTATTTGCCAAAGAAATATATTTATAGTTCTAGTTAAAAAATGGCATGCCACTATATTCCTTGTGAGATAATCTAAAATGCTTCTGGTAAAAATATGCTGAAGTATTAAGATCTGTGCCAATCTCCATACAAATAAAATGTTTTGATCTTTTTTAGATTCTTGAGTATTTCAGCCAAAAATTAATAACTCCTCTATTTGTTGGCCAGTACATTATACCAAGATACTTGTTGATGTTAATAACCAAGCTGTCATATACAATATAAATCTGTGTATGAAGAATTCATATTAATTTCTTTGCATATTATTGAATTTTTTTCTTCATAACAAATGTGATCGATCATTTGATAATATTACTATACAGCCCTGAAAATTGAACTGGCTTGTAGAATAATTTCACCAGTTTACAAAATTGTATATCTTAATCATTTATAAGTGAGATACAGGAAAATGAATTATACAAATATAAGGGAGAAGAAAGCTTTTATCATGCTGTGCTGGTAAATAGTAACTATGATTATGAAAAACCAGGATACTGGAAAAGGAACATTAGGAAAAGGCAAGCCACGGAAGCTTTAGAAGATGAGTATAAAAGACTTGAAAAAGAGCTACAAAAAACACCACAGAAAAAAGACATTAAGCTAAAATTGGACACAAACACAAAATGGGTTTAATAGAGAAAGAAGAATTAGCACAGAAAATTGGAGGTGCTAAACAGAATTATTTTGAGGATGCAAACAAACCGGGTAGATGGTTAGCATACAAATTGAGAAAGGAGAAAGAATCAAGGAAAATACCGCAGTTAATAGATGATCAAGGTCAAGTTTGCCATGGCAATAAAGAGAAGGAGGAAATCATTCGAGACTTTTATGGGAAATTATATGAGCAAGAGAACATTGATGAGGAAAAAGTCAAACAGTATTTACAGAATGCTAATCTACCTAGGATACCTAAAGAGACTGAAAAAAATGTTAGAAAGCAATATAACAATGATGGAGTTAACTGAAGCACTTAAGAAACAAAATAATGGGAAGGCACCAGGCCCAGATGGACTTCCGGCAGAATTTTATAAAACATTACAAGAATCGCTGAACCTTCCATTGCTAGAAGTCATGAATGAAGTTATGTCAAAGAAGAAGATACCTAAAACATGGTCAGAAGCCTATATTACACTTATTCCAAAAGAAGAGACTCATCCATTGCAAATTAAGAATTATAGACCCATTTCTTTACTAAATGCAGATTATAAAATTTTCACTTCAATATTGGCAGAAAGATTCAAAAATATTTTAATAATTTTATTCATCCTGACCAAAATGGATTTCTGCCAAAGAGACAAATTAAAGATAATATGAGAGTAATTTTGGACACTTTGGAATATTATGAGGCTCACCCCAAAAAACAAATGGCTTTGATATTTTTAGATGCACAAAAGGCATTTGATAATGTGAACTGGAGATTCATGTTATTATTATTGGAACAGATGGGCTTTGCCAGAAAATTTATTCAAGCAATACAAGCTATATATTATAAGCAAACAGCAAAGGTAATGATAGAGGGAGAATTGACAGACTCTATAAATATAAGAAAAGGTACGAGACAAAGTTGCCCACTATCACCTTTGCTATTTGTATTAACTCTGGAAGTGTTAAATAGAAACATCAGAGATGAAAAGAGTATAAAAGGAATGAAAATTAAAAAGGAAGAATTTAAAATGCAAGCTTTTGCGAATGACTTGGCCTTTATTTTAGAAGACCCTTTAGAAACAGCACCAAAACTATTGGAAAAGATAGAGGCATATGACAAGGTGGCCGGCTTGAAAATAAACAAAGATAAGACAAAGATTTTGACAAAGAATATGTTACTAAGACAAAAAGAAGAATTGGCAGATGTATTGAAAATTCAAGTCACGAACAAGGTTAAGTATTTGGGGATACACTTGACAGCAAGATATAGTACACTAAAAGAGAACAATTACATTAAACTTAAAACAACAGATAATGTCAGACTTGACGAAATGGGAGAACCTACAACTGTCATTAATAGGAAGAATATCAACAATCAAAATGAATATTCTACCCAGAATTTTATATTTGTTTCAAACAATACCAATTAGGCTTGGAAAGGACTATTTTGAAGATTTAAATAGAATTGTGTTGAAATATATATGGCAAGGTAAGAAAGCGAGAATAAAGTTAAAACTCTTACAAGATGCTAGAATTAGAGGAGGTTTTGGTTTGCCTAATTGAGAGTTGTACTTCCAAGCTACAAACTTGACATGGGCTAAGGAATGGATAACATTAAGAAATACTAGATTGTTGACATTAGAAGGACGTGATCTGTTGTTGGGGTGGCATGTGTTTTTATGGTACAAGGGAACTAAAACACAGGGTTATTTTAGAAGACATCATATACGGGAGTCTCTGTGGTTAAATTGGGAGAAGATTAAAAGACAATGCTATTTGAAAATTCCAGTTGGGTTATCGACTATTGAAGCATTTTCCTATCCTATAACATACAAGAAGGATCAAACAGTTAGATATGGGGAAATTTTGAATGAAAAGGGTGAACTTAAATCTATGCAAAAATTAGAGAAACAAGGTATAAAGATGAATTGGTTTTCACATGCACAAATACATTCAAGGTATGATAAAGATTTTAAAACAGAAGGTTTTTATGATAAATTGACTGATTTGAATAAGATTTTGACAGGTACTGATGAAAAGGTGATTAAAAGATTATATGGATATTTGCTAGAAATTAAACTAGAAGAAGAACAAGTTAAAGAAACTATGATCGCGTGGGGGAAGAATTTTGGATATGGGATTGATTTAGAGAAATGGCAAAAATTGTGGTTTCAAAATTATAAAATGACAATGTCAACAGCATTTAAAGATTTGTATAAGATGTTTTACAGGTGGCATTTCCCCCCGACAAGAATGTTCAAGAATAAATCTGCAAAATGTTGGAAATGTCATCAAACACCTGGCTCATATTACCATATGTGGTGGACTTGTGCAGATGCTAAAAAATATTGGACTAAAATCCACACGTGGTTGGAAAAAATGGCAAAAAAGCATATAGACTTGAAACCAGAAATATTTTTATTGGGAATTTTACCTGATACATACAGCAAAGATTTAAAATATTTGATTGTAAATGTATTAACAGCGGCTAGGATTGTATTTGCAAAAAATTGGAAAAATGAGAAAATACCATCGCAGGAGGAAACTATTAAGAAAATATTGGAATGTGCTGAAATGAGTAAATTTGAAATTAGAGAACAAGGAGATAAACAATTTTACAAAATTTGGGACCTTTTCTATCAATGGTTAGATAACAAAATACAATAATAGAATATGTAAAACTTCAGAAAATAATGAATATATAAATATGTATTTCTTTTCCTTTTCTTATTATTATATATATATAATGTTTTTAGGATAGATTTGGGAGGACTATATGAATTGCTATAAAATAAACTAAGTAAAGTATAGTTATCTCGCAACGTATGAATGAACAAAATTACAATCAAATGACTAATTGATAATAATAATAGAGTATTCAATTTTTGATTGATGAGTTATTATATAATGAAATTGTAATTGAGACTATGAAATTGATGCACAAAAACTTTGTAAACCAACCGACACGCTGCTTGTACACTTATGGAAGAAAGTTGGATGTTTTTATGTTTTGTCTCTCTTTGTTTTTAAAAAAAACCAATAAAATCTACAAAAAGAAAAGAAAAGAAAAGAAAAGAAAAACCAGGATACTATGTTATAAATTTCTATTGTACTTGCTTATTCTTAAACTTACATTATTGATTTTTATGAGCACTTTAAGGAATTGGGCAAAATTAGAATTAAAATTATGTATTTTCTTCCAGTGCTTAATCTTATCTTTATAATATAGAGTCATAATTTTTACTTGGCTAGAGGAACTGGTTACAGTGTACCGGTATTATAATAGGATATTTTAATTAAGTTGCATTAATGTGATAGACAAAGAAGAGCTCTTCATTAAATCCAGCTCTATTTTGAAATGTACCATCGTTTCTCACTAGTATTTGTTTTCCTTGAACTACATTTTAACCATAGCTTTGTTTCTTTACAGTACATCAACTGTGGTAACCTGGAACAGTTGTTAGATAGTAATCAGCACTTGTCCTGGACAGTGCGAGTAAAGCTGGCATTGGATATTGCTCTTGGACTCAATTATCTTCATTATAAAGGAATTTTCCACAGAGATTTGACTTCCAAGGTAATATTCTTTTATCTGATTGTATTTGCTGGCAGCAAATTTCTTGGAATTGTTTTGTACTCTTTATCCCTTCTCCAAACTGTGTTGTCTTATTATCAGAAGAAAGCAAAATACAATTGTGAGTTATGAATTATATTCCCAGGAAAATAGATGTAAAATTAACTCATTTGGTGCAATGTTCTTATAGCTTTTTAACTTCTATAACATTCTAAGGCTAATCTATTGGTATAAAACATAATATCTTATTAAAAATGAGTAGTGATGTTGCTTTCAAACTGTGCTTCAAATATTTAAAATGTACCTATTTTTTAGGTATAAATTGTTTATACCTAAATTGTATCTATTTTTAATAGGTATATTAAAATATTTAAAATATACCTATTTTTTTAATGAAGCTAGTTACCTGCAAGTGTTGCAGAACTGTAAATGAGAATCCGAAATATCTATATACTACTAAAATTCTCGTCATTACATGGGTGAAATTGGTGCATCATAGGACAACAATTTGAATCAAGGTACCTCAATTGGGCTAACTTACAGAATGTGCCTAAATTCCAGGATCTGTAACTCCAGAGGAAATGAAATTAAGGGAATGTTGTGGTTGCTTCAGTACTGCTGGCTGCTACTGAGCTGTTGCTATGATTGATTTTCATTTTCAAAATTCCATTCCATTCCATTCCATTCTGTAACAGTTTCTCTGCTAGTCTTGCAATCTCTTATTCCCTCCCTACCCAGCAGCAAGGAATTGACTCTTCATGTAGATTTTAAAGAAGCTACAACTTTAGCTGCATGAAGAAAGACCTGAATATTTTTACTGCTTTATGTTCCTCTTCTCTGGCACACAATATTCCCATATTCTGATCCTACACAGTTAGTCTTGGGATTTCTTTAACATCTTTTTTTGCTGGTAGGTACATTGTACAACACAGCCTTGTCATAATCAATAATAAAATTGCATGACTGTACTTGTACAAATTAAAATAACTCCCCTATGGTACAGAGCAAACACAATTGATTATAATGACCTAGAGCATTGGGTTAAACTAACCAAGAATTGAAGAAATCACGGTACCATTTGTCATAAATATCTTTTTCACAAATTCTAAATATGGTTCTTTATTGAACCTTAATAAAATAGTACTTTAAATAATTCCTAAATAGTCTTATATGCTAATGGAGGGAGGGAAATAAATGATTATCATTAAATCATTGAAGCTACCTACAAAAAGATAGTTTCAAGTGTGGATTTTTACCATATTTTTAACATTGCAGTATGATTAATGTTATTCCTTTAGGATTTATGTACATTTTGCAGTGAACAAATATTCAACCTCAAATAAACTAATAAACTAATAAATTGTTATTAGGAATAACAATAGTCATAATTGAAAAGATTCAAAATGCATTGGATGTGGAGTTCAGAGGGCTTAATGTACAGTTAAAAATCCAAAGTGAGCTATGTATTCTAAAATTCATTTAGGTGAGAACTAATAATATTTGGGATAAATATTATTAAATAAAATCAACTACTGCATCTTTGTTACATGGAAAAACACACTGAAATTTTTATAGTGTAATGTAGTGATGGGATTCAAAAAAATTTACTATCAGTTCTGTGGGCCTGGCTTGGTGGGTAGTGGCAGGGGAAGGATACTGCAAAATCTCCATTCTCTCCCCACTTCTGGAGGAAGGTTACTGCAAAATCCCATTCCCTCCGCACCCCACTGCTTTCCAGCTCCGTTTTCCTATACAGGGCAACAAAAGATCAGCTGGGACTTGGGAGGCAGAAAATATCTGGGGGCGGGGCCAGTCAGGTGGTATTTGCTGGTTCTCTGAACTACTCAAAATTTCCGCTATCGGTTCTCCAGAACTGGTCATAACCTGCTGAATACCACCTCTGGTGTAATACCAGTTTGATCTTGTGGTAAAGACATCAGCCTTGAAAACAGGAGACCATGAGTTCAGTCCCAACTGAGGCATGAAAGCCAGCTGGGTGACTGTGGGCCAGTCACTCTCTCTCAATTCAATTCTCCTTACAGGCTGATTTTTTGGGGGAAAATAGAATGAGGAAGGTATATTAAATATCTTCACTGCCTTTAGTTGCTTGTAAAAATAATAAAGGTGGGATACAAATAAATAAAATGTATTTTCCCAACTTCTTTAGTTATTCTTTAAATTGCTCCTGATCAATATTGTTAATATCACAAAATGCCTGTTCAACATATTCTGATATTCATTCTTGTTTACTTTAAACAGATATGCATTTATGTGCTATGCTCAATATTCAGTACAGTTGGAGCAGAAATTATTTAATGGGGGGGTGGATAACAGTACTATAGTAACAGTACTGTGTAGATACCATATGTCCTCAGCTTATGTGGATATTTTAAGATCTGATTATAGGCACTTGGTGAAATATCTGACACAGGTAGGTTGCCTTCACCAAATAGCTATTGTAGAAGGAAGGGTCAGATAGTAGGCTTGCTTTTTACTGCCCCCTCAAGGCCAATTGTTTTCAAGTTTTTGCTTACCATTGTTGTAGTTACAAAAAAAGCATTTGCCATTTTTGTTTTTTAAGAATACCAATGAGGCCTATATGGAATTGTTTATCAAAAACTGAGGATGACACTTAGCTTTGCAGTGTGCCTTTTTAAAAATTCTGTTAATTATTCAATATTCTTTTAAACATTTAAAAGGCAGAATGGACTAAGAGGTTGGCAGATACTGACATGTTCATAGGTAGTGAAATCAAAATCAAATTCTTTATTGCAGCGATATTACATCTGTACCATACCTACTTAATATTCATTATTGTTTCTTTGCTTTTATTCAGAACTGTTTAATAAAAAATGATGAGAATGGATATTCTGCTATAGTAGGTGATTTTGGCTTGGCAGAGAAAATTCCTGATTATAGGTAAGCATTATTTCTAAGTAAACACCAATTAGAGTTTAATAATATTATAATGTTAAGCTAAATAATTGTGAATCACTGATCATTGCCTACTAAGATTCATCATTTGACTTAAAACTGGATTATTTACTGAATTATTTACTTTTTAGCTTTTGCATATAATCATTCTCTATCTGCATAAACAATACATTTGTGATAGCTCACTAATGCAGATAATAAATGATTTTTAAAGAGCATTTTTGCGGTTTTAACAGTTTAAAAAGAACCTTTAAGATATCCATTTAGATTTTATTGCCATGTATAAATGATTTACACATATAGGTATAACTTTGCTTAAACTTTTCCCTACGGCACATAAACATTTTCTTCTTTCAGTAGGCTTTGTAATATATTTCCTAGTAGAATACCTTTCAGGATTTTGAAATATGTGAAATAATAACAATACTGTTCTATAGACTTTGATTGGAATGGAATGGTAGTCATTCATATTACTTTTCTAAATTTGTTGAAGTGAGAAGTTGCCAGTGGTAGGTTCTCCTTACTGGATGGCACCTGAAGTGCTGCGTGATGAGCCATATAATGAAAAGGTAGGTATGTTTGCAGGGGTGGACTTCAAAAATTTTAGCAAAGGGTTCTCTGCCCAGTTGCCGGGTGGGTGTGGCCATGGTGGGCATGGCCTAGTCAGCCTTCTGCACCACAGTGGGGGGTGGGCTTTCCTCCAGCCTCCAGGAGGGCAAAAACGGCCTCCCAGGCTCCAAAGGCTCTCTGGAGGACGGAAAGGTGCCCATTTCTGGCCTTCCCGAACTTCTGGGAGGCCCGTTTTTCACCCTCCCTGAGTCTCCATGCACGCCCTGCACTTACCTGCATCCAAAATGGGCTGTGTGGAGACTCCTGGGAGGAGGGGCGCATTGGGGTTGGTGGGATCAGCCAGGACTGGGATTTGGGGGTTCCCCGAACTGCACAGAATCTTACCTAGGGGCTCTTCCGAACACCTGCGAAGCCCCAGCAGCCCACCTCTGTATGTTTGAAATAAATAGTGTTAACATAAAATGTTGCCCTGGAATACTTAAGCAAGGAGAAGTTGTACCTAGCATTTTTCCCTTATGTATGCTTTGTTTTCTATTTTTAAATCTTTCTAGTTAGATTACCTCATGAAAATTCTGCTGCCTGTGATAAACTTGATATTCTAGGGGGCAATTGTTTGCTTTCTATATTGAGAATCTAAAATTTTATTTTTAGCTAACTTTGAGAACAGTATTATAAGTACTGATCCATCTTTTGTGAAATAGTGATTTTTAAAGCTGTAAATCAAAATTACACTACTTATCAAGGGACAATGCCATATTTTCCTTTAATTTATAATTTTGTAAAAACAATATTCTGTCTTCCAATAAGCTGTAGCTTTAAAAAAAAATCAGTAAAAACTGATAAATATTTTTCAAGTTTTATAGTTCCCTCTAATGATGAAGGAACAGAATTGCAGTCTTTTTCTTAGCTGGTTGAATTTGGGGTGTCCTCAGGACTTTGCAAGTGGTGCAGGAGATAATTTAAGCTTTTGCAATGTGTTAGGCACCCATTTTTTACCCATGTGATAGGAACAAAGGAAAAATAGGATAGGAAAAAACTATGGAGTGGGGGACCTGGGATGGAAGGGAAAGAGTATACCTGCAAAATAAATCTCGGATCATATTCTCTCTTTTAGGCAGATGTGTTCTCATATGGGATCATTCTTTGTGAGATTATTGCAAGGATCCAGGCAGACCCAGACTATCTCCCTCGAACAGAGGTGAGCAAAGTTCACTGATAAGGACTGTCAAGGAAAAAAAATGAGTTTCATGGGTAATCAATTTCCATAAAGTTGCCAAATGAGCTATAAAAGTTGCTATAAACCATTAATCCTTTGTTACTTTTATGTGCCAAGCTTGGCACAGAAAGTTGTTCTCTCCCTCTCCCTTCCCTCCTTTCCACAATTAAAGTTCATAATTATCCTTGTATAATGTTGGATTGAATATTGCATGAATCAGCCAATTTTCAAGAGATTAACTGTCATAATACCAAAGAGATTTCTATGGCTTCTTCATTCATGAGAAGAGGGCAGTTTGATCAAGACATTTCTTCTTTAGATTAGATCTCACCCACATCTTTTTGCTTTTTCAACTGATAATAATGAAAGGGTGGCTATTTTGCTTATACAACATCATCATTTATTTGTTTTACATCAACACTATTTTGAAGTGTTTTTGTCTTCTTTTATAAACAGCATATTGTTTTGAAGTTAGGTTTTGAGAAATACACGCATTAGCAATCTTAAAAAATATTAAAGTGAAAAAAAACCTCTAGTTTGGCGAGTCAGTTGACATAAAAGGTGTTTTATGTTTGAAAATTTTTGTATTTGAAAATTCAAATCTCAGTAAAAAGAATTAGCAGTTGATATGAAATGTGTTTTAATACTCTTGAGAGTTGCTTCCATAATAAATGGACAAAATTGGTTAATGTAGGGCACATCTCTGTGAAATATGTGGGTGAAATGTGGAGATACTCTTAAGAATCATCTTTAAGGAAACTAGCAATGTGATAAGTAGTCAGCACTACTGACTACTTAACTTTGTAATAGTTATTTCAAAACTATTTTCATAAGTGGTTTATGATGCTATTGCATCACAAACTGACAATGCAAATTGTTTTGACATTCTAATATGATATTGGCCAAGTACTAGGTACAGTACAGTATATAGTAGTGCTTTCTTCGATAAATGCATTTTCATGCTAGACTTCCTGGTGGGTAAGTTTCTTGGTGTAGGTGGATTTATAAATTTCTCTTTATAGCATCTTTCATGGTTCTAAATGTTAGACTATACTGGAGGAAAATTTGGACTATGAAATTGAAATTATTATCTCTTAGAATATCTTTCTCTTACACTATAACACCAAATACATTTTTAAAAAGCTGAGTTGTTGCTGTGATTCCCTCATTCAAAGAACTAAGTGTTCTGCAGAGTCAGAAAAGGAAACATCTATTTTCTCTATACAAGTTTCAGTTTTAGAACTGAGTCCTGAATAAATACAGTAGCATTCTGGGTTGTTCCTCTGGGCTTCCTGATTCCCTCCGGTTCAGTGTGGTGCACCTAAGCTATGTACAGGCTGAAGATACATATTCAGTGCATGCTGCAGAAATAATCCAATGCAGAGCTGTCAAACATGCGGCCTGTGGGCCAGATGCATCATGCGCTAACCACACCCATGCCTGGTTTAGCAAAGGGAGGGGGGAAAGTCCCGATATGTCACGTGATGCCACCATGACGATGAGAGTTTGACACCCCTGCTTAGTTTACCAGCAAACTAATAAACTTCTAGAGGTTTTAGAATGATAAAATGTATTATTGCTTAAATCAATCCTTGGAATTTTGCTGTTAACATATAGATTGGGAATAGGGAAGAGGACAGGCTGTTCCTTTGTTGGACTGCACAACATGATCTTTGAAGCAGCTGCCATTTTTCTGTTTACTGCATCGAAATCTAGTTGTTCAGAAACTTGGTAGCTGTTTCTGCTTGTTTCTGTGTTTCGTAGCAATTCTGTGATACGTTGATTTCAACTCCCAGAATTCCCCATCCAGCCTTGCTCCTTTTCTTGAATTCTGGGAGTTAAAGTCCCCATACTTTAGAATTGCAAAACTCAGAAATGCTGATTCAGAAAGTATTTTTAGGCCGATGAAGGGGGAGAAAGTGGCAGATACATCAGCATCTCTTTGTTGAATCCACAGAAGTACTGTGTCAGCTCTGAAGCCATTTTTTATTCTGGGCCCATTTTGGGAGCATCTTCAGGGCTGCCACCTGAGGGGAAGAACTTCGGGTTTGATTTGGGTGGGGAAAACCTCAGCTTCTCCAGAGTCAGGTTTTCCCCAGATGTGATATGACTTGCCTAATAAATCTATACTTTGAGGAAGCTTTGAAGCTTTGAATCAAAACCTTGGAGCTTTGATTCCAGTGTTAACTGGAATCCTGACATAGTAACCCAGAGCTCAGGGGGTAAATTAAGTTCACTATCTTTTGTGTTTTGTCTTTTAACCCTTGTAATTTCCCCACTGCTTTCTTTAAAATGTGTATGTTTTATTTTAGATATTAACAGAGTATTTCTGTTTTTTTCATGTAGAATTTTGGACTGGATTATGATGCCTTTCAGCACATGGTGGGAGATTGTCCTCCCAACTTTCTCCAGTTAGCCTTCAACTGCTGCAATGTCAGTATAATAAAAAAAATAATGATCCTAGTTTATGTTAAAGTTAAAAATGCAATGCTGAATAAATTGAGAGATTTTGTAGCTCAGAAATTATGAATTATTTGAAGGCAAAATATGAATGAATTGTATGAATTCGTTTATAACATTTGTTATTTATGTGTAGATTTGGTATAAAAATGGGCAACAAATAAGCATATAATGAGGAAGGGTATCAAAAGTTATCACTATAGTTCTTTCCAATATTATATTAGACAAGCTATAATGAAAATGAAACATCCACTAAAGCACCAAATGGAATGGCAAAGCATTTTTATATTGGTAGTATACAGGTACAGCTCATGACCATAATGGAGAAATTGTGGCAGCTGTTAAGTGAAGCAGCCATATGACTGCCTCACTTACGAACCCCCATCCCTGTTCTTCCCAATGCAGTCATTAAAGAGAGCAAAACATGAGTCATTAAGTGGAGCATGGGGTGTCTCTGGGGCCCTAGGGGAGGCACTGCGAGGCTAGTGCAGGTCCTTCCCCAGGCCTCCCAAGGTTGATGTTGATTGATGACTGGTTGATCTTAATACTAAGCTGTCATATACAGTATAAATCTGTGTATGAAGAATTCATATTCATTTCTTTGCATATTATTGAATTTTTTTCTTCATAACAAATGTGATTGATCATTTGATAATATTACTATGCAGCCCTGAAAATTGAACTGGCTTGTAGAATAATTTCACCAGTTTACAAAATTGTATATCTTAATCATTTATAAGTGAGATACAGGAAAATGAATTATACAAATATAAGGGAGAAGAAAGCTTTTATCATGCTGTGCTGGTAAATAGTAACTATGATTATGAAAAACCAGGATACTATGTTATAAATTTCTATTGTACTTGCTTATTCTTAAACTTAGATTATTGATTTTTATGAGCACTTTAAGGAATTGGGCAAAATTAGAATCAAAATTTTTGTATTTTCTTCCAGTGCTTAATCTTATCTTTATAATATAGAGTCATAATTTTTACTTGGCTAGAGGAACTGGTTACAGTGTACCGGTATTATAATAGGATATTTTAATTAAGTTGTATTAATTAATAATCTCCCAAGACATCCTTCACCCACCCTCTAAGGTACCCCATGTTTTGCTTCCCACCCCTCTGGGTCCCTGTAGCCCTGACCAGACCCATGCCCTTCTCCTCAGATCATGTCCATCACACACTTACCTTTGAAAATGCTTTAGAACTCGTGTTAGGGAAGCAAAGGGAGCCTCTCCATTGCTGGGCCATGCAATGTGATCCCAGAAGTAGCTGCCAGTTTCTGAGCAGCCAGAATTCAGCTGCTAGGAAAATGGAAGCTGCTTCAAGGATCATGTTGTGTAGCCCAACAACAAAGCAAGCTGTCCCTTTTCCTGAATCCAAGCTTCAGTATTCCAGAGATCTTTGAAACAGAAGCGGCAATGGTCGATGCAAGGGTATAGGACTCCTTGGGGTAGAAAGCAGGCTTAGGGACGAGATTGTAAGTAGCTTTGGAGGATCAGCTGTAGCTTCAAATGGTTGCAAAGCAATCATTCATAAGTTGAAGACTATTGGGAACGTAAAAGCTTAGATTTTGTGTTATGTGTTTATCATTTTTTTCTTATCTTCATAGATGGACCCAAAGTTACGTCCTTCATTTACTGATATTGTCAAAACACTGGAGGAAATTCTGAGCAATTTGAAAAGAGAAGAAGATGAAAGAGAACGAAAGCTTCTAAATCTAGATGTTGCAGATCGAAAACCCATCTCTGTTTCCAAAGGTAGGATCAAACAGTATGGTAAAAAAAACTGCCCAGCTTGCCAAGCAAACATTAAATATTTTGTTATAATTAATTGTGTTTTTATTTATAATTAGGAAGCATTGTATTTACAATATTCTAATTAAGTCTAATTAAATAGAATTGCATATTGAATACAAGTTAATTTACTTGTAAAAGTTTAATTGGAAATACAATTTGATGTTCACGGTATATCCAATCTATTCACTTTGTCTTCCTTGAAGAATCAAATTTAGTCCACATACATACATATTAGTTGGACACATAGTTCCTTAAGTCACTGATAGGTTGGAATTTAATTTTGTTGTTGTTGTTCATGTTAACTTGAGCGAGATGCATAAACAATATTAGTCTAGACTACCTGAGCAAGTTGATACTGTATATGGTATACCCAGCTGAGTTGCACAACTGTCTCTGTGCAACTAAAAATTAAGGATAGAGCAATCTAATCACATCAGTGTGATCCTCTAAATGACACTTAATTTCAACAGTTTTTATGTATGTCTCTGTATTTTCTTACATAATTTGTACTGCACTCCAATCCTGAGATTCTGGATGGATCACAAGAATAAGTGCAAGACAGAAAGTCATAAAAATAGTTGCTGTACTGTCTGTGCTGCACGCACACGTACACACGAGCACACACAGACATGCAAATAAAAATAGCAACAGAAATAGTACTCACTTCCACAAATGCATTAAAAGGCTTGACAAAGTGCTTTTATTTTCACCTCCCTTCTAAATGTTAACCAAGAGGGTGCATTGTGAACCATGGTAGGCAAACCAAGGCCTACCACAGAAAGAGTTGGCTTTCTAGTTCTTTCCTCCACAGACCTCATAATGAAAGGCAAATACAACATTCCTTCCAACTTCAAATGTATAGGATTGGCAGATTTGGAGAAGATCCTACCTGTCAATGAATACTTCAGCGTCAACCATAACAACACAAGAGCAAACTCAAGGTTAATCGCAACAAACTTGTTGCAGGAAATACAACTTCAGCAACAGAGTGGTCAATGTCTGGAATACTTTACCTGACTCTGGTTTCTTCCCCAAACCCCAAAAACTTTAACCTTAGACTCTCTACTATTGACCTCACCCTTTTCCTAAGAGGTCTGTCAGGGGTATGCATAAGTGCACCAACGTGCCTACCTTTCCTGTCCTATTGTTTCTTTTATTTTTATTTTTTATTTTTCTTATATGCATCCATTTATTCATAACTATGTTTTTACTTATACCTATTATTTTGTAAGCAATTGACAAAAATAAATAAATAAATAAAATAAAAGATGGGCCAAATCAGAAGATGGCCTAAATTAGGGGTCTCCAACCTTAGCAACTTTAAGACTTGTGGACTTCAACTCCCAGTTTCTCATCCAGCTTTGCTGAGATTGGCATGCATGGTATGAAGCTGTGGAATCACAAGTGTCCCAGTTTACCATCACATCTCCAACAGTGGAAGAACAGCCCCTGAAATCTTGAGCAACATTTGTTTTGAACAAAAATAGTGAGAAAAATAACAACACCATTCCTTCCTGATCTTTCCTCTCGTAGTCTGCTGCCAGTATGGCAATGAATATCACATAGATTTTAACAGATAGAATTATCCTGCCTGTAGCATTTTATTGTTTATTAGACATAATAAAATGGTTGCATTAGAGTAACTATAGGTTTGGCATATTAATCAGATTACAGAGGAAGAGAATGAAGATCACTTTGCAATGTTGGTGGTTAGTGGTTAGCATCTTCTCTGAGGTACAATTAGGGCGCTAGGTGTGGTTACCCTGTTTTTCAAAAGAACTCTTTTGTAGACTTGAACCTTCGATAATGGTCAGTGTTATTTTGTCTTTCTTTAACACCCAAATTCTAACTCTATAGCTAGGAAAAATATTACAAAAGTAATTACTAGCTCTAGCTTTTTATGTTCTGGTCATTTCTTATGATGTATAATTTTAGAAAATGTTCAAGGCTTTTTTTATGTCTTCTGAGTCCTTGGTAAACATATGTTGGAGTTTAATCCAAATTCAGTGCTGTCTTCATGGCTTATTTTGAATCACACATACATCTTGTGGTATATTTATTATCAGCTTGAATTGTAGCAATTTTTTTAAAAATAGAAAAAAAAGTTGGAACTGAATTAATTTATGAAAATTAAAATTTGAGCAATCCAAAAACCAGCTGGTAAATTTTGGGCCAGTCACATTCTCTTAGCCCAATCCACCTCACAGAGTTATTATTATGAAGAAAATAGGAGGAAAAAAGATGTATTATGTTTGTTCACTGTCTTGAGTTACTTATAATGTAGTAAAGGTGCGATTAAAACAAAATTCTAAATTATGGCATATGCAAGGTTTTTGGGGGAGGGGTGTTTTACTGCTATAACCACAATATAGACATTTAAGACATTGCTTTCATTTAGATGGAAAATTTGAATTAACTAAGTATAGAATTCCATAGCTGAGCCAGTTTAAATCTTTAATTTGTCACTCATTTCAGTCTTAAGGACAAGATATATAAACTATAACCCACAAGTATGTGTCTTTTGTGATCCCAGGAGAAGATTAGGCCAATAGTTGGACCTTCTTTTATTGGAAGACTTTTTGGAGTTTAAGGAGCAAAACATGGCCCTTAATTTTGCATATTGGGCAAAATAGATGCTTAAGCATCCATCTCGTTCCTCAGAATAGCTCCCAAAAGCAAGTCCATATTTATGAATGCAGCTTTCAATATGCCATGGAAAGCCTGGCATAGTTTTCAGGTCAAAAGATGTATTTACATTTTTTTAACAGGAATCCATATGAGAAAGCCCTTAAACATGAGGAAATCCATGATGACGCTGGGTTTTGTACAACAGATTTAATTAATGCCAGCTACTTAACTTTAATAGTGGTAACATAATACAAGTGAAACATACAGACATTAAAAATTAAAATGATCATTGGAGTACTACTAGTAGCAATCTGGGGATTCCCATTCTTTCATTTTCCCGATTCAAGTAGTCCTCATTTCACAACCACAATTGAGATTGGCAACTTCATCGTTAAGGAAAGTGGTCCCTAAGTGAAACTGCAACTGTGTTTATGATCTTACTTCAACTTTCCTTTACTTTACAGACCTGTGAAGGTCATAAAACACAAGGGTTGAACATAAAGTTAGATTTTCATCACCATTGTAACTGTGAATGATAACTAATATGCTAAATGAGAACTACTTGTCTCCCCAAAACTGCCTGATTTTGGCTTCCAGAGAAAAATGGAACAGGAATGTGAGGTTTCCAGGAGGTAAAATGGTACTAGTCCCAGCCTTAAATTATCCAAATCAGAATATTCCAAAATTGTACCACCAAAATGCTGCCATTTGATGACATGATCTTGAGATCCTGTAGGCTATGTATGGGTTTTCCATTCTTGTATTAAAGTGTCACTTTAGTATTTGGTCTGCTTAGGAAAACTTAAGCATAAACTCAGATATCTTAAAGGAAAAGGATTATTTTTTTTTTGGCAATGTAGCTAAACACTTTCCATCTAAATGTATTTAACAGATTTTTCCCCCAAGCTCAAGTGCTGTGTATCCTAGTTTCTACATTGAACAATGAGGTGTTTCAAGGCTGATATGGAATATAACCACTTCCACAGGGAAGTATTATTGTTTGCCTGCCCTTTTCACAGCATAATGGTGTCTTTTGCTCTAGGGAAACCTCACTTCTGTCTTTTAATTAAAAGGGGAGTGTTCTCTTTAACTTTCACTCTTGGGAAGACTTTTAGAGTATACAAATAATTAGAAAATAATATATTTATTATCATATTAGCTGTTTCTAAGTATTTATATGCATTTGAGGGTAAGGAGATATGTAGAACAATATAAAGACAAAATATAACAACATGTGATAGATTGCATTCTCTGCCTATAGAAATGGCTTATACAAAATTGTTTGAAAAATCATTTTTAATGATGAAGAGCTCCATGAGAATTTGTGAATTTCCTAAGGGTGTATGGTTGTGGAGAATATCACATTTATATTGATTATCTCCCCGTGTGTGTATATGAGTCCAGATTTGTCACTGAAGTAATGGGTGGATTTAAATCTGATTTTATTTTGTAGGATTGCTAGAGAGGGGACAAGGTATCAAAAGGCTGAGTTCATTGGATGACAAGATTCCACCTAAATCACCCCGACCACGGCGCAACATCTGGCTATCACGCAGTCAGTCAGACATCTTCTCTCGGAAACCTTCCCGCAAGATAAATGTTCAGGATCCATATTATACACCAAGCAAAGGGGCAAGCCGAAAAATCAACCCTTTCAATTCTAGGGAAGACTTGAAAGGAGGGAAAATAAAATTTTTTGACTTGCCTAGCAAATCCGTGATATCTCTTGTATTTGACCTGCACTCTCCAGAAGCAAGAGGATGTCTAAAAATGAGCCAGCTGCTGTTCAAGCACACCTATGCCTGTGATTGGCAAGACTCTTCTTTCCTTCCTGGGAGGAGAAGCAGATCACTTCCAGTTTCTCCGGAATTTGTTCATAAAGATTATAATACATTTGGAGATCTCTCTTCAACGGTAAGTAGCTGTGATCCCACCCAGCTAGGGGCTGAGGTGCGCCAGAGGCTGCTATGCAGTAATAAGTACGGTGTATCTGAGATCCCTCCTTTTCAAGTTAAACAACGTCATCCTCCACTTCTGCAAGAGGAGGAAATGGATTGTTCTGATGAATTGGAGCCTCCAAACAAAAATGGGTTTTCTGTAAAATGTTCCGTTGAAGAGGCAGAACTTGGGAAGCCTGAGGGACAAGTGTTGCAAGACACTTCTGGCCAAGTGGCTAATATCTTAGTACACAATTTAGACTACCCAGAAAATCAATTCCCAGAAATGTTCATGAGCTGTACCACCTCTGAAGAAATGGAGGTGGAAGATGAAACTCAAAGGAATATGCCTTCCGCTAAATTGGAATCTTCTAAACGGTTGCTCAGTATTAATACTTCCTCACAGCAAGGCAGAGACTCCACTTTCCTTGAAGTGGTAGATAGCGACACTTCAAATGTTTCTCTGCTGCCTTCAGACACATCAGCATCAATAAGTGGACAGCCGAAATGTGACATTTAAAAGTCAACCATTTGATGATGGTGATGATGATACACTCCCACTAACTACTCTGGTTTTAACTTCTGTGTCAAATGTCTCTAAAACAGTGTAGCAATGTTACCAGTCCATTTGATAATTCTAAAATGTATTATGAGAGATTGTATGCATGCAAGGATGTATGAAAGGAGTTCTCAGCATACCTCAGGAAAACGCTAATATAGGAATAAGGTTTGCTGTTGAATGCCTGATTTATGCAGGGTCACAATTATAAAGATAGTGGAATTATGGGCATCTCTCTGTGTTTCTATTTGTGTTATTCATACTGTTTAGGTTGTTAAATGTTTTTAAGAACTTAGTATCTCCTTGAATCTTTAAAATATTTGTCTCATTAGCAGTAAATGTCAAGCAGCAATAAATATTTATATGAACTATATTTAAAATAACAAGTATCCTGGGGGCAGATCATCCTAAACTGGTCTTATCCTGGTCAACCTTCAAAGTATGAATTTTAAACCCAAGCATTCTGAACAATGTCTATTGTTGAAATACTCTGGGAATTGAAGTTTATACTTTTGGAGGTTGCTTAAAGTTAAAGACAGTTGATTTAGACCTTACTGGACTACAACCACAATTGTTCTGGCCATTAACAAGGGCTGATGAGTTGGATTTCACGATTACCACTGGTTACCCAAATATCTGTACAAGACTTTCTGTCACGGGAATTTCAGTTTCAAAAAAAACAGCTACTCTGGAAATAGTTCAACGTATCAAACCATTTCTACAATACTCAAAAAAACTTGGTCCATAATTGGAAGAAAACATTTTTGGATTGATTCATTTTCAGAATATCCTATTTTGGATCAAAATGTTCCAAAATAGAATGTTTTGCACATATTTCCCCACTTTGCTTTAAATGAACAGGAAGACTATGGCTTTGAATTCTCTAAAATTTATTAAATAAGATATTTGGCTACAGTAGCTCTCTTACCTTTTCCAGTCCTGTTGCTAACATTGAGCATATTCCTACTTCAGACATTCCTTTTAAAATATTAGTTGCTTGTCCAGTTTTTATTTGCTGGAAAGGAAATTTTCCATTAGCCACTTACTGAAGGAACAGCACAGTTCCGTTTCTGAATAAACTGTTCATGAAACAAAATGAGATGAATATTTTCATTTCTTCAATAACCTCATTTATTACAGAAGCATGAAATGTATCACCATCAAATGTTTGGCCTGGAAGAATTATCTTCAACATATTTTAAAAATCCAGTTTTGCATGCATGTCTTCAGTTAGTCTATGAGCTCACACAGAAACATGGTCGATGTGTGCAATTTATATAAATTCTGTAGATAGGTTGCTTGAAATTTCTCAATTGGAAAGCGAATTTTAAAGTGAAACTACAGAAATAGCATCTCTATACTAAAGTCTCTTTAGACATCCAGACCAGCATTACATGCTTCTTAATAGGAATGAATAATATAAAATGATGATATAAAAAGTATTAAACTCACATATCTTGCCTCTAGTTAGAATACACTTGAAATTAATTCTGGTGAACACAGATTTGCTCATATTCATTCCTCATAACTAAACTGTAGAAAAGGCAAATCCTCACAAAATATGAAGCAATAAAAGAAGAGTCACAAATATTGAGCAGACCAGGTTTGCAAGCTATGTTTATTTATAGACATTCATGACAGCCTCAAGTTCCTTCCAGTAGCTGGAGAACAAAATCACTGTCTCTCAATTATTCATTTGAAAATTTCTAAAGTAGCACCATGTTCCAGTTTAGTTGTTTCCTCTTTCAGGGTTAGTGATAAAGAATCCCAGTAGTTATTATCAGGCTGCTTTATTTAAACAATTAAAAAATCTAATCACTTGAACAGGTGGTGTGATTTTGAGTTTGGTAGCATTTTCCTCCACTCCATCCAAAGCAAAATAATTGATGAATGTAACTTATGCTCAGCTCTGGAAAGCACCAAGCATGCAATGTATCTCAGAGGCCATTTCACTTCCAGAAAGTATTTCACTTCTTTGCCAGCATTAGTTTATAACTTATTCTGCAGATTCAACTCTTGTAACCTTCCAGTCTCTCACTTTTACTGCTTATGAAGGCAAATTACTTCTATTCTGGTCACATCCCCCCTCCCCCTGTATTTTCCTGTTTTTTACAAACTCTAAGAAGTGGTACCTTCTCTTGTAAGTGGGATGATGGATTCCTACTGCGGTTACTCTCCCTTCTTAATAGTATGTTAGTGATAACCTCGGTCCTTGATGCTAAGTAAGTCTTTTTAGACTGCAATTTGATAAAAGTTGGCTTCGTAGGAGCTTGAGAAAGCAATAATTGCAGTTATTGGATTGTTAAACATAAAGGTAAAACTGTCATATACAATATGTAAACACTGTTATTATCACATCCTATGGAAAGCCAGCATTGCAGAGCAGCTACGGGCCATCATCTGTATTCTATACAGAATGTGGTCAAATGAATGCATAATTTGTACAAACACAATGATACTAGATGGTTTTGCTTTTGATTTGCTAACAAAGATACCTATTGCTTTTGATAAGTCACCTGAAAATACTTCTAAGATCGTCAGTCTATTTTTAATTCATAATTTTGTCTAAATTACATTTAATAAGCATATTAGAGGCTATTCATGTGGCCAACTGATGAAAGACTGTGAATACATGTATTTAGCAAATTGATATCTGAGTAGAAAAAAAGTGTACAATAGATTCTTGGTTGCTGCATCTTGTCCAAGAACAGTGGTATTTCTTGCCAGTTTAACTAGACACTTGAATAATTCCTCTTTGCACTTAATGCTGCTGTTTATACTGCATGTCACTACATTTCTATGCAAAAATAACCTTTGAGGTAGCCAAATATTTGATTTAAGGTTTATAGATCTTTATAAGATCTATTTTCATATTTATGAAGGAATTTTATGTCTTAATATTTGCTGTTTGTAAATAGCTAAATTTTGTCATTAAAGCTTAGGGAAAAAAATTATAGCATGTGTACAATTTAACACTGCCAGAAAAAGGATTTTTGAAAAAAACATTTTTCTAATACTTCAGATATTTATGAATGTTTAAAGAAAACAAATCTTGATTTGTATGTATTGATTCATGTCTGATTTACCTCCACCTTAGAATTACATAAACAGTATATTTCACTGGAACTGCAAAAAGTAACCAAAGATAAACATAGTTTAAAATATCTGCGTTTTCTTTATTTAAACCATTCCCCAGTTCACTGTCAGAAGAAAATCACATATGTGGTTGAGAAGACAAACTTGATGACGCAAAGGGAATATACATAAAATGGGAAACATCCATTCTGACTTAATATTCACACATTCCAGTATTTTGTTGTAAAAGTGTTAACTTTTTTTCTGTTAAAGTCGGATTCCAAAAGAGCTTGTCTCATTCCAGAAGAATTCCTTATTGTGCTTTCACTTGTTTCAGATTTCCAATTGCGCATTCACCAGCAATTGTGGTAGATGATCTGAATACTTGTTTCCAGACAAGACACACATTTCATAGTATGTAAGCTGCAGTTACCTTATATTAAAAACCTAATAACTGAAGCCAATGCCATGTTGTCATGTTGTTAAATGCTTTCACATAAACAAGTAACAAAACATGGGGCACTATTGGGGCATTTGCATTTGTGAATTCCTTTACAATACAGATCAATGCTCTTATTAATTTGGTTATTTCTACTTCAAAGTAATCTATGTATCCTTTAAGTTTTCAAGTTAATTGCATTTGTCAAGGACAGAATTACCAGTAAACTTTCACTAAATGATTCAAGGTTCTATTTTGAGCAAAAATTTCTCCCTACTCTTTAAATTATTGATCATAGTTAACTGCCCATCTTCACGGAGGGACTCTGGGCATGTACAATAAAACCTACTCACCACTTTTAACCTACCACCCCATTTCTATACCTCCTTAAAGGAAGAAAAAAACGAGTGAAAAGATCTAAATCTTTCATTTTTCTTCTACCAAAAACAGTTCTTGTTTTGGTTGCTTTTTTTTACCTTTCGATTTCACAATTAACAGTTGTCCTTCAAATATCAACTGTGTTTGCAATACAGATGAATACAAAATTATTGTTTTATTCAATTCTTTCTAAAGTTTTTCCTAGAATAAAATATGTATTAACATTTATATAAAATCTGTGTGCTATTGCTGCATCGCTTTACATTGATTTCAAATTTTGTCATTTTGCTGTCCATTCCCACATGTTGACAACATCTGGCTAGAGCTATCCAGTTAGCTTGAGCTTTCTTTTCCCAAACTTGGTATTAATGACAAGCTTTAGCTACTTCATTGCTCTCCCCCGCAAGTTTTCAAAAAGTTGAACATTATTGGCCCCACTAAAGTTGTTGTCAAATAATGCTTTCCAAGCAATGTATCTGGAACAGATGAGACTAATAAAAAATCATTTTTTAGCTTCCAAGAGATCTCATTACTGTTTTGTTGTGTAGAACTGGAATACATAACTTTGATGATCTGTACTGCAAGAAGACTTGGCACAATAAATTAACTGATACAAAGCCTCCAGTTTGTCAAATATTTTAATACAAAAAAACCTAAACATTATTTAATAAGGGAAACACCAGTATTTTATTTCAACAAAGATTGATGATGGCAGAGAATAATAAGATATCCTTTTGAATTATTATACAAGAATGGGACTCGGAGCCTATGGCCTTAAGTTGATTTGTAACTCCATCCTGCATTAATGTTTCTTCTCAACAGTTAAGTAGCTTAATTTGCATTAGAAAAATAAGGCTGCAATAGAACTGTGGGGAAAAAAACCCAAACAATTTGGCATAAATTCCTTATCTTTTCCTTAACTTTTTGTTACCCCATCTTAAGTGGTATAATATACAAGCAATATAATATAAATCACATTTAAGGACAAAGCGTGATTCCAAAAGGATATCCAGAAAGAGAAGAGACAACCAGCTGCTTCCAAATGACAAACTGTAGTACAAGAAAATCAATGATCACCTTGTTATGGTAGGCCAGATTCAGTAAGATTTCTGAAGCCTTGAGAGCTTTTTAGTGGATTTAGATGACTGCAATCTCTTTTGAACTGCTATAAAAATAGATGGACTTATATTTGGTACTCAGCGTTTGCATTCTTATTATCCAAAACAAAAGTCCCATAAAATTTCAGAAAGTTTGATTAGAAATTTCAAGTATGCATTCCATATCTTTTAGACAAACTCAGATTTGTTGAAAACTACCTCATTTTTGTCAGTAAAGAATGATTCAAATAGGTGTTTGCTTTCAGTGCAGATTTTCAAATACGTGTGGATAGTACGTTAATGCATCATTTATTCCACATTATATTGTTAGTAAAAGACAAGCTTGTCTCCTTTGTTAGTCTAAGGCCAAATGAATCCTATTAATGGTGATTTACAAGCCATCTGTAAAATATGAAAATATTTGTGGCAGAGTTGGGGCTTAAATCTTCAAATTTAATGAGTTAAGCAAAAACTAAAATAACTGTTCCCCAAGTACTCACCTGAATGCAGAAGGGTTTTAAAAGGTGGGTAATGCATTTCTTACCTATTCTGGTCAGGTTCTACAAGCTGGGATTTCTGAAAAGCAGCTAATGCTAGTATTACTCTATAAATCGGAAAGTCTAATAAAGCAGGCATCTAGATTGCATGAAGAGCTGTAATGATTTCACAACATCTGCTGAAGACATGGATGTTAGAGAACAGGGAATAGATCCAACTACTTGACCTTATGAACATTAGGATGATGGTGCAAGGTAATCCATGTAAAAAGGCTTTTCTGCAGTTGCCTTGGTTAAAACCAAAGCATTTCTCTGAATGGTTAAGGCATATTATTATTATTTGGGGGGGAGGGAGTTTACAAGGCTGCTTGAAAACTGATGCCAGCTGTCTTTTCATATATGCATTGCCATTCCCCAAGAGGCACTGTGTGAGCATGAACACACAACAAATGGGAAACAATTTTTAAACTTGTGCACCAGCCTTGTAAAAGAAAGTGCTTTCTTAAGCATTTGGAGGAGGGGGGGAGAAATGCTTCATCTACAGTGTAAAAGGTTCTGTCTCCAAAGAGAAAATTTAATACATAATTTTACAAACATTTAAAAATAAATCCATAATCCATTCAGGCAGCTGCACACATTCTATTGTGTCTTATTAATGTCTCTTTAGCAGCTCTGGTTTGAGTATTGCGACTTCAAGAAAACAATTGATAGTAATAGCATTATCTGTGATCCTGAGCAGTATGGTGTTTACTTCTAACTACTGTCCCATACCAATTTCTTCTTTTGGTTGTGGGCTTTGGAAGATTTGGAAAACAAACTTTTCACAATCTGAAGAGGCACAGACTTTCCACTAAGGTACAATTTGTTGTGGCACTCTGGTAACCAAGGCCCGTCATTTGAGTCTCTCTCTTTATCATTCTTGATCATCTGGATGTAGGCTATTATGTAACCTGTCATGAAGGCATCAAAGCCAGCCCGGTGAATACTCCCCCGTGAACAGTTAGATGGTGCTACAGTATCTGTGACAGGAAAAGAGGTGACTGCAGAATCACTCTGTAACTGGACTTTTGGCTCTGCTCCTTCGCTTATTGCCTTTACCTGCTGGAAATCTTTGAATGGTGAAGAAATGATACTCTCACTGTCTGTGGCAATGGCAGCATTCCCATCAACATTGGCATCAACTGCACTGTTGGAAACTAGTTCTTGTTCCACATCCATTGAAGTCTCCCCATTACCAGACACACTTTCTGCATCTGCACTATCTACAATAGGAGCAATCAAGTTACTAGGGCAAGACTGTTTGGAAGGGGAACCTGTTTCCTTATGCCAAGCCAACTGTACATCATTCACAGGGCTGCTCAGTTCAACTTTTGTTGACTCTGCTAAGTTCTTCCGCCGTTTCCATTTCTGTTTTCTTGTCTTCCGCTTCGCTTCTTTCTGATTCTCATCCTCATTAATTATTAGATCAATATTGTGAGATTGTGTACATTTCAACCCATCTGGGCACCAGCCATAAGCCTGTGAAGGAGAAGAACTATTAGGATAGATTTTAAAAATTTCTGAGAATTTTGGAAGCCAGTCAATCTTTCCTAGAGAGTAGTATTATACATAACTACTGATTCTAAACCTTCTCACTTGGATCCCAAGGAGAGCTCTTTCCTGAATGAAGCGAAAATTCCTGTTTTGTTCTTTTTAAAACAAAAAAAACCTATTTAATTAAAAGAAATTGGCTTCTTTGGAACATTTGAATGGCCCAAAAACATCTGAAAGGCTGATCTAACAAGATAGACTTATTTTATCCAAAATAGCTTGTCCTTATAATCTACATCTAACATTTGAGGCACTAAAACTGTTATTTCCAATTTGGTTTTATAGACAATTTTTAAGATCCTAAAATGTAGATGAAAGACTCAATAATACTTAACCGAAAATGGCTGGCAGATGACAATTTTGTTAGCAATGTCAGTTTGAGCCTGGCTGACATCAGCCACAGAGCAGAACCGGTATTCAACATAGGCATCTATGCTGGCAGGATAGCTGCAGAATTCTATGCTGAGATATGGTTTGTTGGAGTCCTTCAATCTGAAGTTTTCTCGTTTGCTGAAATTCAAGAGCAGTATAATAGTAGCAATTGTATGGAGATAATCCGTATTTTTTCAGGACTCACTTTTCTTTTACATGATCATACAAAAGGTTTAGAGAATTGAGAAAAAGAGGTATGGTGGGGGGGTGGAAAATCAATTCAAAACAAATACAGAATTGCCATTGAGATGAAAATAAATACAGAAGGGCTGTTGTGCAGAACAGAGTTACAGAAGAACTGCATTCTTTGTCTACCAGTAGTTTTACAAATGCTATTGCCAGCTAATTGTCATTAGTATTTTTTCCTGATGACCCTTGCCTCCAGTTAGTCAACCAAAAGAAAAAGTTCCTATCATTCCTATTTCATTCTACCATGCTAACAAGTTTACTCCTGTCTCCTCTTAGGATGTCCTCCTAGGACACACGGAGAACATAAAAAGCAGATAGGCATACAATTCGTGCCATACTTTAGTTTATTCTGAATCAGTATAGTCACCAGAGCAGAGAGTGAAAAAAGATTTTAAAATTCATTTCAGAAGAGTAATAAAACCAGTGGTAACCATAAATGGCTCATCAGAAATAACTCACACAAACTTTTGTGTAAGTTATTTCTGATGTTTTCCCTCCCACATTTTCACAAAAGAAAAACAGTTTAAGAAAGGACAATTAAAAATACTATATTTAAATATTTCCCCCCAATATACATATAAACAGAATGATCTATAAGCTGCTTGAAAACTGACCAATCATTATAATTATCTTCTTAACCTTCAGACTACTTGGTCATATGGTTATTGGAAGCTTTTTATATGTAAATGAAAAACAGGAGAGGAGTAATGCAACTCCACCATCTGTCAGGGTGTTTACCGCATTTATTAATTAAAGGATACATACCACTTCTTATAGGCATACTCTAGGTAAGAAGCTACAAAGCGTGCCTCGAATTCTGAGGCATATTTCGTATCATAGATGCCGGCTGGAAACATCTCTGAAAGGTCAGCAGTGAAAGTGCCCAGATTGTCAGGTAAGTGGGCATAGAAGCACTGGTAGAGGAAAACTAAATCAATTAGGCCATTGTGCAGAATGATAGGTTTTCTTGCTCGAATTATTTCCAAGAAAAAAGTACGAATTGTTTGACTCTGATTTTCATTTCCCTGTGGGTAAAGAAAATGGAAAAAATGTTATTTAGGCATCCCAATACGGAAAGTCCTCTTCTGACAGTCCTTTAGATTTGGATAGACAAACGGGATGCCAGAGGTTATTTCTTCTAGACCTATTATCGAAAGAATATATAAATCTAATCTAAAGTATTGCATAGCCCAGTGGTGGCTAACCTTTTTGGGCTCCTCTGCCAAAAATTGTGTGCGTGCTTGCATGCTCATGTTCGCATGCCAGCACCCAGAAAGCAATGCACCCCCCCATGCCCCATACACACGCGTGCACAATCCCCACCTCACCCCCACTGCCCCCTAACCTGCAAAGCGCCTGACAGCTGATGTTCAGGTGGTTTGAGGCCTTTTTCGGCCTCCCAGAGGCTTCAGGAAGGCTTCTGCAGGCTTTTTAGGCTGAAAGCTAGGCCTGTTTCATCACTTCCGGGCCTAGTTTTCAGCCTGAAAAGCCTGCAGAAGCCTTCCTGAAACCTCTGGGAGGCCGAAAAAGGCCTCAAACCAACCGAAAATCAGCTATGAGGCACACACATGCGCACTAAGGTAAGTTTGCCTGCAGCTTGCATGCTGGCACAAATGGCTTGGCACGCGTGCCATAGGTTCGCCATCACGGGGATAGGCAATGCTTACCATTTATTAACTAACAACTAAACCATTCATTGAATCCACAACTGCATCCTCTAAACATGGTCTTATCAGTAAGGTCTCCAATCTCACAGAAAAATGCTACTACTGGTAACTTTCCTTGCAATAGCTATTTTTTAAAAAAATAATCTACTAGGTAGGAAGTTCAAACCCATTTCCAAGTTCTTTCATTTCCATCAGATTTAGTCCTTAAATTAAGGAATCCTTGTACCTTATCATTGCCCCTATGATAGGGAATGCCCTGAGAATACTGCTTGTTGAAGTCAAAGCCATGTTGCACCAGGAATTGGACTGACTGTGGTTCAATTATATAATCATCCATACACAGCAAGGTCAAGTTGTAGATCTGGGAAAGATATGTGTTTTCTGTCTGTAAAATAAAAGCCAATCCAATGAAACTGAGGACCATAATCATTGCATTGGGAGCATGATCTACCTCATACATACATTCATGTACATTTATATGACATGTACATATTTATCGGGCACAGAGAATCTCCAACACTGATTTCAGCTACAGTAAGCAATCTTAATTGAGAAAGCTGGACACAGAATTTGTTAGATTTCTATGTTTCAATCTACTATTTTTGGATAACTGTCATAAATTTGGATTCTCTCTCTTTTACATGAATACAATAATACCTCCAAAATTCAAAAGTTTTATAAACTAATGCAAGTAACACCAGGCATCATATTTAAATTTATAAGGTTTGCCTTCAATATATATTCTCCATCAGTAGGTAGGATTTTCTTGTCCTCAAAGAGGACTAGAAACAAAACGAGCACCATACCTTGTCAGGAAGGTGTTTAAAACAAGCAACTCCAAGAGACAAAACAGAGCGTGTTTTAGCAGCATTGCAAACCGCTTTATATCGTTCTTCAATGCACCTGTGAGAAACATTAAGTAACTGAATAAGAAGCAAAGACAGAGAATTTAATCTGCAGAGTGCATGAAAATCCCTGCAAATATCATTAGAATTGTTTACATTGGGTTAGATGGACCAATAACCTGAACATTATAAAGCAGCTGTCAATACTTGGTATGATTTCTGATCTGATGACAGAATCTTGTCATTAACCTGAATACACCCCCTAACTCTAAACATGACAAAGATCCTCCCAATGCCAAAAGTATTAGACCCACGTAGTGATGCCTATAGCTAACATGGTCTATGTTTTCAGAAGGGTCAATTGCTTAAATAATCACATCTTAATCAAGTCATCAATTCAATCTCATAGCTATTGAATGCTTTTATCTAACAATCTGACAGAAGTATATTCAGTAAGTATTGTGAAAGAAATATTTGTCCCAACATTAAAAAAATTGATAATTCAGAATTTGATATCACCTTGAATCCTTGACCATAGTACTCAAAAAGAAAAAGAATGGTAGCACAGTACTTACTGATTCAGCAAACTCTTCCTTGTTCCAAGCCCACTAAGTTCCTAGGGATAAAGATAACACTTTCAGTCTTCAGTAAAAGATGCAACTACCTAAAATAATTAGGGATAAATTTTACCTTATTCTCATAAGTCTGATTGCAATTTTCCTTTTCTCTTGTTCCAAAGTTAAAACCAATAAAGAGCAATTTTACTTACTGTGTCAACAGCAATAAAGCTAGAAGTTTTGATAGCCAAAACCATGGATGGCCAGAGCTCCTTGAAATTGTCATCCTGGACATCAATGACGGGCACCCTTAAAGAGGCCATTATAATACAGCTGTTGGGAACAAAGAACATATGATGTTATTTTAATAATCCAGGTATTAACTTTGTTTTGGGGAAGCCATGGTGAAAAAGTAAAATAAGCAAAAGATTGCCAACTAGTCAACTTAAAGAACTGATACATTTTCTGTACCTACAGTCTCTCTTCCATCAAAGCTCAAAAAAGTAAAGTTAAGATGTCTGAGTTGCAAAAATCCATACAACCTGCAAAGATGGCAGAGATACAAGAAATTTTCTTTGCTGCCATTTACCGGTCGTCCGGATTGGTGCAGGATTGATATGGTAGCTCTAACAAAGAGTCATATTGCAATGGCCAATGTCTAAGCGACAGCACTCTGCGTGCGGCAGAGCAATCTTCTCTGCGTTCCTGGGTATTAAACTGCCTGGGGAAAACCATATAGGGGAGAAAAATAAAAATAAACAAAATCCCGGAACTCACATTCAACTGTATCAATCCCTGGAAATTTCTGATTTTCTATTACCCTTGAAGGCTTGATAGAATTCGTCCGCCGTTGATACCACTTAAATTTCCGGCGCGTTGTTGAATTCAGGGGTCCTTCCCCTGCTGATGGCGCATATTTGTAGCTGTTTATTTAAATGCCTTTCGTTGGATGCTAGCGCAGTTATATAAGATCATCTAAACAGGAGTCCCATTCAAATTATGTTTTAAAAGTTTTTCGTACGCGAAAGCAAGCAACTGTGGTGCTTTCTGCACATTTTTTTTTAAATTAAAACCTAACTTCCGAGGCCATCAGAAATTTTCATTTTGCGACATATTAGGGTAAACGCTACTTTGGCAAACAGCAAACTGTGCAAGCAGATTCCCCACCCACAAGCCGAGAATAGATGCAAGTATGTATTTTAAAATTATTTTTTAAAAATATTATATTCGGACTTGGCAAGGGACTTGGCATTCGGACTTTTCCATTCAGTCTTTTACAAAAATTGCCGAGTGGGAGGAAAGATTTTCCATTGCAGCCTTATCAACAACTCGGTGGGTTTTTTTTTTTTTTAAAAATCAGCTATATAAGCATAAAATATGTGAATTACAAAATAATATCCAGCCACTCAGTCACACTAGGTTAACAAGGATTAATTCTTTTCCTAATAGGCTTTCGCTACTACTTAGCTTTTCAATCAGTCACTGGGGAAAAAAAGAAAAGTGACTTCCAAGTAAATGAAACCTGGTGGTATGATTTATAAGAATGATCTGGAAAAAGAGTTAGCCTCTGCTCCTCCCCAATGCTTCCGCCGAGTTAAAATTCCGCGCCTCCAAATCGCAAAACCTGCGGAACAACACAAATTAAAGTCTTGGGTCTACTTGCTGCTTGAAATATTAATTGCAGGGCAGTTTGCAAAGAACCTCGTCCGTTCTCTCCATTAGAAGCACACCTCTTTGTATACGGAGTAAGAATTACGTGAGAAAAAGTGCATAGCCTTCACTTGTAGGAAAGAAACACGTGAGGACGGTAAAAATCCTTAAATTGTCCTTTACTTTCACTTCCGCCCAAAGAGGAATATTTATCGATAAAAGGAAAAGTACCGTAACCATTGGAGAGACTGGGCTTTTGTGCTTCCTACAGTAGCACTGTGGTTGGTGGGCGTTGTACATCCTTTTCAATCTGCTGTTTTGTGTAGTTCGTGGTTTGTTTCGTTTGTGTGCATGGTCAGCCGGTAGCGTTTCCGTGACGGCTCTGTGGCTACAAAGAGCCGTACAGATAAGAGGAAAGGGGGGAAAAAAGAAACGTTGTATGCCTCCTTTGAAAGGACGTCTGTTTTCTAATAATTGTCCCATTTTTGAGGGTGTGAGAACAAAACAATCCTACAGGGATGTTGTTGGCATGTGGTGAGAGGAGTCAACGGCTTTGTTTGGCACGGAAAGCTAGAATAGTCTGCATTAATTTAGATTATTGAATGGGAATAGCACTTCGAAAAGTGAGACTTGGTTGCCACAGGGCCATATATAATGTTTATTGCACCCTGAAGTCATTGTGCTTTAGAATGTTCACCTCTCTTATGTGAGTAGGGGAGTCTGTTTCAAGAATTAAAAAAAGACTGATTTAGCGCCTGATTTCTCCTTACAGCGTATTTTTTTCAGATTGCCCAGTTTGTAATTTGGATTATCTGGTTTGCATGCTAAATTTGGTACAATTCAGAGTATTTATATAGATAATTGCACAAATTGTTACATTTAGATTTGGAAATAGTTTGATCTAATCTAATAATAATATACTTTATGCTCTTCCCTAGCTTGGCAATGAGTAAACGCCAAACGTCAAAGTGCAGCAATCTAGGAAAATCCAAAAATCATCAAAGAAATGTGAAAAAAGGACTTGTACTTTACAAAGGTAATAGAGCTACACAAGGATTTTGCTCAAGAAACAGACGAATAACAAATGTGGTACTGTATTTTTCCAAAGTCTCAACTTCTTTTTTGTAATGTGGTGATCAAAAATGGATGCAGGGGTAGTCTTAAGACCACCTCTGGAATATTGCATCCAGTACTCGATTCAGCAGCACATATACTAAAATTGGAACGCTACAGAGAAGATTAGCATGGAATATTGCATCCAGTTTTGGTCACCACACAACAAAAAAGGTGTTTAGTCTTTGAGGGAAAAACATGCAAAGAAGAGCAACTAAGATGATTAAAGGCCTGGAGACAAAAACATGAAGAATGGTTGGAAGAATTGGTTATGGCCAGTCTTGAGAAAAGAAGGTCTAGGGGTGACATGATAGCACTATTCCAGTATTTGAGGGGCTACCATGAAGAAGGGGTCAAGAAGTACCAAGAAGGCAAAATAAACAATGGATGGAAACTAATCAAGGAGATAAGCAACATGGAATTAAGGAGAAATCTAACAGTGAGGTTTTAAATAAAAGACTGGACAGCCCTATCCAAAATGGTATAGAGCCATGATGGCGAACCTTTTCCACGTTGCATGCCAAAACTGCACGCTCACATGCCTTCACCCATGATGCAATGTGTACACAACCCTGTGTCTCTCTCGTGCCTGTGCCCATGCAATCCCCCTGCACGTCGCATGCCTCTGTGCATGTATGTGCATCTCCCACACATGCATCTCTCCCCACACCTGCGTGGCAGATACCCAACAATCAGCTGGCTGGTGGGGGTGCGCACATACGCAATGGAGCTCTTTTGGGCGACTTCTCATGTGCCAGCAGAAGTGGCTCTGCACTTCTGCACTTCTGGCACACGTGCTATAGGTTCGCCCTGACAGATACAGAGTCTCTTGCTTTAGCAGTAGGCTGGACTAGAAGACCTCCAAAGTTCCTTCCAGCTCTATTCCATTGATTGTATTGAATAAAATTAAATATAATTTAAAGTGTTATTATCTTCTTGAGGTGATCACTCCTAACAATCTTTTATTTGCTTACACATTTTAATAAACTGGAGACTAAAATTGCAAAAAAGTTCAATTCCAGATTGATTTCCCCCTCAATGTAGCCCTAAGAAATGCTAATTTTAAAATGTAAATTTCTCTTTACTACAGAGGTGCCAAATTCCCAGCCTTTATTCCACACATTCAATGATGCAGTTGAAATCCAAGACTTTCAGAAGAGACTGCTATCTTGGTACAGTAAATGTAAACGAGATCTGCCGTGGAGGAAACTGGTATGGAAAAATAAGGAGTGGTTCAGAAATATTCTTTTAAAAAGATAATTATTGTGTTGGGTTTTCATTCTTGCTGTTCTGTTCTCCTATGGCAGGCTGCAACTGAAACTGATGATGACAGACGAGCATATGCTGGTGAGAGCAATAATTCATCTCTTTCAGGAGGTCTCAAACTATATTAAATGTCAAAAATGTGGTTAATTCTAATCAACAAAATTTTGATTTGATTGGTGTTTGACTTGGGTAACATGTATCTGATTATATATTATTTTTTATTAATATAGTTGTTAAGAGGCATATCTCTTTTATCATGCTTCCTTGATCTAGGTATCTTTAATCAGCACTCTCTGATGCTGCTGTTTTCCTTTTGTGCTTGCAGTGTGGGTATCGGAGATCATGCTCCAGCAAACCCAAGTGGCTTCAGTAATTAACTACTACAATCGTTGGATGCAGGTGATGCTGAGCCTTTCTTTGTGACAAATTCACATTTATATTATCCAGCATTCTGGGTTCTGAATGATTTGTGCCTTTATTCTGCTTTGCAGAGCCAGTAAATAAACTGTTTTTCTTTGTGATGTAGAAATGGCCAACCTTGCAGGATTTAGCTGAAGCTTCATTAGAGGTAAAATTATTTTAAATATATCTCTATGAATATGCATGCATTTATTAACTGGAAAAAGGAAAAGGAGGTTTATGCGTATGACCTTATCCTTCTTGGGTTAATTTGTTTTTTTTTTCCTTATTTCTGTTTGAGATTAGGAAGTGAATGAACTATGGGCAGGCCTTGGCTACTATTCTCGAGGAAAACGGCTCCAGGAAGGTGCACATAAGGTATTTTAGATTTTAGACAACATGAATGAGTAACTGGGTGAATGAGTTGTGGTGCTTAACTTTGACAAGAAGATGGTTGTATTTATTTGGTTTATAATCACTTCATAAATTGAGACTGGGCAGTTCATATAGGATTAAATCCAAAAACAAGCCATCAACAAATAAAAAAATCCCAATCCTTGATTCCACTAGAGTTAGATGGCTAATAAATTTAAATAAGAACATCCAAGGCTAAACAGTCATTTTCACATTCCAATCATTATAAATGGGCTCATCCAACACATTGCACTAAGTGAGGTCTTCAAGATCCTACATAACTTCAACATGGTTGGGAACATCTCAAAAAACTATTAGCCTTCAACAGCATGTCTGAGTCTCTTAAGAGATGTGTTTTTTTAATCAAAACATCTTTGTGTTGAGAATACTATGCTATAACACAACCTTCTTGTTCAGAGTATAGTAGACATTCATTTCTTTCCCTTTGCTTTGATCGCTTTGTCCACTGGTTTTTACAGGTGGTGTTACAACTGGAAGGTCATATGCCAAGGACAGCAGAAGAACTGCAGAGGCAGTTGCCAGGAGTAGGAAAGTACACTGCAGGAGCAATTGCATCCATTGCATTTGGCCAGGTAGCATTTGCCATCATTCTGGGTGTTAAACCTCACTTTAGGGTGCATATGGAAGATAGCATTGGGCATCTATGTCTTTGTTTTGCAAAAATGATTATTCCCAGCTCTCCAAATATCTTCTATCTAACTGCCTTTTTGCAGCTTTAGGCTTCATCTGTTTTGATAGTATGGTTTGTATTTGTTTTCTAATTTTAATCCTGTACAGCAGCCTTGTAAGGAAGCTCAGTACTATTATCATCCCTCATTTTATAAATATAGGCCCCAAAGCTGAATGCATTTGGTATATTTAGGACTATCAAGTACTTTCTGGAGAGTAGAAGGATAATGAGGACCCAGATTGTTGGGGGCAATATGCTGACTCTGTAAACCACTTAGAGAGGGCTGTAAAGCACTATAAAGTGGTATATAAGTCTAAGTGCTATTGCTATTATAACTTTTTAGTCAATTGAGTCTTTTCAAATTCATGAAGTTGATTCAAACAGATTGTAGGTACCTTTATATCCAGGGTCTCATTTTCTCTCTCATTTGTTCCTGGACACACGTTTTCTCAAGCATATGAACTGGTAGGTTTTTGTTCAAAATCAAACAGGTGACAGGAGTGGTAGATGGAAATGTGACTCGAGTTTTGTGTCGTACAAGAGCCATTGGTGCTGACCCTGCCAATTCAGCTGCTGCAGACACACTCTGGTAAGGAAATACTATACTTTCATTCCTACAAGACACTAAGATCTATAAAGCAATAATTCATACAAATAGAGAATAAAGTGCTTTACATGTAAGAAGTCCCTTTGAAATCAAGAGGACTTAAAGGTCTCTGTCCAGTGTAGCTCACTGGATGAAATAAAGTTGCTGGATGAAATAAAGAGAAATCCCAGTTACAACTGCCTCGAGTTCCTGCAGAGGAAGCAAGTTATAAATTACACAAGAATCATTTAGGATTGGATTAAACAATGTGCTGAGGAATGAACAGTATCTATAAAAAATGATGATAGCATATCTAAAAATAGTGGAAGGGGAGCTAAATTTCTAGGCTACATAATTTTCATGTTTTTAAAATTTTCCCAAAACTGCGAGATCTCAAAATCCTTATTGAAATAATGTAATGAAGGTTTCTTAAAATGATGTGTTTGTGCCATCAGATTCAATGGAGGAAGAGTAATTTCTATTCATTTGTAGATAACTTTTTAAACTTGGTTCAGTACAAATATTTGTTGGCCAGATTTTCCTGTGGCTTACAGTGAGATAAATAATTGTTTCTAAACAAAATAGGCTTTTTTCTATTCTTTATTTAACAGAGGTGCTTATTTGCACATCCTTCCCCATAGCCATTACGTTGGACACACCTGAAGTAGGAAGCATAATACATCAAGATTTTTTAGTCACAAGATATACGTGTGAGGGTCATAACTATATCTAATATTTTGTCCAAGTATTAGGACATTAATATCTTAGTAATAAGTTTTGTCTTCATGTCATGTTAACATGTTAGACTTTTACAGAATGGAATAAAAAGATAAACAAGATACTTGCTGAGCAACTAGTATTCGTACAGGTAGTCCCAAATTTAAAACTGCAGTTAGGACCAGAACTTCTGCTGCTAAGACGTACAGTTGTTAAGGGAATCATGGCCAAATTTGTCATTGTCATTAAGCAAATCAGACAGTCGTTAAATGAATCCAGTTTCCCCCTTGATTTTACTTGTTGAAAGATCACAAATGGTGGTCAGGTGACCACAAGATGGTACAACTGTTGTAAATACAAACTAGTTACCAAGTACCCAAATCGCAGTTGTGACTCTGGGGATGCTGCAAAGGTCATATGTACAACCAGTTGTAAGTCATTTTTTTCAGTGCTGTTGTAAACTTCAAACGGTTGTTAAATGAATGATCGTAAGGTAAGGACAGCCTATATCAGGTTTTTCTTGCAATCAATCCTGGAGTCAGTTGCCAAGTGTCTGAATTTTGATCACATGACCTTAGGGATGCTGCATTGGTTATAAGTGTGAAAAATTGTCGTAAGTCACTTTTGCAGTGCTGTTGTAACTTTGGTTACTAAATGAAGTGTTGCAAGTTGAGAACTACCTGTACCTGCAAAGATTTAGCAATTACAATAATGAATAACAAAAAGGAATGTCACTTCCTAGAAAGCAGGTCACAATGTAATATTTGAGCTGCATCATGCATGCTATAAATGATGGCATACATCCTGGAGAAAGAAGATGTAGTGCTTTTTGATTTGGGGAAGGTGGGGAAATTTTGGTTGTAGTGGAAAAAGTCAGGGTTTTGATATACTTAAAATTCTGTGTACATAACATACATTATATAACAGGATATAATATTCTTAGGTTGAAGAGAAAACTAAACATAACTTTTAATATGGTACTTGTTTCTCCACATTTATTTAGTTTCTATCATGAAAAAAACATTAATTGTATCTCAGCCATTCCATAGAGTGCAAGATTGTCTCATGTGATGCCAAATTGTATGCAATGCAGTTTGGGGAATAGCAGGACAGTCTTTTGCACAACTTCAATTCCTCCCTTACGGTATAGCATTAATTAATAACAATGCTATTGTTCTTAGGGCTTTAGCTCACACTCTGGTTGACCAGGCCCATCCAGGTGATTTTAATCAAGCAATGATGGAATTGGGTGCAACTGTGTGTACTCCCAAGACCCCATTATGCATGGAATGTCCAGTGAAACAGCATTGCAGAGCTCTCCATCAAGTAAGGACACCCTGTTGTTTGAATGCTCCACCCAGATCTGCAAGAATGATATGAAGGAGGCTTTGCTCTTTGTGAGGTGGGGTGCATTGACTTTGTATCTTAAACTAAAACACCATGTTCACATTCATGTCTGGAGTATTCCAGGAAGACAGTAGATAGGATCATATATGAATCTTGAGACTGAGAGACACGACAGCCTCCCTTTGTAGACTGGAAATTTGGGGAGTTGTCGTCTTAATATACTTGAACAGCATCATGTTGCTTTAGTATGATTTAAAGTTGTAGCCTTATGCATTTGTATTCAGAAATAAGTCACTCTTCAAGATCTGAGATTTACTTTTGAGTGTGTTTGGATAGACTTGCATTGTTACCCTAAAATGTTGCCCTACTAGTAAGGCTTTGTGTCAGTCTTCAAGATCTTCTACTATCGCTTTGCATCTTTCAGCTGTCATAAGAAATGGGGGGGGGAGGACGGGATGAGTCTGGGAAGTGAGCTGGAGGTGTTACATTTTTCTGTTGTGTAAATGGGGGGGGGAGAAGCATACATCAGAGTTAGGTTTCTATTTCTCGCTTAGCTTTCTTTTCTCTGCGCAACTTCAACCCATTATCAAAGTATGCCAAGGTCAACGGACAGAGGCCTCATCATCACCTGAAGATGCCCACATGATCATATTCACAATTTCTAATTGGAAGTTTCATCTGAACTATTGGGGGTGGGAACACTTCCATCACTTTGTATATGTGAATTACACGCCTAATTTCTCAAATTCAAAATTCTCTGGTTGCTATCACTTCACTTTCAGTAAAAGATAACTTTTCTCTAAATTAAAGAGTCTAAGTATTTCTTTCTTGGATTTTGAATGGAGCACCACCTGACATTCTGAATCTCAACTCTACCGGCCCACCCGGAGAAAACACCCAATTTTCTTCCGAGGGGGCCTGAACATCATGTCATCTTCAACTAGTGACCAGGAAAATCTGGGAACCATTGGAGGGCAAGATTCTTTGCTAGCACAGGAAGCCCAATCATTAGCAGAGCTCAATCTGGAAGAGGATCCAGCTGTGAAGCACAGATGGTCAGTGGGG
>BLBF01000020.1:47220771-47248259 GCA_015471245.1 Laticauda colubrina
GGGGGGGGGGGGGATCCCAAAACCTTGGGATTTTTCCTGGCCCAAGTTTGGAGCTATATGGAAGAATACAGGGAGGATTTTCTCTCAGAAGCAGCCAAAGTGAGATGTGTTACCAGGGCTCTGGAGGGAACAGCTTCAGAGTGGATGGTGACCCTGCATAATGATAATGCTCCCCAGTTGATGAATTATAACCTGTTCATGACTGCACTGTGAGCCAGATTTGAGGACCCATTGGCAGAGCGCAAGGCCCGGATCAGAATGAAGACCATAAATCAGGGGCGGAGGTCAGTGGCTGACTACACCCAAGAATTTAGACAGTTAGGTCATATCTGAGGCTGGTCCCAGGAAGCCCTGATAGAAGCATTTAAAGATGGTTTAAACGAAGATGTGTACCAGAGATGCATTGCTAGAAGAGACCCAAATGACTTGCAGATGTGGTACTTGCTGGCAGAAGAAGTAGAAATTGATTTAACCCGAAGCAGACGGCGGAGAGGTTCTGGGTGGAGCAAACCTTCCCCCCCCCATCCTCAAGAGGTTTCCAAACCTCAGAGGGGAGGAGTGACTGCAAGACCCAACCCCTTTGCCTGTTTTCGATGCGGGAAGGAAGGTCACTGGGCTGTGAACTGCAAAGTCAAGCTGGAACCAAAGGGGGCGCCAAAAGAAGGGAAGAAACCTGAAAAATCCCCAGCAAAGCCTCACGAAGCGGCACTAAAGTCGAAAGAGACAACAGAGGTCGCCCCTCCCGTGGGAGAGGAGTCAGAAACCCTGGTTACCCCTGAGGAGGACGATTTCGACTCGGAAGGCGACTTCCTGGTAAGTCCAAGCGTGGGCCCTATGACCATTCCGGTGAAGTTGAAGGTATCCAATTCAGGAGTCGAAGGGGAAATGCTAGCCCTATTAGATTCTGGGTGCACAAGGTGTATAATCAACACGGAAGTAGTGGAGAAAATGGACTTAAAACTAAAACCTTTAAAGATCCCCATTTCCTTTGCCCAGTTAGATGGATCAGTGGCTGGAGGTTGCCCTGCACGTTTTATCACGGAACCTATAGAAATGATCATGGGAGAACATGATGAGACTCTGCGCTTTATTGTGGTCCCTGGGATGGAGCAACCATTAATACTGGGATTGCCCTGGCTCCAGAAATGGAACCCCCAGGTTAACTGGAGAAAGGGGTTGTTGCGCATACGCACCAAGCAGCGACCGGAAAAAAAGGGGAGATCTCAGCCGAAGCTTCAGATTCCGATTGAAATATCTTCCACAGGTACCGAACCCGTGAAAGGGGAGGCGAAGATTCCAAAAGAGTATTGGGATTTAAAGGAAGTGTTCAGTGAGAAAGCCTTGGATGAGCTCCCGCCTCACTGGTCAACAGATTCTGATATTGAAATTTTGCCTGGGGTGAAGCTCCCGAAACCGAAGTTGTATTCAATGACACCACGGGAATTAGAGGAGCTAAGATTGTTTATAGATAAAAATCTGGAACGTGGTTTCATCCAACCTGCTAGGCCCCAGGTAGCGGCCCCCGTGTTGTTCCATGAAAAGAAAGATGGCTCCAAACACTTGGTGGTGGACTACAGAAATTTGAAAGCCATTTCCGTGGAAAACGTGTACCCCCTGCCTTTGATGGACATGTTGGCCCACCTAGCCAAGGGGAAGATTTTCACAAAGTTGGTTTGAGAAAAGCATACTACCGAATTCGAATTAAGGAAGGAGATGAGTGGAAGACCGCTTTTAACTGCCCGATGGGTTGCTTCCAATTCAACGTTCTTCCTTTTGGTTTACAAGGGGCCCCAGCTGTATTCATGCAGATAATCAATCAGGTGTTACATGAACATTTATACAGGAGGGTTCTGGTTTATCTTGATGACATCCTTATCTACATGGAAACTCTGGATGAACATGTGAAACTGGTGCAGTCGGTTCTACAGAAACTGTGTGCCGCTAAGTTGTATGCTAAACTATCCAAGCGTGAATTCCATCAAGAGAAAATTGACTATTTGGGATATCGCATTTCATCTGAGGGCATAGAAATGGATCCAGAGAAAGTGCTTGCCGTATTGGAATGGGCTCCACCACGTACCAGAAAATAATTTCAAAGTTTCTTGGGATTTGCAAATTTTTACCGGCAATTTATCCCGACTTTTGCTAAGATAGCAATGCCCATCACAAATCTCTTAAAAACAAAAGGGGAAGTGAAGCCAAGGCCGAACAAACTTTGTTATATTTGTATTTATCAGGATGTAAATAATTGTTCACAATCTCTTCCATATAGCAATTCTACTACAACTCTTCTTTTTTTTTTAAGTGTTGACTGCCTTCCCCAATCTGGGCATACTCTAGTTGCTTGGAATTCAACTCCCATAATTCTTACTAATGGCCATCATCATTTTAGCCATTGTCTATCCACTGCAGGATGAAGGCCTCTTCCATATATTTCCAACCAAAACACTCCCAAGCTTTTTTTTGCCAACTGGGCCCAAAATACTTGGCTGATGTTGTAGATCCATCTTGTTTTAGGTCTCTCTTGTGGATGCTTTTTATCAAGTGGGATCCACCTACCCTCAGTTCTTCTTGCTAAGTGACCAGCCCATTTCCATTTTAATTCTTTTACTCTCTTGATGATATTGTATACTTTTGTTCGTTCACTTACCCACGTGCAGGTTTTTCTGTCTTGCCTTGTAATGCCAAGCATGTATCTTTCCATGGCTCTTTGTGCCACTCCTAGCTTTTCTATCAATTGTGAAGTTAGTGCCCATGCTTTACCTGAGAAGTTCTAAAAATTGAAGTTTGCACCTTTGGAAAGTGAATGGTTTTTATTTATTTATTTATTTATTTTTTAAAAATTATACAAGAAAGGCTGCTGCATAACAAAACCTTGCAGTCCAAT
The DNA here is from genome assembly GCA_015471245.1 of Laticauda colubrina. Taxonomy (NCBI): domain Eukaryota; kingdom Metazoa; phylum Chordata; class Lepidosauria; order Squamata; family Elapidae; genus Laticauda; species Laticauda colubrina. Next base: position 47,223,659 of record BLBF01000020.1, read on the forward strand.
TTTTTTACTTGGAATTATGATTAATTGAACCCTAAAATAGGCAAGTCTCTGTGTCCTTCCAGATATGTTTCTCCCTGTTGTCATCTGCACCCTCTTCCTACACTTTAACCAATACAAAAACTCTTTATCCTTTGCAGGTGGAAAAGGATCGGTTAAATTCCACCAAGAGACTGTTTGGAAAAACTGCTTCTAAAAGCCTCCCTGTGTTAGATATGGAGGAATGTGGTAAGTGCTAATGAAGAATTTCTGTTACCAGGATGATTGTTTATACTGAGAATGAGAATTAAGGTTTCATAAAAGCAAGGAAGACTCTCAGAATTTCATTCCCAACTAACCTCTTTTCACAGACATTGCTTTGTTGTCCTGATGATGCATAAGGAGGGGCAATTGTGATCATGCTTTCAAATCAGCTGGTTTTAGTCCCTCAAGATAAATTGTATTTTTGTCATCATATTACTTTCATTATTAAGGCTTTAACAATGTCCTTATGGGGAAAAGTGGATTGAATGTGTGGTATGCTTCCAAACAGCCTACAGGCTTGGAAAGTTTGCATCTTTAAACTGAGGTTGTGTTTGCTGCAGGGAACATTCAACTTTCATTTTTGAATGTAATCATGGGATATGGAGGTCATGGCAGTTGGATAAAAATAACATCCTTGTGTTATTGTGTTACTTTATACTTACTAATATTACTATTTTAAATGTATTCTGTTTATTAGGCTTTCTTTGGAAGGAAGGGTGGGAGGTTGGTTGAACTTTGTCACCATGGGATGGGCAGAGTCAAAGGAATTGTGGTTCTTCTTGGCAAGACAAACTTTCCTGTCCTAGATGTCCATAAAAATAGATTATAATGGAGCACTATTCCTGCTGCCATCAGCAGGAGTTTCAGAGTTTGGCTGATTGCCTGCTGCTTCCTTCTCATTATCAGCTGCTGTCTCAGGGAACTGTTACCTCTGCCTGCCCCGTTCAGTACCATGGGAGCCCAGCCTTGGTGTCACTAATTTCCCAAGAAAGACTACCAAGAAGCAGCCCAGAATAGAACACACAGCCACATGCGTGCTGCAGAGGAGATGCAGTGATGGGAATCCAGAATACTTTCTTGTGAGGAGAGCCAGCTCAGGTAACCAGCTGAAGAAGAAATTAAGGAAGGCAAAGCATTGTCAACTAATGTTTACATCTCCAGCTCTAGTTCTGTAGCAGTTATAGAAATTTGGATCTTAATTTTCAAGTATCTTTTTGTCTAATTATTTTAAAAAGAAGAAATTACCAGGAAGGTTTGTTTCTCTGAAGATTTTTAGGGGCTTTTCTAAGGATAAAGAAGCCAATTTTACTTTGATAACTTAGAATAAGAAACTACAAATATGTGAGCATCTATAGGTCTGAACCAAGAGCCAGTTTAGTTGTGTGTCCATTCCAGATACTACTCAGTGATGTGGGCCCAACATCTGGGCCCAGCATCTTTTGATTAATGTCATGTTTTTCCATTCTTTTTGAAAAAACATTTGAATAATAAAGTTTATTGGATTCCTCTATCTATGTGAAGGAAAGACTGCTTTTAACAGAGAATACTCATTCCTTACACAGTTACTATAGTAATAATGTTTTAGTTGAAAGCATGCAGCATTTCAATAGCTTTTTTTAAAAGCAGAGTTTAAATTCACGCATGTGACCATTGTGTTATATTAAATTGCACTGATTAGACATTTTCTTGTAGGTCTGCTAGCTGGACTGTGGGAGTTTCCTAGCATCCTCCTTGAACAAGGGCAAGAAAAGCAACATAAAGTGATTCTGACAGATCATCTCCTCACCTCACTTGTCAATGACTTGCCAGTGAGGCAACTACAGTATGTTGGTGAGGTAAATTGGATCCCAGATAGGAATAGGCAATGCTTTTATAATCAGCCATTGTTAGCCAGTCTTCCAACAAGTTTCTCCTATGTTTTTGCTCTGTTTTGGATCTTCAGCCCAGTTCACTTTGGGGCAGCATTAGAAGTTCTATTGCTATTGACAGTTGTAGTAAAGTTTTAGAGAAGAGTAAATGCATGGAACCAAGATGAGTATACTACATTTAGGAAATGGTTGGTTATTAAAATTAGCCAAGGTTGCAGCCAGATAGCTACATAGAAATGAAATTGGTTCCCCCAGAAATGTTAGCAGCAGAATTAATCAGTTTATTGTCTTACTAAGACTTTTAAAACTTGCAAGGTTACAAAAATATTGATTTAATTTAAATTTTAGCCTTATCCAAATCGTTATAAAGAATGGTTCCATGCAGCAAAATATTTTTTTCATATCTTTGCTCCTAAATCCAGATATGTCCCTGCAGCTCCTTGTCTCAAAGCAGGGAAGAGTGAAGATTAGAAAAGAGAACTCCAAGGATTCCTCACCTTAGGGCATTTAGTTTCTATCTGTACCATTCAATGTCTTCCTTCTGCTCATCATAATATTGAGTTACAGGATCCATCCACATATTCACATATCACTGCTTCCCCAGGTTCTCCATATCTTCTCCCATATCCGCCAAACATACCTGATCTATTTTTTGAATGTGGACAAAGATGAGGAAAATTGGAATAAGAATGTGGAACTGCCAGCATCCCGATGGGTGACTAAAACAGAATTTCAGATATCAGCTATCTCCACAGCTATGAAAAAGGTACTGAAAATCTGAGGTTTAAACACTTTCATAGTGGACTTTTTTACATTTCTCTAAAAAGTTGTATGTGAGGAATCAATATGTAAATAAATGTGTTATATTTGTATTTTGCCTTTCCTGTAGGTATACATAACAAGTTACGTGGCAGTCAGTTGTCCATTTTCTTCTATCCCAACCTCCTCCTGATTAGCCTGGAGACATCCAGTGGGATTTGTGACAAGAGGGTAGACTTAAAAATTGCAATTGTTTCATTTCATATGAATACCATTTGCTTCATTGTTCAGACAATGTGCATCCAAAGAATGTTAATAGAAGACTTCAGTGCACACAAGCCATCCTGTCTCCCCACCTCTCTGTCTAATCTATGCACTCAGCCTGTGAGTGTAACAACTTGGGGCCTCATAGATGTCTCAAGTTCTGCAATAGAATTGACAAGTTCGTGTGTAGCTATGTCAAAATTTCTAATCATCGATACATTTGCAAACTTTTACCAACTGATTTCTGAATATATTCATGCACAATATATGAGCATCTACATCTAAAATGGAACCAGATGTACAGGGTTCCTGAGAACAGAACTTGCTCTTAGTCTCATATCTTTTTCAGGCTTAGTATATATAGGCTGAACATTGCCACATACTTTCCACATTAAAAATGCCCCTAGAATTACTTGAGTATATAGTTTCTGTGTTCTTTTTCAGGTCTTCAACTTTTATGAAAAATGGAGCTGTAGAATGAACGATGCCCAAGTGAGTTTATCTTTTGATAGAACCAAGCAGCTTTTGCTCATGCCTTGTTTTGCTTCCTATTCCGAGTCTCTTGCTTCTTTTTAAAGTAAGTCCCAAATTAGTCAGTGATTAACTTGTGATTGACCAAGGTACTAATCACAGGAGTGCTTCAAGCAGGAGTTTCCAACCCCTGGCCTGGGCCCATTTGGAACCCAGCAGCTGACACTTGCAGCCCCACTTGTGTTCACGGCAGGCACCGACACTCGCAGCCCCACTCATGCTTGTGGCTCACGCAAATGAAGCTGTGCATGTATATACTCATGCCTTCCCCTCACACAAAACCATCCCCTTTCTCCCCCACCCACCCCAGCCGCCAACCCAGAAAGGTTGGGGAACGCTGGCTTTCAGTAGCAAGTGGGAGAGAATGAAATAGGTGACTGTTTGCAGGGTCTTCTCTGTTAAATCTTTACCTGTGTATCATTGTACAGATTGTGAAGAAGAAGAAGAAGAAACAGGACTCTCTCAGGACCAGCCAATTAAAGCCTGAAGAACAGAGTAGTTCTTCCAAGAAGCTGCTTTCTTTGCATTCATTTCTTAGAACTGGTCTCAATAGCTGACTCTTCAGGTGCAGAATAGAAAAAAAAACATGAAGATTTTTCTTTGCACTTCCAATATTCCTGTGAAGTACTTTGAAATCTTGCAATCATCTTTTGAAGGTCCTCTAGCCATGAAGTGAGATGTGTCTGCCTATTATGGATTGAGTGAAACGCTGAAGCATAATGCTTCAATGTGAAACATATCCTATTGTCATTTGATTACCTATTCATTTGCTAAATGTTTTATTAAATAAGCACTGCTCTTAACATTGCATGCCCAACCACAATTTCAGTTGCGACTATAGTTGTGCCAAAGAAAGATACCAACAACAGTTATTGTTTTGTGATCTGGTACATTGAAAGAAGTGTGGCAAAAGCAGGATAAGGGTGTTTTTTAGAGCCAGTTTCTTTTGGGAACAGGTAACTGAATAATCATTATTTGCCTACATGCTACTATTGTACTGCATTCCATTTTCGTATATGATCAACTATTTTAATGCTTGAAATGTCTTGTTTTATAACTGTGGTTTCACTAATAAAACTTCAATTGTTTTTTTAAAAAGTAGTGTGCTTCCATTTTTAACGTTTCCCAAAACTTATTAAATTTGTGAGAGTGGTGTTGAAAAGTGAGTTGATCTTAAATCAAGATAGAGTGTACAGAGTTATAAACCTTTCTGTATTTTAAGGTGATTTGTTTCACTTGTTTTAGCAAGGAGAAACATGACTGTGCTATCCAAGGGAATATATTCAAGAACATGCAACCAACAGAACTATATTTGGACAAGAAATAAGTATGGTAGATATTTATGAACAGGAAAACATACAGAGAGAACAGTTACCACTTCATACCACTTTAATTAACATTCAGTAGCATTCAAGTAACAGCAAGTGGATGTGACCAATGCTTCATTGATAGGAGTAATCACTAAGTTAATTAAACCATGGATACTTTCCAATAGTAATATCTAAATAAATGAACTGAGTAAATCTCTTCATATTCAATGGATTCTGAAGTAAGAGCCCTTCTACAGAACTATTAAGCCAATTTTGGACATATATTAAGATTTATTAGCAATATGTTTTTTGAATCAACATTTATTCACAGTTCTTTGCATTAGATAAAAATTAAGTCAGGTTCTTTTCACTTTTTAGGAGTATAAATAGCATAATATGTTCCATCTGAATATAAATGCTTGGATCTATACTAAAGATTCCCTGTGGTTCCATGTTCTGATAGTTAAAAAGATGTTCTGATTCATGTAGGAGTGGCTGGCTAACAGATACCCTTGCCTCCTGTTTGTCCAGTTAACACCAAATTTGGAGAATGCAAGTAGTTAAAAACAGAGAGAACCAATTTTCTTCCAATAGTAAAGAATATGTAGTCCAAAGTTTGTTCTTGGTGGCTTCAGAGCTTGTTTTTCATTGAGACTTTTTCTTACCTAACTTGGTAACTTTCTTCACTAAGAGTATTGTAGCTAAGCAATAGGAATCTTGCAATTTTCCATGATCCCAAAGACTGTGGGGCTTCTACAGGTAGCAGTCACTTATTCTAATAGAGCATTTCTCTCTTCCTAGGGAAAGCATAACTGCCATTCCCCCAGGCCTTTGTACTTTGTTAAAGAAAAATCAGCTACCAATTCAGTAGTTCAACTAGTAAGGCAAAAACCTGCATGCTTTCAAGTGTGGTTGTTGTCACAACATTGCCATGGTCAGGTCATGGGTTCTAATTAGATGATCTTCCAGGTCACTTGGAAACTCTTTAATCCAAAACAACATTGACTACAAAATGCAAGTACATATTTGAAACAAACCAGTCCACAAGCTTTCTTCTAACATGGACAATAATCCTACATTAACAAATCTGAGGCGACAGCACTATATTATTCAGCTATAATTTATTTATCAAATTTATTTGCCACCCACTTCCCAGTTCAAGGAGCCTCTGAGCAGAACATAGTGATCATTCTGTCAGGTTTCACTCTTGGGTAGAGTGGGCCTTTGCTGCTGATCCATATAATCCTGTACAGACCTCCAAAGAGCACGGACATTTCCCTCACCAAAACCCTCAGCCCCACAGCGCTCAATGAGTTCTATGAAGAAGGTCTCTTCTGTAAAAAGAGGTTTAGTGAAGATCTGCATCAGATATTGCTCCTTGAGCAGGCGAGGGCTAGTGTCCTGTCCTTTGTCATCTACTGTCGCATCAAGAAGGATGCCGTAGTCTTTCAGGTGCTGAAGGTCTTGCCCAACTTGCTGTATCTCCTCCTCTTTGCTTTTCTCATAGTAATATGATAGGGGTGGTTTGAAAAAGCTGACTCCTGACTTTGCCATGACTGCAGCAGCACTTACAATGTCTGTGGTATAAAGGGCCACATGCTGGATGCCGGCACCTTCATGCTGCTGTAAGAAAGTGTCCACCTGGCCCATCCTTTGCCTTGGCAGTGACTCAGCCAGGACAAATTTACAGTCGGGTTCAAAGGGTGACAGGCGATCAACACTGTATTGCATGGCAGTAAGACGAAGGCCCATGTCTTCCCCCTGGATTCGAAAGCCTTCTTCAACATCATCTTGATGGTGGATGAAGAAGCGTTGGAAACCAAAACAGTTTTTGTACCAGTCCAGCACAGCTTGTGAGCTACCTTGTGGACAGGCATAGGTGATGTGGTCAAAATATATGGTCTCCTTCTTCTGGAGCTTCTTGGGGGCAACTTTAACTTCACAGAAACCAGGCAAGAATGGCCCACCATACTGGGATCGATCAAGAAGAGTATGGCTAACATTGCCCACAATGGACCTCACTACAGAGTAAGTAACAAAGCCATTTTCATCTGCTTCAGTGGTGGGAGGAATAAGGATCTTGCAACCTTTCTCTTGTAGGTTTCGGGAGATTCCAGGGACATCTTCTACCTCAAAGCAAATATTGGAAGCTGTGCTGACTCTGTACTGCAGGTTCACATCATACAGGATCCCTTTATGCTTACAACAGTCTGAAGGTAAATCTGAAGGTGAAAAGTTTTTCTCAGTCAGCTCCCGCTCTTCATTTACAACAAAAATAGCATCTCCTCTTCGGAAAGCCTGCTGCCTCTTCCTCTCTGCTTCCCGTATAGCAAACAGCTCAAAGCCAAACCTTTGCACCAGGTGACTGGCCAGCTGTTGGCCCTGAAGAACATGAAATCCAATGTAACACAACCGCTTCGGAAGAGCAGACATTATGAAATTTATGGCTGGTTAGTTGCAACACATCCTTTTGCTATTAAATCTACAAAAGAAAAAGTCCAGATCAGTATCTTTAAGATAGGATATTTAATCGTATTTAATCGTATTTAATCGTAACTGGGCCTTGTTCTACTGCACCAATAAAAGCCACCCTGATTTCATAGGGAGAGACAGTTTGGTGTAGTGGTCTAGAAACAAAGTCCCACTTCGGCACAAAGCCAACTGATTAATCAATCCTATTCTCTCAGCCCTGGAATCAGACAATGGCAAACTACTTCCAATTAACCTTGCCAAGAAAACTGTCAGAACTTGTCCAGGCATTCTGTCCTGTCAAAATCAGCAATTCACTTTCCATTCTTTAAGATGCAGCTACAGTACATTTTGTTTTGAAACACAATAAAGAATACATATCAGAGGTGGTCTTCAGCAGGTTCTGACCAGTTCTGGAGAACCAGCAGCGGAAATTTTGAGTAGTTTGGAGAACCGGCAAATGCCACCTCGGACTGGAGATTTTATAGTATCCTTCCCCTGCCATGCCCACCAAGTCACGCCCACAGCACCAGTAGTAAAAAAAATTGAATTCCACCACTGATACATATATCTTAAATTCCTTTGGCTCACTTTGTAGTCCTATCCCAGAATATTCCCACTCAGAAAAGGAGAGGAACAGGACATTCAGAGATAACAGAATGCACCATTGGTGAAACATAGAAACAGCAAAACTATCACAGCAACTATGAAGAAAGTGTCTTGGCTCCTGCTGTATGGATATTTACACCACTCAGGCCCACCCCCAAGCAGCCAAAGAAAGTCAAAAGCACAGAGCTACACTCATTGTTGTCACAACTACCTGGGCAATTATTTAAAAAAGTGAGCTTCCAAGCGTATGCACAGAAGTCTTCCAACAAAGCCACCTGCCACTTTTTCAGTTCAATGATATGATGCATTTTTATATATGACAATATGAGAAGCACAGATATTATTATGCACAGTTTATCCTTTTTAAAAGTACATTTTGCCATGGATCCCGTCAAGGAAGGAACATAACAATCAACCGTAGATGCCGGCTTTACAAGAAAGAGGGACTTTGAACAATAGGAAAGCAAAGATTATTATAGACGTTGGGGGCAACAAGACAGGAAATCCTAGGTCTTTATCAGCGTAACTGGGATTAGCTCTATTATTAGGCAAAGAAAGAGGGAATATTCAGGTCATCAAGTGATAGAGGATGAAAAATTACAATGTTGCCAATTTTTTTGCTAAGGCTGCCCTTGGACTGTGCTGCCAGCTGGTGAGGAGGCGTCTATGGAATTAGGCAAAGAGATGAAACCAATTTGGCCCTGGTCTCTTCTAAAAGACATGGAGGAAAAGAATGTAACCTCCATTCTACTTGCTAGGTTCATTTCATTACTATTTTGTAATTCATTTCATTACTATTTTGAGCTATCCTTCAACCTTATTTCACATTTGTATAGAAGTGTTGGAACCATTTTATTGATCCCAACTGAGGGTTTTTCCATAAGACGATGTTGCACCCCTCCAGAATCAGTCAGAGCCACATGATCTTGTGCTATGTATCTTAAAGCAAATATTGGAAGCTACTCTGACTCTGTAGCATAGATTCACATCTTACAGGATCCCTTTATGCAGTTCAGAGGTATGCAATCCTCATGCCCTCATTATGTTCTGTGGCTGAGCCAACCGATTTCTTTTTCTGATGCATTTCTGTACTAAAGACAATCCTCCAGATCGAAATGCTGAAACTGTAGTGTTTTGAGGGCCAGATGGTTTGGAAATTCCTCACATCACGTGAGGATCATCCTGAGCTTTAGACTCATTGAGACACTGGTCTTTCACGGCTACTTTCTTGGCTTTGCAGCTTCCTCTCCTACAGTTACACCTTCTTCAGATACAACAGGAACCAAAACGTAGATTTTAGTGAGGGCTTGTAGCGATTGTGGTCATAGTTAAGAATACCACAGCCAACTTCAAGCAGCTCTCCAGGAAGTGGGCAGTGATGCACGGCTCTGTCCTGTCACAAGGCAATTAAATGGTCATTTTAAATATTACTTTTATTTGATCATATTACTTGGTGTTGGTTGACTTTCTTTAGAGTTACCATTTCTCTGACCGTTTGAGGAAAACAGGCTCTGGGCTTACTTACACCTAAGAAAATAGATACAAACTGCTCCTTTAAAAGGGAGACTTTTCTGGACAGACATGTTGCCGAGATTGAACGATCAGTAGAAAAGATGAAAGACTAAAACACGTTGCATTTTAAAATATTTCCCATGCCTGCTCCTTTTTACCTTTAAAAATAAAACACGTTTTCTCAAGGCAAGAAGTTGCAAAAAATAAAAATAAAAAAAAAATTTCCCCCCTCCGCAATAAATCTAAGACGCATGCTTCTTTATCCAAACTATTCCACTCCCAACTCCCCATTCTCAGTCGGAAAAAAAAAAAAAAAAAGGGGAATTGCTTTTTCAAAAAAACGTCCTGGTACTCTTTTTACTCGGCAGCGTCATGGTTTTCTTCCTCTTTGGGTGCCGCTTCCCCATCGGGCGCCCGGGCCACGTGCTGCTGCCGCCCGGCAGAGGTTCTCTGCATCCGTTTCACTCCCTCGCCTCTCACCTGGTTTGAACTCCTTCTTTCTCCAGTCGTGTGATTTTATTATTCTCTCTCCTTCCATCCGGATATGAATTTACGACAGCGGCGGTGGAGGAAGAACACGGCAAAACGCCAACTTTTCCACGACCTTGACCTGAAAAGTAGCAGCTCCGCAGCACGGAAGCGGAAGATGTTCGAGGATGGGATTTGCGCCTAAAGGCAGTTGCGCTGCATTTTGCAGGATTTGGAGAATCCGGGGCGACCCCGAGCCTTGCCGCAAAGCTTCCTCCCTCGCCCCTCCTTACCTCGCGCAGCGCCTCATGCTGTCTTTCTCTTTCCCACTTGAAGTCGCTGCGTGAGGTGCGGCAGGCGGCCGCTCTCTCCTCGAAGAGGCTTTGTTCTTTTGAGACTTGTCAGCTCGCTTTGAAGGACAGCTGTCTTGTCTTCCTCTAGGGGGTTGAGATCTCGGACAAGGAAAGGAATGATGAACGTCGACGGCTGCCTGATCTCCACTGCAGAAAGCCCATGGTTACGACCCGTGTTTCTCATATAATAAGGCCGGGTCTTATTTTTTTTTTTTTTGAACCCCCCAAAAATGGCTAGGCTTTTTTTTGGGGGGGGGGGTTTGACTTAGTTTCCCCCCCCCTGCATCTTCGGGCGGGCAGTGATGGCTTGGATGTTGACCTCCGCGTTGGTGGGGCACTTCGTATCGGGGTCAACGCAGGCAGCACCATATCCAGGTGTGCAACAAAAGTACTTACTAACGGCAAGCCCCCCCCCCCATTTCACATGTTTTAATATAGGCCTTAATTTGGGTGGGGGAGGGGCTTAATTTGATTTCATGCCTATAAAACATGCTGGGACTTCCTATTGAGGGAGGCTGTCTTGTTGAAGAAACAGGGTAGATGGCAGCAAAGAGACTGCTGCCAAAAAAGGGTTCTGGTTCTCCTGCTTTACCATCTAGTGGCCATTCTCATGATCTGCACCTGAACACCAGCAAGAGCACTTAAAGCCCCTGTCACACAGCACCAACGGATGGAAAGAGGATGTAAAACGGAGAGAAACACTTGCCATCCGTTGGTTAACACGATGCATCTGTTCTGTACTCACTGCGTCCGTTTTTCATCCTCTCTATCCGTCCAGCATCCGTCTACTGACATTTCATCCGCTCAAAAAGTTTTGAGCTGCACAAAACTTTTTGAGGGGATAAAGTATCCAACATGTCCGTTCTAAATCCTCTATGCATACGGGTAACATCCGTTATACGTCCGTAGTCATCCGTTACGCGTCCGCTATATCTGCTAGGCATCCGTTGCGCATCCGCGCAACTCACATCCGCTCCAGCGGAAAACGGACACAGGGAGGAAGCGAAACGGACACGGAACGGACACACAGCATTAGTAGCACGGACGTAGAAAGGATGAAAGTGGATGTAGTTCTCATAAAAAGCATTAAAACGGAAAAAACGTTCGTATAGGGGATGTATCTCGGATATTTAGGATGTCTGCAGGATGCCTAGAGGATGCAAAAGGACACCTAGCGGAAAACCTATATTTCCCATAAAAAGGGGGAGAAATCACCTGGATCTCACTTTCAGTCCAGCAGCCCTGTGGTGCAGACCTCTTCAGCCTTCATCTTGCTCTTGCTCTTCCACAGCATCCAGTCATCTCCACTATGGATCATCACACATTCTTTTTGGTAGCCGCCATCGTTCTACAACAGTGCGAAGCCCTCTACAGGCTCTTTCACCTGTTCTGCGGGAAGAAAAGGAGGCATCCAAGAAGTGTCTGGGTTCGAAGATGGATCGCGAGAAGAGCCAAGTACGGACTGTATAACAAGCTGATGGTGGAGCTGAGGAATGAAGACTCTTGTGCATCTATCCCACTGCTATCCTAACCCATCCCACAGCTATTACCCATTCCACAGGTATCCCTGCCCATCCCACTGCTATCCTTACCCATCCCACAAGCATGCAAGGGCTTAAACCATTTCTAAAAGTTTCCACCAAGTCTTTATTGACTAAAAGAACTGAACCAAGTGTGTGAAGCAAAGATAAACTTTATTAATAACAAACTGTAAAAGCAAAATGACCCAAGTAAAGTGTCCCAAGCAAAGATAAAGTGAGCAGGTAACAACTCAGTCTCTGGCACTCTTCTCAGTCACTCTGAGGCGTGCCCATAGTCTCAGGGGTGAAGGGTCCAGGTGCTGTGGAGGTGGCTGCTGCTGGAGTGCTGGTCTGAGGCGCCATTGGGGTGCCTGGCCCCGAGAGGACAACGGGATGGTGTGTGGAGGAAGCTCTCAGACAGCTGGCTCAGTCCCGTGATGTTGAGAGCCCCTTCCTCCATGACATGGGGTGTCAGTCCCAAGACCGATGACAGATGTTCTGAGGCCGGGCTTGGCTTTCTACCTGCTTTCTGTGGAGGTGGAGCTGGGTGTGGGTGTGGGTTGGTCTCTGGTGGCAGTGCCCTCTCCTTGCTCCCACTGCATCAGGGGGTCCTCCACGTGCTCCGCCATGGGGAGTGCAGCTGTCGGGGGGGTCTTCGTCGTGGGATGCTCCACAGATACCTGCCTGGACACAGGAGCTGACTCTTGGCCAGAAGAGAACTGGCTCTCTGTGGGCTGCCTGAGGGAGAGGGTAGACAGAGGGGCTGCTCCTCGGTGGCGGACCTCACCCTCCAAGAAGCTGCACTTGGCCATCACGTAGGTCTCCCAGTCGGTGAGCTTGACCGCAGCCTGGCCAGACTTCTTGAGGTGCAGCTTCCCGTACCAGGTGTGCATGTGCTTCCACCACCCAAGGAGGACCTCCGAAGTGTAGCCCAGGCTCTCCGCCTTCTCTCTCCAAGCCGCCTGCTTCCTCTTGGTGTCTCGATAGAGCCTGTGTCCCTTCCGCCATAGGTACTCGTTCTCCCTCAGCCATTCAAGCACCTCATCCTCATGTTTCTCTTCAATGGAGTATTGCCTCCTTTCCCTATCTCACATATGCCTCTTCCTCCCTCTGGCAGGGCCTTCTGGGCCCTCATCAGAGGGGCTTTGAGGTTCTAGGGGCTGCTCCACCACACCACCACCAGCAGCAGCAGCAATAACAACAGCAGCAGCAAAAGCAGCACCAGCAGCACCAGCAGGACCAGGAGCAGCACCAGCAGAGTAAGCACCAGCAGAAGCACCAGCACCAGGAGCAGCACCAGCAGAGAAAGCACCAACAGAAGCACCAGCACCAGGAGCAGCGCCAGCAGAGTAAGCACCAGCAGAAGCACCAGCACCAGGAGCAGCGCCAGCAGAGTAAGCCCCAGCAGAAGTCCCAGCACCAGGAGCAGCGCCAGCAGAAGCCCCAGCACCAGCAGAGTCAGCCCGAGCAGTAGAAGCCCCAGCAGAAACAGAGTCAGGGCCAGGGGGTAGGATGGTGGCCCTGTCCTTCTTGCCAGGGCTGGCAGAAGATGGCACAGGCTTCCTCTTCTTCCCCATGGTTGTTGGCTGGCTGGAGCTGTGTCTGGCAGCAGGTCTTTCCTCTGAATGGTGACCTGCTTGTGAGCTGCATCCTTTTATATCCAAGGGGCTGACGCAATGCATCCTCCCCGCATACGCAGTGAATGCTTTGCATCCGCTCGGCATCTGCTAGGCGTCCGTGATGCATCCGCTGTACCCGCTCGGCATCCGCTCGGCATCTGTTCCTTCCGCTGCGCGTCCGCTTCGCTGTGCTCCCCCAGAAGCCCTGCGGATGTGCCATCCGCTTCCATCCACTTCCATCCACTAGGCTTCTGTGGAGCATCCGCTTTACATCCTGGATACGTCTTCCCCCTGTCCGTTCCTTTCCGTTGTTGTCCACTCTGTTTATGCAAATTTGGGGCACTTTTGAGAGCGGATAACAACGGATGGAAAATTTTCTCGTCTGCTGTGTCCTTTTTACATACTTTTTGCATCCGTCGGCCTATGTGACAGGCCCTTAAGACTTGTTTATATACTGCTTCCCAGTGCTTTATAGCCATGGTATTCAGCAGGTTCTGACCAGTTCTGGAGAACCCGTAGCGGACATTTTGAGTAGTTCAGAGAACCAGCAAATATCATCTCTGACTGGAGATTTTACAGTATCCTTCAAACTGCAGACAGTCGGCAAATGTAGCCTATAGTACTGCATTCTAACTATTGTGCTACCACAGCTCGTATTATGAATCCTCATACAGTTAATCCTGGATTTCCAACCAATCATTTAGCAGCTGTTCAAAGCTACAACCGTATTGAAAAGAATGACTTATGACCAGTATTCTGCTTAGCAATGGAAATTCCAGTTGTGTTTATAAATTGAGGGCTACCTGTAACTTTAATCTCAGAATATTTTACTGGTAAACTTTCTAGAGCAAGGCAGAAGCAAAAAATCGGATATCTGGTTGTATTTCTGAACTGCATAGATAAAAGAAAGGTCAGAAATGCTTTTTGTGTGCACAGACCTCACATCCTAGTCCTAAAGTATTGCATTTTAAAGTATAGGTACCATTTAGTTTGGATGTTAAGAAAAATCACTGAATGTGTTTTGGTGCATTAGCACTATTACTTCACAAATAAATCTGTGAGCTTGTGCCTTTAAGAGCAGATGCTACTGCTTTCTTGCATAAGTCTCTCGATTATGAGACTTGGTGGTAATATAATTCTGACCCCCTAATCTCCTTTAAGCATTTATCTTTAAAGGCACTTTTGGGTCTGTTGTTGCTTAATACATTTCACTCATTATTGCTTTTGACTCTTTTTACAGCAAACACTTTCTTGATAATGGGATGCCGGCAATGAGTATTTTATCTGCAGATGAGAGACCCTAGCATACGCTGAATGGAGTGACCACACTTGGAGAAAAGTTGAGCTGTGATTATAGATGTTCCCAAAGTTGAATTTTCAACAACCAGAGTCAATGGGAAAGCCACCTGGAGGTTGGGACGACAGGACATTGCAATTGCACAGGATTTGCCTAATGATGACAACTGGGACTGCCAGAAGTGCCATCGTAAGTTGACATGGTCCAATGACGTTGTTCCTTAAAGGCCCTGTCACACTGCCCAACGGATGCAAAACGTCAATAAAAAGGACACAACGGACGAGAAAAATGTTCCATCCGTTGTTATCCACTCTCAGAAGGGGCAAAAATTTGCATAACCGGAGCGGATAACATGGAAAGGAACATACGCGGGGAGGACGCAGAGCGGATGGAAAACGGATGCGGAACGGAAGCCTAGCGGATGGAAGCAGATGGGAGCGGATGGCACATCCGCTAGGCTTCCGGGGGACCTCAGCAAAGTGGACGCGGAATGGATACAGCGGATGCACAGCGGATGGCGAGCGGATGAAGCGGATGCAGAGCGGAAGCCTAATGGATGCCTAGCGTTAATTGCGCATGTGGGGAGGATGCATTGCGTAAGCCCCGCGGATGTAAGGGAAGCAGCTCGGAAGCAGGTCACCATTCATAGGAAAGACCTGCTGCCGGATGGATTGACAGCCTTGCCTGCCCTGCCTGCATGCCTGCCTGCCAGCCTTGGTGCCTGCCTCCCTGCCAGCCTTCCTGCCAGCCTTGGTGCCTGCCTGCCTGCCAGCCTTGGTGCCTGCCTGCCTGCCAGCCTTCCTGCCAGCCTTGGTGCCTGCCTCCCTGCCAGCCTTCCTGCCAGCCTTGGTGCCTGCCTGCCTGCCAGCTTTCCTGCCAGCCTTGGTTCCTGCCAGCCAGCAACCCCACAACCATGCGGAAGCACAGCAAGCCTCAGCCATCTGCTGCCAGCCCTTGCAAGAGGGACAGGGATATCATCCCGCCCCCTGGCCCTCACTCTGGTTCTGCTGGGGCTTCTGCAGCACAGGCTCGCTCTTCTGGGGCTGGGGCTTCTGCTGCTTCTGCTTCTGGAGGAGCTGATGAAAAGCACTCCAGCACCAGCCACCTCCACAGCACCTGGACCCTTCACCCCTGAGACTGAGAGACCAAGAGGAGTGCCAGAGACTCATTTTTGTTTTATAGCTTGTTGTTAATAAAGTCTATTTTTGATTCACACACTTGCTTCATTTCTTTTTTTTAATAAAGTCTTGCTGGAAACTTTTAGAAATTGTTTAAGCCTTTGCATGCTTGTGGGAAGGGTTAAGATAGCAGTGGGATGGGTTGAGATAGCAGTGGGATGGGCAGGGATACCTTTGGGATGGGTAATAGCTGTGGGATAGATAAACCTCCAGTGCAAGCATAATGGGACTGGATGGTCCACCCTCCCAGGTGCCACACCTATGACCCTTTATTATCAATAACAATGTAATCAATCATCCATACATGTCAACATAAACACAACTCTTTATTAAATGCCCTATTCATTGTAGGCCCACCCAACATACATGGCCCAATCTCATCCATGTGATGAGACAGGCTGAAGGAAGCACTCATTAATCATCTATCATCCTGTCTTGCCACTCCAATGCTCCAGCTGGGGAGTTGCACCAGTGTTTCAGGAGGTTGCGCTGCTTCTTCCCTTCACGTGAGGCTCTGTTGGGGCCTTGCACATCCTCAGTGTCTATCAGGTTTCGTCCTTGCCTCCATTCCCGAGGCTTCATGTCCCCATTGCCTTGTTGGAGGTCCACGAGCCTGTTCTGCAAGACTGGGTAGCGGGTGCGCATGAGATTGTGCAGGATGCAGCAAGCTTCCACAATGCTCCTCATGGTCTGTGGGCGATGCTGCATGGTGGTGAGAAGTACCTGGAACCTGTTGGCCAGGATGCCAAAGGCGTTCTCCACCACCCGCCTTGCCCTGGACAGCCTGTAGTTGAAGGTCCTCTCTTCACGGGTGAGGCATCTGGAAGTGTAGGGCTTCATGAGGTAGGTTGTGAGGGAGAAGGCGTCATCCCCCACAATGAAGTAGGGCACATCCTGCATGTCGTTGGGCAGGGGGTCTGGATCTGGGAAGCCCACGATGAGGTTGCATTCCAGCCCACCCTTGAGGTCACTTGCGTTGTATACCTGGGCATCTGAAGATGACCCGTTGCCTGAAGCATCGATGTACATGAACTTGTAATCACCATCGACCATGGCGAAGAGGATGATGCTGAAGAAGCCCTTGTAGTTGTGATAGGTGGACCCTGAGTTGGCTGGCGCTTTGCAGGTCACGTGCTTGCCATCGATGGCTCCAACGGTGTGGGGGAAGTTCCACCTCTGATACCACTGCTCTGCAACTTTCTTCCATCCTTCTTCAGTGGAGGGGCACTGGAGGAGCTCTTCCAGGTATTCTTCGATGATGGCCTGCACCACTTCTCTGACCACAATGCTGATGGTGTTGTGTGGCACCCTCCAGCCGTACTGCATGCTCCTGTAGGTGGTCCCTGAGGCCAGGTGGCGCAGAGTGAGTGCCACCTTGAGCCCAGGTTCCAGGCTGGGCCGGACGTTGGTGTTTGCCTTGGTCAATCTGGGTGTTAGCCACTGCACAACTTCGTCAAACATGGCTGGAGGCATCCTCATGAAGTTCTGGAATGCCCGAGGGTCTTCGTTCCTCAGCTCCACCATCAGCTTGTTGTGCAGTCCATCCTCTGCTCTTCTGGCGAACCATCTTCGTACCCAGACGCTTCTTGGCCACCTCTTTTTCTTCCCGTAGTAGAGTTCACAGAGACTATAGATGGCTTTGCACTGTTTCAGAAGGATGGTGGCTGCCAAAAGGACTTTGTTACGATCCACGGTGGACATGACTGGATGCTGTGGAAGAGGAAGAGTCAGATGAAGGCTGCAGAGGTCTGCACCGCAGGGTTGCTGTTCTGAAAGTGAGATCCAGATGAGTTGCTCCCCCTTTTTATAGGCAGTATAGGTGTCCCTTTGCATCCTCTAGGCATCCTCTAGACATCCGTAATATCTGAGATAGGTCCCCTCTGCGAAGATTTTTTCCATTTTAAATGCTTTGTTTCCGTGCTGCATCCACTAGGCATCCGTTCTGCATCCGTTCTGCGTCCGTTCCGCTTCCTCCCTGCGTCCGAGAGGATGCGAGTTGCGCGGATGCGTAGCGGATGCCTAGCGGATATATCGGATGCGTAATGGATGCGTAACGGATGCCTAGCGGATGCCTAGCGGATGCAGAACAGACAAATTGGATACATTTTCCGCGCAAAAGTTTTGAGCAGCTCAAAACTTTCTGAGCAGATGAAACGTCCATAAATGGATGCTGGACGGATAGAGAGGAAGCAAAATGGAGGCAGTGAGTACAGAACAGATACATCGCGTTAACCAACGGATGGCAAGCTTTTTTGTCCGTTTTACATCCTCTTTGCATCCGTTGGTGCAGTGTGACAGGGGCTTAAACTGTGCTGTTTCGTGATGGACTTCCCAATCCCAATTACTGGTGGTGAGGACTTTATTTATTTAAAAGCTTCAATTGACTGAAGCCAGGACGGGTTGCAGAAGTCATTATCTAAGAGCTCCAATATAAGGACCATAAAACAAATATTTTTTAAATGGCTGTATTCACATGATAATATTCCTCTAGCACTATACATTATTTCAACCTTGTTAAAATGATTCAGAATGACATACTTTGGGATTTAAACAAGAATTTTAAAGATTTATACATGGAGCAGGTAAATGGTAGTGTGCATGCAGTAGCCAAGTTGTCATGGAGCACATCATGCAAACCACAACAATATTCATTTTATTTGATTTGTACATTACTGTTCTTCAGTTGAATAGTACCCTAAAATAAAATAATTGACTTTCAAGGCCAATTTGGCATGTTTCTCTGCACCAACTAGCCATCTTTGGACTAGAATCGCATGCTTCACTAAACCATAAAGCATTGATTACTGCCTCTAATGGGTTCACATAGTATGCTCTGCCAAAATGAAACAAATATTTGAGTATTTCAGAGACTCTAGTAGACTTTAGTAGATTTTAAGTATCAAGCCACACTCAGAGTATTAAAATATTACTTTGTAGGATGGTGCCTAGTATAGAGTTATTTCAATTTACTATGAAAATGAATAGTAAATGTACCAGCTTAGATAGCACAAGCAAATATTCAATATCTGTTTCCCAGATTTGGCCAGATTAGATACTTCTGAAAAACTGAAGCAAGTTCTGAAGCATGGTATGAAGACAATAGTGTCTACTGCTTTGGGACTTAACAAACTGATTTTATTTATTAGACATATCTGTATGCTGATGTAATCTCACTCATCAGAAACCAAAATAAAAAAACATCACTAGTACAAGAATAGGAAGAAGATAAAAGGTAGTAAACTCCTCAAATCAGGAAAAGTCTCTCCAAGGAAGCTCAATCTTTAGGAACTAGTAGGAACCTAATGAAGAGAAAACAGACAGATCTTCACAGGGAAGCATAATTTCTTTATACCTAGGTGAGGCTGTTTTGGCTCCAAAGGAGCTACGCTATTTCTTCATTATTAGAAATAGATGGAATTATATCCTGCAATTATAGGATTTTAGAATTATTCAGTATTCCATCTGCCTCTCCAAATGTTTCAGAGGAAACAAGAACTTGGAATGCAAAGGAAGGGGCTTTTTATTGATTCGTTTTAGAGTTACCCTCTGGTAAGATGGGTGGCCAATAAATAAGTTTCCCTGTCCTATTTCTTTTTTCATCAGGCATGGTTATTTTTACTTGCACCTGAAATTGCACCTGACAGTTTGTCTGCTAGACAAACTGCCTTTTCTGAAACATTTATACCAAGTGCCTCCTTTTCTTCATAATGAGGCTGGTTAACATGTCTTAGCATTTTTCTTCATATATCGTAAAATATTAGGAAATAGTTGCTACTCTCCTTCAAAACTATATTTTGTTACATACACTGCCTGGTACTGCACAGTATTTATTTCATTTCTAATGAAATGAACGTGAGAGAAAAAAAGAAGTGCCATTGGGAGGCTGGCAATGATAAGTACAAAGCCTAATCCTATGAATATCTCCAGGGATACGCCTCTATTTGGCTCTTCCCCAGCTATCTTTCTCCCAACCCCTTCTGGGTGGAGAGATCTGGAATGAAAATTAACTTACACCAGGGGTCAGTGCAGAGTTGGGAGGTTGGATCTATCAGAGCAACATCAGGAGAGTCCCAGGTTTCTCAGTGGACGGAGCAGAACAACGGCAAGATTCACGAGAGAAAAGGTAGCATATGACCTTGTTTGGAATTCTATGTATGGAAGAAGTGGAATTTAATTTGGTTCACCGAGAAATATTACCACTATGAATATGAGGTAGGGAAGAGGACATAAATGAAGAATTAAGAAAACACAATTGTTTCCTAGTCAGCTTCTTGATTTGTTCCTGAAGGACACAACTATGATACCACATTACTTTCCATTAGATTGTCTATAGAGATTCTCAATCATCCAGGTTATGGTTATCCCAAAGATGCTTTCCTCCCCCCCCAAAAAAAGCAACTGGGCTTTGTTAGTTTCTTGGCTTCACGGATCAGAAGCAAAACATTTTCAAGAGGGGGGAAAAAACTAAGAAAGTTCAGTTGCTTTTTGTAAATCATCTTTGGGATTTCCATCAGGCTGGCCTTAATGGTTAAGAGTGTAACAGGTTTTGAGTCATGCAGCAGGAAGGCATGATAAGTTTTTCCATATGTATTTTCTGAGCATGGCATCCTGCCCTTCTCTTCTATTACTGGATTATTTTCTCGAGTGCAGGAAGAGAGAAAAGAGCATGTTTGAAGGGAATGTTAGGCCAATGATGCAGACAGATTGTATAGTGTCAGGTAGGTGAGGAAAGGAAAACTGTGTAAATAGTTACTGGGTATGTCAGCGTTGTTGTTTGTAATAGAGCTGCAGATAATGTTCCAGACATTATGTCTGGCTGATAGTAGTAGAAGACTATTGGCAAAGAAAATTGTTTAATTTGTCCAAAGTAAGAGGACTAACTCTGTTTCAGCTAAAGAATTTTATCTTCCTACATTGCCTCTTTTCTAGGAACAGAACATCTAAATAAATATTGGGGTTTTATTTGTACTCTTTGGTTGTGCTTCTATGATTTGTGATGTAGCCTTATTTATTTTTTCATGAAATAAAGACTTCTATTAAGCTAAACATATGGGATCCAAATCTATAGCTAGAACCGCAGAGTTATTTCCTGGAATCCTGAATATCCATTTCAGTCAATGGAAATGTAACTTCTAAGCTTAACTGATATAAGGAACAAAGAAGGGAGCTCAGCCATGATTGAAAGAGTACAAGTGAAAATGATAAACATTTGGGAAGTACAGCACTGCTTTTGGGCAGACCAGAATTTTGCTTTTCAGCATGTTACTGGGAAATTAATGAAAAAAACTTTAGAGAAGGCTTTTGCTGATCTTATCAGCTACATGCAACCACCATTTTTTTCCCTTCCCCTCAACCCATTTTTTGTATGATCAATTGAGTGCATTTCTCCCCTTTGTATTCCCATTCTTTTAGTACTCTCCCTCCCTCTCTTTCCCTTTCTCCCATAGGTGGAGTAGATATTATGATATAAATTAGATATACCAATAGTTATATTTCATTTTCTTTTATTTCATGTCTTTAATTTCTTTTGCATATTATTTCTTATTTCTTTTCTGCACTGTGCCCAAAAAGTTGATGCAGATGTACTAGGGATTGGCAAAACATTCAGTGCATCAATGGTTTCATGCACAGAGCAGCAGGCTTGAGGTAACTCTGAAGTGATAAAGTTACAGTAGATGAAATAGAAGGTCTGTTGGAATCTTTCTCTCAAATATCCAGGCTGCAACCCTCAATACATTACTAAAGACTCTACTCCACTGCACAATGGGATAGCATTGTTTATTTTCAGTAGTGCAAAATAGACTATGGAAAGTGATTTTTCTGGAAAAGATCCTTAATTCTGCTGTCTTTTCTCATAGGCTGAAGGGAAATAGTTGGGATGGGCTACTTGCCCCTGACCACAAAAGCCTTGCTGTTGGGACTGGTGATTGCTGCTACAGTAGCAGAAGGGGTTGTGGT
Source organism: Laticauda colubrina (assembly GCA_015471245.1). Taxonomy (NCBI): domain Eukaryota; kingdom Metazoa; phylum Chordata; class Lepidosauria; order Squamata; family Elapidae; genus Laticauda; species Laticauda colubrina. The sequence goes on from BLBF01000020.1 coordinate 47,245,395, forward strand.
TCACAACCAAACCAGAATATGCCAACCGGCCCCACACTGGAAAATAAATGGCGTAGAACCAATGGCTGGAATGGAGGGCCAGGTGACAGTGGTGGTCCTTTTGAAAGCCAGCTGACAGTTCTGCCTCAAGCAAGCAGCCAGGTTAGTTCAGCCCATAGAGTCGATTTTTTGGTTCAAGAGCTATAAAGTGCCTAAACAGAAACCACATCTTTGGCGATGAGGTTGCTGCAGAAAACACTGAAATGAACTCAGCAGTAATTGAACTGTTGAAAAGACTGATTCTCCATCATTTCCTGTTCAGTGAGATATAAAATGAACCAATGGCTGTATTATGCAAGATGTGACATACAAAGGAGAATGGCTATAGTCTAATTCATGAATTTAAATACTGCATAATGTGCAATCAGATATCACGAAAAACTTTCAGCTGTAATAACAGGCTATTTAATGAGACATAAAATATAGTGGTGTCTCTTGCTCTACAGATTTTATCCCAAATTATAAAAGCATCCTTCTTAATTTATCTCTCCTAATGCCTCATAATTCTTAACCAACGATGAGAGTTGCAGTCCAACACATCTGAAATTCCATTATCAGTAATTGGGAGGGGGAGAGAGGTGTTGAATTACATCTGTGCATGTATTTCTTAAATGTTATTTATTGCTTTTTTCATAACCAGCCTTGGAAGCTTGCAAGAGAAATTGTCTGGCGATGGCATGGCCAATGTCAGTTTCATTATTGTGAATGAAAAGACCCCTTCCTCCAGGGCAATGTACTGGGAGCTCAAACGCCATGCTCCCAAAGGCATTCCAGTTTTCCAGCAACAAATCCTGGAACCTGATGTCTGGCAAATTCTACTGGGCAACAAGGATGACTTTCTGATATATGACAGGTTGGTAGTACTTGACACAATGGAAGAATCCATTAAGTGGATTTGCAGATACAACATGATTATGACACTCTTGGATTCTGTCAAGCACTGGGGAAATCAGGATATTCAGGCACTTCAAATGAGTATAAAGATTTATTGCAAGCTTAAGCTCTCTACAAGAGTCTGACCAACTAATGGTCAAGGGAAATGTGTGACAGATGAAAAGGCATTCAAAAGGTGGGCTGGAGTTAGATTTCTTGCAGGCATGCAGGGACTCAAGATTTATGATGCATTTGACCCCTCCCTTAGACTCAGCCTGGTTATCTACAGATTTTACAGTGGGGGCTGAAAGGAACTGACTAGGCTAAAACTTAAAGGCAAAAAAACTATCTATAGAGCATGTATAATAAAGGGAAGAAGGCAAAAGGCATGTTCCCTGACTTTTGGAGAGGGACCTTTTCTTCTCATTCTGTCATTGATAAAAATGTCAGCTTAGTCAAATTATATTCTGTTCATGCATAGATGGACCCTCAAATGTTCTGAAATAAACTTCTTGTACTTTTTTTCCGTGGCATCTGGGCTCTGCAGGTGCAGGAAGCTCACTTTCCATATCCAGTTGCCATACAGTTTTCTGCACTTACCATATGTTGAGGCAGCTGTGCGCTATACGTCCCACAAAGACTATTGTGGCAATTGTTCCTGGTATTATCTGAACAGCAGCCAGGAGGTAAGAGTTTAAGTCTTCTCTCTCTCTTGAGCTCTCCCATTTAAGCACAACATTTCTTATTTGCTCAGCTTATTTTTTTGATACTCCAAGTTTTCTGATTACACATTTTATACAACAAGAATAAGAGAAATACAGTAAAAGGGAAGGCATGTTTCATATTTTCCTTTGCAGTATACGAGAACAACCAAAACTGGAATATTTCAATTGTATCTTTAACTGTAATAGGAGAGACTGAGCTGAACGATCTGAAAGAATAACTTTCTTTTTCTTCAGAATAACATATGTCATTTTTCTTCACCCTTAAACTGTTCCATCTGGCTTCATCTTGAGTCCATCTCATAATATATCAGAACTTATTGCTATTTCACAGGTGAATAACACAGCAAGTACTCCTGTGATGACAACTGAGGCTCCCAGAGACAAAGTGAAGAGCCTGGAAGCATTAAAAAGCCAGCCTGAAAAGAAAAATTAAGAAGCGCCTAACTTCAAACACCTAGCCCAGAGCCATTCCCATCATTAGGGGAATTAACACAGCCCAACCATCCCTCCATTCTCAAAACCATTCAGTTAACCACCACACAAGAGAATCTCACGAAATGACTATAGTATGGAAATAAACTCTCAACTGTAAGGAACCCCAAAATCTTACACTAAAAAAAATGAAGCAAACAATATAAAAAATAGCTAAGGAGTAAATTTACACATCTCAGGAAGGAACAGCTCCATGTTTGCTCACAGTAAGAGTATACCAAATTATCTCCACAGGGATAAACATCATATTAATCTATAATAGCTTTCGTTTCATTGTGGTGTAACTGGTAATTAACTTGAACTCGAGTGGTTTAATGGAAGGCCTGAGTCCGTAGGTTGAACAGTAAGATGTTTTAGACATTGTGTCTCAGAAGACTATTTTGTGGAAGCACAGATTGGTATTTCTCACTGCCACACCTATCTTCTAGGATGGTGTTTCTCAACCTCAGCAGCTTTAAGATATGTGGACTTGAGTTTCCAGAATTTCCTAGATAGCACTGGCTGCAGTTGGAAATCCATGTGATGTTACCAGTTTGATAATGAAATATCTGCAAGAAAACCTCAAAGCACAGAGAGCACCAAGGACTTCACAGTTCAGTCCTGAGCTACAAATGTCTAATGTCTACGTCTGTATGCACTTAGTCTTCTATTGCTGGGAAATCAGTTTTGATTCCCCACCTTTACATTTCCTACTTTTCTGCACTCAATGAAGTATGCAGTGTCACCTAAATGTTGC
>BLBF01000020.1:47248269-47292063 GCA_015471245.1 Laticauda colubrina
GCTTTCTAGGAGTTAAAGTACACAAGTTTTAAAGTTGCCAAGTTTGGAGACCTCTCAGCTGGACTGACTGATGGCCTCAAGATTAGCTAGTTTCATGACTGAATGGAATTTTGAACCAGAATTTTTCAGCTGTTATCCAGCACTACCAGCTGCATGGTCAAAGTAGGCAAGAGCCCAGTTGAAAATGCATGATTGAAGCCCCAGAGTTTTTAAAATGGTGTCAGAGATGCATGTTAAAAAACAAAAGCTTGAGCTTCAATAGTCTTAGCCATCTTCTTGCACAACTTAACATCATCAGACAGCAACATCATATGGTGGAGGGGGGGAGTACTGAATCCCCCCTGCCATATGATGTTGCTGTCTGGTGATGTTAAGTTGGTAACATGGTTGTTAAGTGAATCTGGCTTCCCCATTTTGAAAGTTATCAGTGCTATGTAGACGTTCAGGGCAGGGAAATACAGGTAGTCCTTGACTTACAATAGTTCATTTAGTGACCATATAAAGTTTTGCAGAAAAAAGTGATTTATGACCGTTTTTCACAGTTGCGACCTTTGAAGCATCCCCCATGATCATGTGATTGAAATTAAGAAGCTTTGCAATTGGTTCATATTTATGACCATTGCTGTGTCCCAAGTGTCAGGTTTGGAATTGTTATTAAAAGCTGCCACATAGCTGCGGAGGATTGGAGGGGGCTGATATTGTTTGAGTAGCTCTCAGTAGACAAAATAGATTCTTTAGTAATTCAAGGTCATTGTGAAGGCACATCAAGAATTGAGACTGAGAGGGGATTGGTTCACGTGATGTATGATGTGGGGAATGGGGGATGCTTTGTAGGTTGGGTCCTTGTGGGAGGTCTGAGGGGGAAACTTTAGTTTCGGAATTCCATAGAGGTATCAAGTTTCTATTCTAATAAAAGTACTTTGAGATTATGGTTGTCTTGGAGTTACTGGCTGGAATGTATAATCTATGGAACGCTGACACTAAGGTCATGCAATCTCCTTTTGCAACCTTCTGAAAGCGAAGTAGATGGGGGAGCTAGATTCACTTAATAGTTGGGTTACCAACTTAACAACTGCAGTGATTCACTTAACAAATGTGGTAGAAAAAGTGGTAAGGGGGCGAACTTAACTAACAAATTTTTCACTGAGCAAAATAAATTTTGACCTCAACTGTGGTCATCAGTTGAGGACTAGCTATACTGCCCTGTTTAACATAAGACAATAAGTAACATCTAGCTAGATGTCTTTTTTGTTACCCTGTTAGACTGGCTGGAAGGAAATAACATCCTTGTGGAGGAAGAGGGAGGATTTCAGGATGTTTGCTTTGTGTTCAGTTAAGGAATAATACTCTCCTCTTTCACTGAAAAATATGACAGGTAGGCCTCAACTAATGATGATTTGCTTAGCTTAGATTACCATGAACCTCCCCAGGAATACCTATGATCTAGTATCAAAGTGACAATGGCCAAGATACTCTCCCCCTCCCCATGGACATATGAGCACATTTTGGGCACTCATCAATCAGCCCACATTTATGACTGCTTGCACCTTCCTATGATCACATGACTTCACTTTATGATATTTTTGCTGAAAACCAGGATTAACTTCTGATTTTTGGCAAAACTGGGCCATAGGAAACCATGGGTTCGTTTAACAACCACCACAAAATTGATCACAAAACTTCATAACTGTCACAACTTGAAACCATAATGGGCAGAATATGCCTAAATCAGGCTAAGCCTTAATCAAGGACTACTCGTTCTCAGTTACCTATGTCGGCTCTTTTGGTTTTGTTGGTAGATCTCAGGCAAGCTTAACTGGAAATAAAACAGCACAGCATCTGCAATAGATAGTTACTGACTCGGTTATATACTTTGTAAATATACCAGTTTGAGAGTGAGATGTACCATCACTCAGTATTTCTCAAATGTGGTATCAGCTAGCAAAGAAGTTAAACAAGAATGCATTTTGTCCCCACTATTTTGTCCCCACTACATGAATGCAGTGGTAAATGCCATTAGCAAGGAAGAGTCTTACACCTTCAAAACTGATGAATAAATCTATTGCTTTACCCAGACAGTGTTGAGCTATTGTTACAGAGACCAGAAGGTATCAGAAGAGCCATGGAATAATTGGTCCCTTTCTGTAGAGAAGCTCTTTACAGATTAACTATGTGAAAACAAAGGTCATGCATTTTGCAAGGCCTTCAAAAAGTTTTGCTGGATCTTCAAAGGACAAATAATTGGACACTTCCCTTGTTTACATACCTGAGAGTTGTGCTGCATTATTCAGGGAAACAACATACTCACATTTCTTGGGTTGCTTTGAATGCTCAGAGGAGCTCAGTAGCAATTCCACTCTCTCTTTTGCTCTAGAAGAACCCCAGATATTCCAGCTGCTTTGAAGCCAAGACCTTTTCACAGCATCTCTATACAGTGCAGTTAAATCCAGGTCTCAACTATGAGGAAACTGGAGAATGTTCAAACTTAGCATCAGCAATTTTCTGAAGAAAATTATTTCAAGTAGGGCTCCTAACGCTGTTGTATATTCAGAGGCAGAGTTTATAACAAGGGGATGGCGATGCAGGCTTAGATATTGGCTAAAAGCCAAGAATGTCATTAAGAGCGCAATTGGGGCATAACAAATTTATTTTTTAAATCAGCATTTCATTTGGCTCAAATTATAAATACCAAACTTGGAGAGCAAGGGGAGTCTTCTACAACTGCAGTTGAATATCTTACCATCAGCAATGTCAGAGGGAAAAGCACCTATTCTAAAAAGTTTTGTCCCTATGGAGATGGGAGTCTTGAATCACGGGATAGTATCCTACTGTCCTGCAATTTCTCCAGAGAAGCTGCTATGAAAATTGGAGAGCTTTTTCTGTTTTTGTAGCAAAATAACAGACTGAATGTTGAAATTATGAAACGAATATCAGGGTTTTGATTTTCTATTTGTTTTGCAATTGTTCAAAATGCTCTGTCAGGGAAAAAAAGTCTGTGTTGCTTTTCTGTTCAATTGGAAAGAATTATGAATTTGTGGTAAAGGTTTATGAAGGTAACTAGAAACTGAGACCTTAAGATAGAGGAAGGAGGCCTTGATGTTTCAGCTCATAGTTAAAATATGCTAGAGCTACAGAAGGATACTGTCTCTTTGGGACTAGCAAATTAGTAGCATCAGCAGACAAAGCTGGCAACAAGTTCCTGCTGAAAACAAAACACACAAAAAATGTTGGTGTACAGTACTGAGCTTAAAGGACCTGACTTGGATGTATGACAGATTCCTATGAGATGGATCCAGCTATGAATTCCAAAGTAGTTATGTTTATATCTATTGTATTTCATTTAAACGTGAATAAGTGCAATCCCAGAGATCGCAAATTGTCTAAACATGACGACGTCTGGATTTTGCTTTATGTGCTGGAAAATTATTCTGCTGTTTACTATTTTGGCTGTGTAGCAGTATTAAAAACAGTTGACTTCATTTACCAAAGTGAGATTAGAAGTCAGAGTTTCCCATCTTTAGCCTGATGCCTTAACCACTACAAGTCAATGACTCTCAAATCCTAATATAGTGATTAACAAATAATAATGGCTCTTCAGTCCCCATTTGAATATTGCCAGCTAGGAGGAATCTAATAGACCTTAGACCTTAGATTCTTAGACCTTAGCCTATTGTAAGGAGGCAATGTGGTGTAGTAATTAAGGTGCCAGACTAGGAATTAGGATACAGGTTCTGGATCTCTCTTAGGCTTTGTGTCAATCACCCTCTCACCAAAAATAGTATCAGGCTCTTCAAAAACCCAGCTGAAGAACAACTCTCTTATTGCATTAGTATGCACTAATAATTCACTGTGGGAACAAGACAAGCACAGGACAAATAAGAAGAATCTGCAATTAAGCAGACCAAATGCTAAGACTTTGTTCTGCTCTATTTCAACAAGACAAATTCATCTCCACTGTATATGACATCTTTTTAAATATTTGTAAATCACTATTTTATCTTCCCTTATTTTCCTTTGCGAGTTAAATACACATAGCATTTATGTTAAAAATCACTTAAGCCCTTTATTTACAAGTTTTATAAATTATTTCAATAGAAGAAAACTCTGAACAGTGTTTAATCCCCTATCTTCATTAATTCAACTTGGAACTGTTCAAAGTGTGGTGTAACTCACATACTTTTCAGGTCCAAGATCAACAAGCAGCCAAGAAGTGTCTGTGGCTTTAGAATCTTGCCTGCTTCAGCAGCAGGCAGGGTCTTGTAGCAAGAAAATTCAATATGTATGATTTTGTCTTAGCCACAGGGGTTGTAAACCATGGTTCATGTACTACCATAACATAAGCTTACATTCTCAGCTTAGGAAAGAAATTCACCAGAAAATTGGACAGTAGTCTGTTACTTTTCTGCAGAACAAGTATGATATGTTAAGTCTGTCCTAGAGCAACAGTTGCCAACCGGTGGGCCGTAGCCCACTGGTGGCCTGTGAGAAAATTTTGGTGGGCCACCGAGGAATCTCACCCCCAGAACCCCTCCCAAAGCAATTAATCCAGGCTGCATGGGAACACAAGGCTGCGCCACCCACATGGCCCATGGGAACCTTCCCCGCCCACTCACTCCTTACCTGGCAAACTTGCCTGCTAAATTGCTATTTTTCCTATCCCCACCCCCAACCATCATCTGTTCTGATGTGCTACGAGATTTAGATTAGCTAGGAAGCAGGAAATAATTGGATTTCTTACTTTCTAGCTAATCTTTAGATTTTTGGCTCTGCTTTTAAGCACAGCCGTATTTCCCTTAGGACTGAAACTTCTATTATTCAGTTGCAGACTCAGATAGTCAATGGCAGAAAGATAGATCTCTGAATTAATCTGTGATTCTGTGAGCAACTCAATCTACCTGCCTGCTTTGCCTGATTTTGGGTAAAAATTGCTCTTTTTTTAATTAAAAATTCAATATTTACATAAATATTTCTAATACAAGCCATGCCCAGCTAGTCACATGACCACCAAGCCACACCCACAAATTAGGGCACGCCCAAGAACTGGCTGTTAAAATTGAATCTCATCCCTCTGTGTGTGTGAGAGATTGAGAGAGAGGGAGAGAGAGAGAGGGGAAAGGGAGGAGAGGGAGGGAGGGAGGAAGAGATGTTAGATCAGATTTCTCTCTCTCTCTCTCTTTCTCTCTCTCTCCCACCGTCAGTCAAAATTCATATTAGTGGTCCCCAGGATTTAAAAGTATGAGTTTGGTGGTCCCTGAGGTCCAAAAGGTTGGCGATCCCTGTCCTAGAGGAATTTTTACTTTTATCAGCAGAATATCTTAGCTTGATGACTGGAATCTCTAACAACTGAGATAGAAGACAGGATTGGCTTCTACCTTGGAAGGACCATATTCCTAATATCCCAACAGTTCAGCACTGAGGATCCCTCTTGCCTTGGGGCTGTGGGGAATAGCCTAACCAATGCATGGCTGTTGTAACCAAAGATCACTTGCTAAGAATTCTGTACCTGTCCTTTGGGTTCTGCTGGACTAAGTAGGTAAGTTGCTAATTTTTTCAAATTAGCATAAAATTGTTCCAATCAGTGGTGGGTTTCAAAAATTTTTCCTACTGGTTTGGTGTGAGTGTGCGCTTTGCACACATGCGTTTCAAACTCACCTTCTGCTGTAAGCCCTGTGTGTAAAACAGCTGATGCGTGGCAATCGGCTGTGCTACACGAAGCAGCTGAGGTTGAAAATCAGGAAATAGAGGTCAGTATAGAGCCGAGGCCGATGGGAGGGCCCAGCAGCTGATCATCGGGGCCAACTGGTTCTCTCACAGATGATTCTCGGAGCTACCAGTTCGGCTGAACTGAGCCGAACTGGTAGAATACCATCACTGGTTCCAATGCTGCCTCCCCCCCCACCTCCACTCAGGTGGTATCTTTTGTGACAAGGACCCTTAGTGATAGCCAGTCAGAGCAGGTAAGCAAAAATATTTTGTTCCTATTGACACATGAATCTAGGAGTGGCTCAAGGGAGGTAGCTGCTGCTTTTGTTCTGCTTAAGGCAGTCAGACCCACTGTGGAATTTTGTAGTTTGCTGCATTTGGAAAGAAAGAGATCATAGAAGGATGATCTAGTACAAGCACTTTTGTTGCCTTGATAGTCATCAAGTCACATGTCATGTTTCCAATGAACTGTACAGCTTTCAAAACAAAAACAAAATCATCTGGTAGAACAGGCTTCAAACATCACACTAAATCACTCTGTATTCATCATGCCTTTTTAAATAAGGTTCAAGTGGCTGGTTCCCTCATTGCCAAAAGGCATGGATTAAAGTAGCTGAATCAGAAACAGATGGGCTTATCCAATGTTAAGGCTAGGTCACACTGGCCGACGGATGCAAAACGTATATAAAAAGGACACAGTGGACAAGCAAATTTTCCATCCGTTGTTATCCGCTCTCAAAAGTGCCCCAAATTTGCATAAACAGAGCAGACAACAATGGAAAGGAACGGACGTGGGGAGGATGTAGCGGGGATGTAAAGCGGATGTTCATAGGAAGCCTAGCGGATGGAAGCGGATGGAAGCAGATGACACCTCTGCAGGGCTTCCGGGTGAGAACAGTGAAGCGGAAGCGTAGCAGAAGGAGCGGATGCGTAGCAGATGACGCGGATGCATCACGGACACCGATAGGATGCATAGCGGATGCAAAGCAGATGCAAAGCGTTCACTGCACATGCGGGGAGGATGAATTGCGTAAGCTTCGTGGATATAAAAGGTTGCAGTTCGCAAGCAGTCAGCATTCAGAGGAAAGATCTGCTGCCAGAGACATCTTGAGAGAACACCATGGGGAAGAAGAGGAAGCCTGTGCCTAATCCTGCCAGCCCTGGAAAGAAGGACAGAACCACCATCCCACCCCCTGGCGCTGACTCTGCTGCTGCTGGTGCTTCTGCTGGTGCTACTGGTGCAGCTGGTACTGCTGGTGCTTCTGTTGCTGGTCCTGCTGCTGGTGCTGGTGCTGCTGCTACTGCTGCTGCTTCTCCTGCTGCTGCTGCTGCAGTGATGGACCAGCCCCAAGGCCCTCAAAGCCCTGCTGCTGAAGCCCCTGAAGCCCCTGCCAGAGGGAGAAAGAGGCAAGGCAAGGAGAAGGGGGAGAGGAAACAGTACTCCATTTCCAAGGACCATGAGGTCCAGTTCCACCATTCCATAGTGCTGGAATGGCTAAGGGAGAATGAGTACCTGTGGAGGAAGGGCCACAGGCTCTATCGCGACACCAAGAGAAAGCAGGCAACGTGGAGAGAGAAGGCGGAGAGCCTGGGCTACACTTCAGATGTACTTCTTGGGTGGTGGAAGCACATGCACACCTGGTATGGCAAGCTGCACCTGAAGAAATCCGGCCAGGCCGCTGTCAAGCTCACTGACCGGGAGACCTATGTCATGGCCAGGTGCAGCTTCCTGGAGGGTGATATCTGCCACCGAGGAGCAGCCCCTCTATCAACCCTCTCCCTCAGACAGCCCACAGAGAGCCACTCCTCTTCCAGCCAGGAGACAGCTACCGTGTCCAGGCAGGTGTCTTTGGAGGGCCCCACGACAGAGACCCCCCTGACAGCTGCACTCCCCATGCCAGAGGACATGGAGGATCCCCTGTCTCAGATGGAGCAAGAGACCAGAGACCAAGCCACCCCCGTCCCCAGCTCCACCTCCACAGAAAGCAGACAGAGGGGCAGACTGGAGGGACAGAGCCACACTGTCCTCTTGGAGATCAGGGACACAGTCAAAGGCAGCACAAATCTCCTCTCCCAGCTGGTCCACTTCAACAAACCATCCTTGAACCGCAAACCCTTCATCACGTACGTGAGCCAGACCCTCATGGACATGCCCGAGGCCCAGTACCAGGTGATGAAGGAGAGGATCACAGCTCTTCTGCACCACTCTCCAGACCTAGCTGAACCTGCTGCTACCCACTCCAGGTCTGCTCCTCCAACCCAGCCGATGTCACAGCCCTTCCACGGATTTCAGCAGCCCCTCGCCAACCAAGCCTACCACTACCAGGACTTCCTACAGCAGAGGCAGTCCTTCCCAGTCCACACCCAGGTTCCTCGGACGCCACAGACGCCATAGACTCCTCACCTGACCCAGCTGCAGACCAGACAGCCCCACTACACTCCTCCTTCCTCCACCCCACAGCCAAGCCCTTCCTCAGAACATCTGTCATCAATCTTGGGCCTCACATCCCAGGTACTTGAGGAAGGGCCTCTCAACCTCACGGGACTGAGTCAGCTCTCTGAGAGCTTCCTGCATGCACCATCTCCTGTTGTACTCTTGGGGCCAGGCACCCCAATGGCACCTCAGACCGGCACTCCAGCTACAGCCACCTCCACAGTCCTTGGCCCCTTTACATCTGAGACCATGGGCACGCCTCAGAGTGACTGAGAAGAGTGCCAGAGACTGAGTTGTTACCTGCTCAATTTATCTTTGCTTGAGACACGTTACTTGGGTCATTTTGCTTTTTAATAAAGTCATACAGTTTGTTATTAATAAAGGTTATCTTTGCTTCACACACTTGGTTCATTTTTTTACTGAATAAAGTGTTGGGGAAAACTTTGAAAAAAGGGTTAAGCCTTTGCATGCTTGTGGGATAGATAAGGATAGCTGTGGAATGGATAGCTGTGGGATGGGTAAGGATAGCTGTGGGATAAGGATAGCTGTGGGATGGGTAAGGATAGCTGTGGGATAAGGATAGTTGTAGGATGGGTAAGGATAGCTGTGGGATAAGGATAGTTGTGGGATGGGTAAGGATAGCTGTGGGATAGATAAACCTCCAGTGCAAGCATAGTGGGACTGTATGGTCCACCCTCCCAGCTGCCACACATATGGCCCTTTATTATCAAAAACAATTTAATCATTGATCAACACATTTCAACATAAACAAAACTCTTTATTAATGCCCTATTCATTGTAGGACCACTCAACATACATGGCACAATCTCATCAGTGTGATGAGACAGGCTGAAGGAAGCATCCATTAAGTATCTACCATCCTATCTTGCCACTCCACTGCTCCAGCTGGGGAGTTGCACCAGTGTTTCAGGAGGTTGCGCTGCTTCTTCCCTTCACGTGAAGCTCTGTTGGGGCCTTGTACATCCACAGTGTCTATCAGGTTTCGTCCTTGCCTCCATTCACCAGACTCCATGTCCCCATTCCCTTGTTGACGGTCCATGAGCCTGTTCTGCAACACTGGGTAGCGGGTGCGCATGAGATTGTGCAGGATGCAGCAAGCTTCCACGATGCTCCTCACGGTCTGTGGGCGATGCTGCATGGTGGTGAGAAGTACCTGGAACCTGTTGGCCAGGATGCCAAAGGCGTTCTCCACCACCCGTCTTGCCCTGGACAGCCTGTAGTTGAAGATCCTCTCTTCACGGGTGAGGTATCTGGAAGTGTAGGGCTTCATGAGGTAGGTTCTGAGGGAGAAGGCATCATCACCCATGATGAAGTAGGGCACATCTTGTGTGTCGTTGGGTAGGGGGAGGTTGATGAGGTTGCGTTCCAGCCCACCCTTGAGGTCACTGGCGTTGTATACCTGGGCATCTGAAGCTGACCAGTTGCCTGAAGCATCGATGTACATGAACTTGTAGACAGCATCAACCATGGCAAAGAGGATGATGCTGAAGAAACCCTTGTCGTTGAAATAATTGGACCCTGAGTTGGCTGGAGCTTTGCAGGCCACGTGCTTCCCATCTATGGCTCCAACGGTGAGGGGAAAGTTCCACCTTTGATACCACTGCTCTGCAACTTTCCTCCAGCCTTCTTCAGTGGTGGGACACTGGAGGAGCTCCTCCACATATTCTTCGATGATGGCCTGCACCATTTCTCTGACCACAATGCTGATGGGGTTGTGTGGCACCCTCCACGCATACTGCATGTTTCTGTATGTGGTCCCAGAGACCAGGTGGCATAGAGTCAGTGCCACTTTCAACCCAGGTTCCAGGCTGGGACAGAAGTTGGTGCTTGGCTTGGTCAACCTGGGTCTCAGACGCTGTACAAGTTCGTCAAACATGGCTGGTGGCATCCTCATGAAGTGCTGGAATGCACAAGGGTCTTCATTCCTCAGCTCCACCATCAGCTTGTCATAGAGTCCAAACTCCACTCTTCTCCCGATCCATCTTCGGACCCAGACAGCTCTTGGACATCTCCTTCTTTCCCTTGCGTAGAAAAGGTGAAACAGTTTGAAGAGGGCTTGGTTCTGGTGTTGAATGATGGCGGCTACCAAAAGGAGTGTGCGATGATCCATGGTGGACAGCATGATCCATGGCGGCTACCATGTCCATGGTGGATGATGTGGAAGAGCAAGAGCAAGGCTGAAGAGGTCTGCACACCAGGGCTGCTGGACTGATAGTGAGATCCAGGTGATTTCCTCCCCCTTTTTATAGGAAATGTCGGTTTTCCACTAGGTGTCCTTCCACATACTCTAGGCATTCTCCAGACATCCTAAATATCCGAGATACGTCCCATATACAAACGTTTTGTCCATTTTAATGCTTTACATCCGAACTGCATCCGCTTTCATCCTTTCTATGTCCATGCTACTAACACTGTGTGGATGTTCCGCGTACCTTTTGCTTCCTCCCTCTTTCCGTTTTCAGCTGCAGCGGATGTGAGTTGCCTGGATGTCCAGAGGATGCCGAGAGGATACATCGGACGTGTAGTGGATGACAACGGACGTAGAACGTTTGTTGCCCGTGTCACGGATGTAGATCGTACGTGGCGGAAAGTTCATCCGCTCAAAAGGTTTTGTGCTGCTCAAAACTTTTTGAGCAGATGAAATAGTAGACAGATGTTTCATGGATAGAGCGTATGAAAGATGTACGCAGTGAGTACACAACGGATGCATCGCGTTTTCCAACGGATAGCAAGTTTTGTCCGTTTTACATTCTCTTTGCATCCGTTGGAGCAGTGTGACATGGGCTTTCAAACTATACAAACCATATTATGGCCTAGAGTGGTGAATCTCTCATGTTTATTTTCCTGATTTTTTTCACTGCTCTAGACAACTAATAGGATGTAGCAGACTTGGTTATTTAAATATAATTACTCAGCTGTGTATTTATGAAACTAGGGGAAACTTTAAAAGGGACAGAAAACAATGGTGAATTCTCCTTTCATGTATCACTTATTTTCCTTTTCTTCCCTATGAATTGTTCTCAGATAAGCTCCAATAATGGAAATGAAATTTGATTTAACGGTCTGAAATATCACTCTAAAAATGCAAACACGTGCCGATGCTGAATTTGACTGTAGAGCAGGAAAATGTTGCTTTAGACTGAAATTGCAATCTGTTGCACTTTACTTGGTCAATTATAACTTCAAATAAAAAGTAACTGATGTAAAATCCTCAACAACCAAAATAAATCCAGTCTTTTAAAAAGTTTGCTTTGCTCCAATTCTATTACATCAAAATCTCAGCGTTGATATTAACATCTGAGAATTTTTTTTGTATTCCTGGGCTTAAAAAGATACTGAAATTATGATGCTAAAATATTGTGATTATTTTTTAAAAGAATTCCAAAATAGAATTAATGCTTATTCACTAGATTATTGTTCAAAAAACGTTTTGGAAAACTGCTAGTGACAGAATAATGTAACACTGACTAAAGAAGGCCTTTAGGTCCAATGTCCTACTTCAGCACACTGGACACAAATCAGACACTTTTGTATGTAATGTGCTGTTATAATGCAACCTACAATTAATAATTCAGTGTATTGCATATATACAGAAAACTGAGGAAAATCATGTAAAATTAATCAGTCAAATGGTGCATGTAAAATATTTTTTGGAATGATATTAACTTGAAGGTAACAATAGTTGATAGATGACTGAATGAGAAACAGAAGACCAGGTCTAGGCAATAAACTGATATTCATATATTAATAAAGTATTGTTCCCCCTCCATTGGCAAGAAAGAGCATTGCATCTTAAAACAAAATTATCAGAATCACACAGGCAATCCTCACCAATAGCAATGAGGGACTGGCAACTTTGTTGCTAAGTAGCAAAATAATTGTGACCTCACATGGTCATGCCCTACTTATATCCGTTTCCGTGGTGATTATCGAGGAACTTAATGAACTTGCAACTTCAGGCTGGCTTTCCCATTGACTTTGCTTAACAGACACAAGCTGTGAAGGGCACAAAAGGCAGTCTTACCTGCAGGATGCTGCAATCATCGCAAATGTGCATGGTCTGCCAAGCACTTGAATCATGATCACACGACTTTGTGAGGGTGCAACAGTAGCAATTTTAAGGACTTGTTGCAATTCTCTTATTTTCAATGTCATTGCAAGTTTGGAGTTGCTGAATCAGCAGCCAATAAGCAAGGACTACTATGTTGTGTTAGGATTGTTCATATGTTTCTATTTTGAGAATAATTGATACATTTTCCCAGTTTTTCATAAAAGTTTAATGATACAAAATACAAGAAAAGCCATTTTTTCCACAGATACCAGAGATAGTCACTAATATGCTAACAAATTGTCAGCTATATACACAAGTACAAGGAGCAGATTCTCTACTTTGGCCGAGGTTAATAGGGTAGATAATTAGTCAAAACATGTCAATCTATAATCCATTTATTCAGTTCCACACGATCTAAAATAAAAGACTTATGAAATGAGGCAATAAACCAATCTGTTCACAACATGGCTATTCTTTAAATAAGAAATGGCAAAGATTGCACTGTTATATGTTTACAATATACGCTTTTTTTGTACAAAACACAACATTCAACATTTATTTCTGTTTGGAGAAATATTCTTTACTCTGCTTGACATCTGGCTTGATAGTGTCACTTCCAGGTTGCCAACCAGCTGGGCACACTAAAGAAAATACATTTTAAGTTGAGTCAAAAACTGAGTTGCATGTTTGTAACTAGATCAATACCCCCAATTTTGCAGTAGTAGAATTGTATCAATTGGTTGTTTTTCATTGGAAGAAACTCACTCCATCAACTGCTCTGCAAGTTAGCCTAAAACCTGTACTACAAATAGGTAAATCTTTTGTGAAGGCGTATGTGTGTGTGTGTGCGTGTGTGTGTGTAAAATATATATATTTGAAAGCACTACAATAATGTGGGATAATACCCGAAGGAAGCTGAACAGCACACATATAAGTACCCGCGAAAGCTTAAAAAAACATATATATATATACACACACACACATACATATATATATATAAAGTTTTCGCGGGTACATGTATACTGTTCAGCTTCCTTCGGGTATTATCCCACGTCATTGTAGTTGTGCTTTTAAAGTTGTAGCAACGTTGCGGCAGAATCTCATCTGCCATCATCAGGCTTCTTCACCCAGACGAACTCAGTGCAGAAGCCTGATGATGGCAGATGAGATTCTGCCGAAACGTTGCTACAACTTTAAAAGCACAACTACAATGACATGGGATAATACCTGAAGGAAGCTGTATGTATGTATGTATGTATGTATGTATGTATGTATGTATGTATGTATGTATGTTGTGGCTCTGAGGCTTGAGCCTGCATTGTTAGAGGAAGAAGACTCGGGTGATGGGGAAGAGGAGGAATTGGGAATGCCTTCCTCTCTCCAGGACCTTCCTCTTTGGCAATGCCTTCCTCCCTGATTGTGCCTCAGGTGTCGGCAGATAACCGAGAGGGAAAGCCTAAGGCTAATCAGGAGAAGGAGGAGGGCATATCAGAGCAGCCTCTGACTGAGAATCAAGTAGACAAATGCTGGCTTGATGTGTGAGCTGCAAGGCAGGAAGCGGGGATGAATCAAAGACTGAGCTGAGTGACTGACACACCCCACAGGGGATAAAAGTGGGTGTGTTTTCTCTGAGAGCTCAGTACCGGACAAAGTGTGAGTTTTTGCTGTGGAGCTTCGGTGTATTTCTGTTCCTGAAAGCTTTCATGATTTATGTTGCTTTTGCTGTTATCGTGGGACTTGGCAGGCAGCCTGTGTGATACTGCCAAGAACACTGCCTGCTTCAAAGAATTAACTCTATAACTACTGAATCTTCTTGCCTACCTGTATTTTGTTAGAACTGTGGACTTTCCATCCTCATTGGAAAGGTGAGACATTATATATATATATAATGTTATGTCTCACCTTTCCAATGATATATATAATTATATATTTTATATATATATATATTTATATATATGATTATATATAATCAGCTTACATTTTAATCATAAAAATACAATACAGGTGACAGCTGCAATCTATTTTTAATCTATGGAAAAAGTACTAAAAATTCTCATGTATTCATATCTATGTATTCTAAAAATATTTTTTTGGTATGTAGACAAGATAGCAATAGCACTTAGATTTATATTCCATTTTACAGTGCTTTACAGCTTTCTCCAAGCAGTTTAGGTCAGCATATTGCTCCCAACAATCTGGTTCTTCATTTTATTGATCTCAGAAGGATGGAAGGCTGAGTCAACCTTGACCCTGATGAGATCTGAACTGCCAAATTGCAGGCAGCCAGCTGGCAGCAGAAGTAGCCTGCAATACTGCACCCTAACCACTACACCACTGTGGCTCAAGATGTTACTAGTACATTTTTTTTTGGTTCCGTTCAATCATGTCCAGTTCTTAAAAACTGCCTGGACAAGTTCACCATAGCTTTCCAGAAATAGTTTACCTTGCCTCTCCCCTACAGCTGAGTGAAAATGGCTGTCCCACATTCAGCTAGCTGGCTTCATGCCTAAGGCAGGACTAGAACTCACAGTGTCTTGATTTCTAGCCTGATCCTAATCACTACACCAAACTGGCTCTCAGTGCATGTTCTGGCTAACCAATTCATTCCATTTCCTGCTTTACTAATATAAGCTGGCAAATATAAAGTTTTGTATGCTGCTAGAGCCCACTGGAGGTTAGGAGGCCAATACATTTTTTAAAAAGTATAACTAATCTCACCTTCTCCATTTTTGTCGGTAAACTGAAAAGCCTGAACTAGCCTGAGTGTCTCATCAACTGAACGACCAACAGGCAGATCATTGATTGTGATCTGGCGCAAGATCCCCTTATCATCAATGATAAAGAGGCCCCTAAAATAGAAAAAAATAAAGAAAAGTTAGTGCAAACACCAATTCAACTTTCTCTGAATTTATTTTTAGAATGCGTGTCACAGGAAATATCAAATATAAGGCACTCATTTCTGCATGTGCTATGTGAAACACTAGCTTCTTGCAGAATTCTCTAGTTTGAATAGTATAAGAAACCATAGGTGAGATATAATGAACCTTGCCTAATACTATTCATCAAACTTGTATAGCTGCCCAACCCTAGAAGGCAATGAATAAATTAAAAACATAATACAAACACTATTCAAAATAACATTGAAACATCTAAAACTTACATTCATCCATCAACCATCCTGTCCCAGAACTGTTGATATCCTGGTCCCTATGCACCTGTAGAAAAGCCAGGTTTTCACAGCTTTCCTACAAGCCAAAAGTATCTGCACCATCTGTATCTTAGGGCTGGAGGGATGGCGTGAGGCAATTCCATAAAGGCAGGCATGATGACAGAGAAAGCATATTTCTGAGACCCCTTTCAGACAGCATTCTTTCACTAGTGGGACTGTCAGCCTTCAAGATCTTCTACTATTGCTTTGCATCTTTCGGCTGTCATAAGAAACGGGGGGGGGGGTGAGGAGGAGGGGAGGAAGGGATAAGTCTGGGAAGTGAGCTGGAGGTGTTACATTTTTCTGTTGTGTAAATGAGGGGGGGAAGCATACATCAGAGTTAGGTTTCTATTTCTCGCTGCAACCCATTATCAAAGTATGCCAAGGTCAACGGACAGAGGCCTCATCATCACCTGAAGATGCCCTCATGATCATATTCACAATTTCTAATTGGAAGTTTCATCTGAACTATTGGGGGTGGGAACACTTCCATCACTTTGTATATGTGAATTACGCGCCTAATTTCTCAAATTCAGAATTCTCTGGTTGCTACCACTTCACTTTCAGTAAAAGATATCTTTTCTCTAACTTAAAGAGTCTTAAGTATTTCTTTCTTGGATTTTGAATGGAGCACCGCCTGACAGGGACTCATCTATGTCCATCCTGCATTGTAGGAACTATCAGGGATAGGGAGGTCTGCAAGTAACCTGGCCCCGGGCCATGTAGGTTTTGAAAAGTGACAACCACCACCGGGAATTGCCTTTGAAAGTCTACTGAGAGCAGCACAGGTTACACAAGGTGTATTCAAATGCATTCGCTATATACATATATATATACATACATACATACATACATACATACATACATACATACATAAAATGCTTTTCATGGGCAGCCCAATTTACAGCATACTGGAACAGTCACTTGAGAGGTGAATGACTATGAGTGACCTTGAGCAGTACCCCCAATTTAGGAAAGGGTACAACTTGCACAAAATATACATGCAAAAGTCTTGAAAGATGGAAAAATAAATATGATTAGATGTACATAGGGACCCTAAAACTCAGTCACTCAGCCTTATTAGGGTTGAGCCAATGCTGATACTTCCTATCTTGCTCGTCCTGCTTGGCCATAGAAAAGTACCCTTAAGGCATCATAGTCATTCTGCTTTGTTCCTCCAAACTGGCAAGGAAAACCAATGAATAGAAGACAACAAGTATCAACTTTACATCTATGATCAAGAGTTTGACAAGCTTACATACATTACACGTTACTTGAAAGTTATCGGAATATCACTTTTTTTCCTATTATCACTTGTCAATAGTTTTTTTAATATCACTATTAATATCTTTATTTAATACACTCACTAGAGTATAAAGAGGATTAGCTTTATCCTCTGAGAATTTATCTAATTCCCTTTTTAAAGTAATCAAAATTGACGACCAACCCTTGGAGTTTGAAAGTAGTACATTTCAGTTCCACGAATTGTATAAAGAATGTAAACAAGAGGCAATATTGAACCCAGTAATGTCACTACAACTCAACCAGCCATGAAAAACATAAGAACATGTTTATTAGATTCTTGCTCTGCCTTTATTTTTTTCAGTTCAAAGTGTTATATTTATTTATGCTCTTGCCTCCCATTTTTCACACAACCCCACAAGAATGACTGGCCTTAAGTCACCTAGCTGGCTTTCATGCCTAAGGAAGTACTAAAACTCATTCTTTCAGTTTTGATTTTTTCCCCTGCAGAAAAAAATAGAACCCTGAGCAAAGTTTCCACATAAGGAATTAGTTCACATTCCTTATTTACATGCATTCCTTACATAACTAATTCTTCCTACAAAGGGAAGCAAGAATTATTTTAAATAAAGTCTATCTGAACTTGATAACGTACACTCAGATTCACTGAAACTACTACTAGATAAACGTAGACTTGAAAACAGGCTAAATGATAACTGCATTTAAACATAAGCACTGATAACTTAAAACCATGAATTATTGAAGATCAGCAAAATCTTCGTTAACACACCAACAATTCAATGGGAATGAATTTAATTTTTTAAAAATTATCTGAAGGGGGAAATAGACTATCTGCTTGAAGAATACAAATCAGATAGAGATTGTTACATTACCTGAAAGAAATGCCTTCATCGTCCTTTAGTACACCATAATCCTTAGCAATTAGATGTTTTGTGTCAGAAACCAGAGGAATGCGCATACTGCCTAGTCCACCCTGTTTTTTGGGAGTGTTGATCCTTTAAGGAAAGTTCAAGGAATAATTCAAAAATTGGCATAGTTTTTCAAATAAATATTTTTAAAATGATCAATCACAACTGAAGCACAAATGTGCAAACATATAAAGTATTTTAGCAAGATAAAGCTTGCTGATGAAATCACTTCCCGGCAGTTGTTCATTTCAATTGCACCAATGTCTTCCAATCTGTACTTTTATCAAGTGTAAACCTCATTTAACTCAAAGGTTTGCTTTGAATAGAAACATACAGGTTTCTACCATTATCAGAAAAAGCTCTTTGACAAGATAAAAGCCCCAAACCCAAAATTCTTACCAGGCTAGATGGCAAAAGTGAGAATCAACAGACACACCAATCACCTCACAATTTATCTTCTTGAATTCATCAGAACGGTCACTGAATGAAATAATTTCAGTTGGGCAGACAAAGGTGAAATCAAGAGGATAGAAGAAGAATACAACGTATTTCCCTAGGAAGAAGTTGAAAAGGCAGTCAGTAGCATGTAAACATTTTCTTCACACTCAAATTGGTATAGTTACAACAAGATATAATTACTAAGGATGTGCATAAAATGGAAAGCATTTCAAAACCAAACCAATGTATTCTACAAGTTCTGCCAGAACCATTTTGGATTTGCCATGGGTTGGCTGAAAAAAATTCAGTGGTCATTCAAGGCCTTTGTTCTGTGTCCTTATACTTTCATTACCCTTGAGGAATTTCTGCCCTATATAAATGTATTAATCAGAACAAAGCAGCCTCAATACCATTCAGAATTTGGACCAAAATTTCCAAAAACATGCATTTTAAGTCAGCCACAGGTCATCCAAAAGCATGCAAGATATACTTTTTCACATCCCTAGTATTAAATTCTGTATTCCAAAATTCAAATATTAGAGCAATTTTGTGGCATCTCTGCAGATTTACTCATTGCCAAACAGCACAAAATATATCTGGTACAACTGAGAATGCTATACAATTATCAAAAGTTCTCCTTGCCGCTAAGTAGTCATGTTTGTGGGTGCTTCATATACAACTCTATAAAACAGGCACTTATACTTAAAGGTATGCAAATTTCAACACAAAAGTATCAAACTCCAGATAAGATAGCGTATTATTCCTTCACTAACCAATTATGTTCCATACTTATCAACTGCCAGCGTAATTCAACTATTGGCTTTCAGCTGTAGTAACTAAAAGACAAGTTAAAGCAGATGCTATCAATATAGTGCTCCCACACCCTTCAGTTCTGTTCTCTCAACATTCAAAAACAATCTAAAGCCATATTTCTGTAGTAATTTCTGTAGAGCCATGATGTGCTGAGGGCCACAATGTTGCCAAATAACAATCTGGATTTATTCAGTGGGCTTCCACTATCAATTAGATTCTTGGAAGCATCAGGTTCTTATTTCTCCATTGCCAAATAATATTTGGCTGAGTCATAATCAGCATAGCCTTTTTAACACTGAGCAGACTTTCCAATCATAATTAATATCAAATTAAAGGAGAACTGGATTGTTTTGGGGTTGTGTTTTTCCTGCCAAAGGCAGTAGAATATTGGCTCTCAGAACTGCTCTCCTAAACCCAGCCTTGAGACCAACTATATCAGGCAGAATTGTAAAGTAAACCATATTTAATCCTCTTCCTCATCTCTCTCTCTCTCTGTGTATGTATGTATGTATGTAAGTGTGTGTGTGTGTGTATATATATATGTATATAAAAACACAAAGTATATATATGATAAAAGAACCAATTGCTACAATTATCTCATTTCACTGGTGAGACAAGCATACCACTTCTTCCATATTACTTATAGGCAAACTGCCTACTATATTCAGCTGGCTAATTTAGGCTTCAAAAGTGGACACCTCGCCCATTATTTATTAGAACTATAATATATCCTGTTCAAAAGTTGACGTATCTCATATTCTGAACAGGATCTCAGCACTAAATATACACACCTGCCCCCAAAAGTTGTTCTTTTAGACCCCCATTCTAGAAGCAGTGAACTACTTACTTACAATACTGTAACATCCCAAATAGTCTTGTTTCTCATAGTTTAAATGTTGTTCCATGACCATGCGTAATGCATTTTGGTACAAACCAGTTGTGAGATGCTCAAACTATATTTTTATAACCTTAAATAGAATATTTCAGAAGCAAAGATCCTGGTTTTTTTGACCAAGATCCTATTTATCTACATAATGTTGTACAACATCACCTCTCCAATCCAACAAGCTTTATTAGACTTACCTTTGTAATCAGAAAGTTTAATATCTTTGAACTGCCCATCTGGCATTACTGCTGTGGCTTTGAAGTCTGGGGCTGGTTTCCCAATGAAAGCATTTCCTGATGACATTCTGACTGAAGTTTAAGACAAGAGAGAGAAATGATGAGCAAATGTTTTTCTGTCACCTGAAATGGCATTGATAATACAGCTGGCCAAACTATTCAGAACTTCAGAAATTTTAGCAGCTGAAATTTAAAAAGAAAAATGGTGATCTTAAAAAAATCATTCATGTTAAAATTCATCTATATACCAGCTACCCAAACTACAGATTAAATGCTTTTGTTAATACAGATTTTCCTGAATACAGGACAGCATTTTTTTCTACATTCATCACCATTAACTAGGGATGAGAGGAAACCATATATTTTAGCTGGCTTAATTCTTAAAATTGAATTTTAAATCATGCACATGGCCTAAAGTTCTTTATACAGTACATCCTTCTGCTAATCTTGGCTGCATAGATTTTACAATCCCTAATCTTATCAAGCACAAGCTTCTAGCATATTTACCACATATTTTGAGACCCAGTAAAAGCCAAGCATTGTAGAAAAAGTGTTTGCAGATTCTGCTAACAATACCAACTCAATTTATGTATTCGAGTCCTCATCTGTACCAAGTATAGAAAACCATTAAATCTACATTACCGTTGCCCAAAACTAACCCCTTCAACCTCCATAATACTCAGGTGCTGGCTCTATTGGCCAGGAAAGAAAATCTAATATATATAAATATTCCCAATGTTCCAAACCGTGGGGAATTAAGAACACAATTTGACATAATCCATTGTGTAACCAGCTTTTTATAAAAAGTTCACTGTGTACATTTGTGCAAGATAGCCATTACTTTCTGAAACAATTCTAAATATTGCTCAATTCGGCAAGTTTTTTTAAAATTTTAAAGGCATTCCTTAAACAATCCAAGTTCAGATGGATTTACTCTGGAGGAACAAATTTCGCTTCCCATTATGTAATCTCCAAAAATTGAAACCCTTGAAGAGGAAGTTAAGTTTATGAATTGGCTTTCACTATCCTACGGCTATTGTTATCTCTCAAATTCCAGGGAGTTCAATGACATTTTTTTTTTTTCCCTCCAATTCAGTTTGGAAAGATCGCAGCCTTTATCTCAGGATTTTTTTTATTTTATTTTTTTTACCCTTCACTGCAAGCAGGAACGAACTTGCACATCGCGCTGACGTCCGAACTGCTGAAATGTTAACGTACCCAGCAAGTAAAAACAGGCTCGGTTAAAACTAAAACCAACCAACTCTGGATCTTCAACGAGAGCACAAATCAGATCAAAACGCCCAGCAACCCTCCCCAAGGAGCTCCAACCAGCCCGAGTCCTCCGCTTCTCGCCAGAGCAGCCCAGCGTCTCTGCGAAGGAAACTCGCCTTTAACGGTCTTCCCGGTTTAAATATAGTTCACTGGAAAAAACTCCAGCTGATTTCAACCGCAACATCGTTACAAAAAATGCAAAACCTTTTCGAGGTGGCAATGGAATTCAATAATCTAAGACGCGGCGCGGTCCGTGGCCCCAAAACCGTGCAGGTAACTGTCTTTTTGGGGTTTCAACCGGGTTTTTTTCTCTCCTCCGCCCCCGCCTCGTTAAGCCAAGAAAGAGGCACCTGCTGCGAGAAAGCCAACAAAAACTTCCAGCTATTCAACAGCTAAAGTGAAACCCATCGCTTTCATTATTTTTGTAGTGTGTGTATAATGTATATTATATATATATATATATATACACAAACATACATAACATACATGCACACACACACATATAAATATATATATGTGTGTATATATATATATATATATATGTGTGTGTGTGTATATAGTGTGTGTGTATATATATATATATATGCGTGTGTGTATATATATATGTGTGTGTGTGTGTGTGTATGTGTATATATATATATATGTGTGTGTATATATATATATATGTGTGTGTGTGTGTGTGTATATATATATATATGTGTGTGTGTATATATATATGTGTGTGTGTGTGTATTATATATATATACACACATACACACACACACACATATATATATATCCACAAATCCATCCGCGGCTATAAAAGGGAACCTCCCGCCTCCCCGGCTCTCAACCAGCTCCAGTTACCTCCAGCGAATCGGGAAGAAAAGCCCTGCGCAGAGCTCGACCGCTACAAGCTGGAAAGGAAGCGCCCAGAGTGACCTGCTTTTATCCCGTCCGACATCTCGCGATAGGAGTGACGCAAAGCCGGGGGTCCTATCGGCTGGCTCTTTTTCTCCCGCTCTCTTCCCGCCCATTGCTCGGAGCTGCAGCGCCAGCATGACTTTGCAAGTTTGCTCTTGCGCCGCCCTGGCCCCGCGTGGAGGGCTGCCTGGCCGAGCGTCAGATTAAAATGCGGAGTGATGGGAGGATAGACGGAATGAATAGAATTTAGGGCCGGCTTTTGGTGCTTTTTTTTTTTCCCCTGCGTGGGGAACCCTTCCCCCTCCCCGTTGTTCTTTCGGCACCCTGATCAAATATTACTAATAGGGCTCATTACAACGTTGCTAAGTCATCAGATGCCCCTGCGTTGATGAAACCCTGTTGTGTAAATCAGTGTACATCAAGATGCACAGTCATGAGGAATCGGCCTTTTCCGAGATAAAAAGGGACATTTGTTCCACACATCAGAGCGTGCTTTCTTTCAAAAGGCAACTGGACTTCCTTGTTTTGCTCGCTTTTTCAGCTCTGACTGAATGGTGGAGAATGGAAGGATTTATATTCCTTGCAGTCAGGTGGTCCTTCGCCCCCTTGCTGAGAACAGTTGAGGTCACCTGGTCGCTCCACCATTCGGTCAGAACTGAACAAGCTTCTTGGATGAAAAACAAAAGGTCTTCTAGCAAAACAGGGAAGTCCGATTGCCTTTTGAAAGCACCTTTGGGACAACCATGACTGGAGTGAATGAGAATCTCCATAGATATTACACATCAGTCATTCTTACCCTGGTTTATTGTTCAGCATCTCATAATTGTGTTTTAAGACCTAAGACAATTTGGCCAGTTCGGGTGATAATGCTATCTTGAAAAGTATTTTACTAACATAACCAAACCTAGGTTGCACAGTGTGCTAGCAGGGATCGCACAACACATACAAACTGGCAATTATATTTAACCTTGAACCGTTAAAACGGTATACAAAACTTAAGTTGCTTAACCAATTGTAGTAGCCAGATTCACATGTAGCAAGCAATCTGTCTCTGGTGTCTTTTATCCTTTACGTGGTGGGAAAATGGACTATAACAGAGGTGGTATTCAGCAGGTTCTGACCAGTTCTGGAGAACCAGAAATTTTGAGTAATTCGAAGAACCGGCAAATACCACCTCTGATTAGAGATACTACAGTATTCTTCCACTGCAACGCCCACAGAACCGGTAGTAAAAAAAATTGAATCTCACCACTGGACTGTAAGTATGGACTTGGAAAAGCTCAGCACAGTGAAGGATGAAATAAATTGACTATAGGTTAACATCTTAGACACTGGAGAATTGAAAAGAATTGGAATTCACACTTTCAGTCAGAAGACCATTCTATGTACTACTTGGAAAAGCAAGAAATAAATGATACTGCTTTCATAATTGGAAAAAATCTAGAAAAGACAATATTTTAGTACCATGCAATCAGTGACTGAATAATGTCAATTGGACTTCTCAGAAACCGTTTGATATGACAGTTATTGAAGTTTATGCTTCAAATTCTGATGCAAAAGAGGAGGGGTTGATGAGTATTATGATCAAGTTCAATCTGAAATTGACAGAATATGCAAGTTTATGTTCTTTGTGACAGAGACTGATATTCCAAGATAGGGAAATATAAAATATAATTAGATTGTATGGCCTAGGAAACAGAAATTAACTAGGAGAATGACATACCAGATTTTGTCAGTCCAGTTATTTCTTCATTGCTAACATAATTTATTTATTGCTAAGAATCAAAATGAAACCTAACTAAAGGTAGTCCTTCATTTATGACAATAACTGGGACTGGAAATCCAGTTATGTTTACAGTCATAAGTGGAGGTGACCTGTTAGTGAAAGTAATTTTCAAACCTTTCCCACAGCAGTTGTTAAACAAACACCGTGGCCATTAAGCAAACCCATTTGTTGTAGCTTGAAAAGTATCTTGAAACTTTTGTTGTAAAATGCAACACTTAAGCAACAGTATAGTCATATAATGTCTTCACTGAACTATACAAGTTAAGATATCAATTAATCAGGGCACAGCCATAAATTCAAATGTTGGATATGTAGAAAAGGTCTATGGAAGATTCTCCCCAGGATATTGGGTCTCTACTAGTATTTAAAAAATGATAAAATTGTATCTTCTTTTACCAATATTTTAGTGTTTGTCTTAAGTAATTTTTATTTTTAATTGCATTGATATGGATTTTTATATTTTATTTGCTGTTTATAAGTTGTCTTAAGTTTCAATATAAACAGAAGAGTGCATACCAATATGTACATTCCACATACATTCAATAAAAACTAGTAAGCTATACAACATGGTTTACAAACCAAAATGGGTAGCACACTAAAGTTTTTTTTTTACTGCTGAATTAAATTGCAATATCCTGATCTTAAGGCCCTGTCACACTGCCCAACGGATGCAAAATGTTAGTAAAAAGGACACAACGGACGAGAAAAATGTTCCATCCGTTGTTATCCGCTCTCAGAAGAGGCGAAAATTTGCATAACGGGAGCGGATAACACGGAAAGGAACGGACGCGGGGAGGACGCAGAGCGGATGGAAAATGGATGCGGAACGGAAGCCTAGCGGATGGGAGCGGATGGCACATCCGCTAGGCTTCCGGGGGACCTCAGCAAAGCAGACGCAGAACGGATACAGCGGATGCACAGCGGATGCCAAGCAGATGAAGCGGATGCAGAGCGGAAGCCTAGCGGATGCCGAGCGTTAATTGCGCATGCGGGGAGGATGCATTGCATAAGCCCCCCGGATATAAGGGAAGCAGCTTGGAAGCAGGTCACCATTCAGAGGAAAGACCTGCTGCCGGATGGATTGACAGCCTTGCCTGCCCTGCCTGTATGCCTGCCTGCCAGCCTTGGTGCCTGCCTCCCTGCCAGCCTTCCTGCAGCCTTCCTGCCAGCCTTGCTGCCTGCCTTCCTGCCAGCCTTGGTTCATGTCTGCCTGCCAGCCTTGGTGCCTGCCTACCTGCAAGCCTTCCTGCCAGCCTTGGTGCCTGCCTCCCTGCCAGCCTTCCTGACAGCCTTGGTGCCTGCCTGCCTTCCAGCCTGCCTGCCAGCCTTCCTGCCAGCCTTGGTGCCTGCCTGCCTGCCAGCCTTCCTGCCAGCCTTGGTGCCTGCCTCCCTGCCAGCCTTCCTGCCAGCCTTGGTGCCTGCCTCCCTGCCAGTCTTCCTGCCAGCCTTGGTTCCTGCCAGCCTCCCTGCCAGCCAGCAATCCCACAACCATGCGGAAACACAGCAAGCCTCAGCCATCTGCTGCCAGCCCTTGCAAGAGGGACAGGGCTACCATCCCTTCCCCTGGCCCTCACTCTGGTTCTGCTGGGGCTTCTGCAGCACGGGCTCGCTCTTCTGGGGCTGGGGCTTCTGCTGCTTCTGCTTCTGGAGGAGCTGATGACAAGCACTCCAGCACCAGCCATCTCCACAGCACCTGGACCCTTCACCCCTGAGACTGAGAGACCAAGAGGAGTGCCAGAGACTCATTTTTGTTTTATAGCTTGTTGTTAATAAAGTCTATTTTTGATTCACACACTTGCTTCATTTCTTTCTTTTAATAAAGTCTTGCTAGAAACTTTTAGAAATGGTTTAAGCCTTTGCATGCTTGTGAGATGGGTTAAGATAGCAGTGGGATGGGTTGAGATACCTGTGGGATGGGCAGGGATACCTTTGGAATGGGTAATATCTGTGGGATAGATAAACCTCCAGTGCAAGCATAGTGGGACTGGATGGTCCACCCTCCCTGGTGCCCTTTATTGGCCCTTTATTATCAATAACAATGTCATCAATCATCCACACGTGTCAACATAAACACAACTCTTTATTAAATGCCCTGTTCATTGTAGGCCCACCCAACATACATGGCACAATCTCATCCGTGTGATGAGACAGGCTGAAGGAAGCATCCATTAAGCATCTACCATCCTGTCTTGTCACTCCACTGCTCCAGCTGGGGAGTTGCACCATTGCCTCAGGAGGTTGCGCTGCTTCTTCGCTTCATGTGAGGCTCTGTTGGGGCCTTGCACATCCTGAGTGTGGATCAGGTTTCACCCTTACCTCCATTCCCCAGGCTTCATGTCCCCATTGCTTGCTGGAGGTCCACGAGCCTGTTCTGCAAGACTGGGTAGCGGGTGCGCATGAGATTGTGCAGGATGCAGCAAGCTTCCATGATCCTCCTCATGGTCTCTGGGCGATGCTGCATGGTGGTGAGAAGTACCTGGAACCTGTTGGCCAGGATGCCAAAGGCGTTCTCCACCACCCGCCTTGCCCTGGACAGCCTGTAGTTGAAGATCCTCTCTTCACGGGTGAGGAGTCTGGAGTGTAGGGCTTCATGAGGTAGGTTGTGAGGGAGAAGGCGTCATCCCCTACGATGAAGTAGGGCACATCTTGCGTGTCGTTGGGCAGGGGGTCTGGATTTGGGAAGTCCACGATGAGGTTGTGTTCCAGCCCACCCTTGAGGTCACTTGCGTTGTATACCTGGGCATCTGAAGATGAGCCATTGCCTGAAGCATCGATGTACATGAACTTGTTGTCACCATCGAACATGGCGAAGAGGATGATGCTGAAGAAGCCCTTGCAGTTGTGATAAGAGGACTCTGAGTTGGCTGGCGCTTTGCAGGCCACGTGCTTGCCATCGATGGCTCCAATGGTGTGGGGGAAGTTCCACTTCTGATACCACTGCTCTGCAACTTTCTTCCATCCTTCTTCAGTGGAGGGGCACTGGAGGAGCTCCTCCAGGTATTCTTCGATGATGACCTGCACCACTTCTCTGACCACAATGCTGATGCTGTTGTATGGCACCCTCCAGCCGTACTGCATGCTCCTGTAGGTGGTCCCTGAGGCCAGGTGGCGCAGAGTGAGTGCCACCCTGAGCCCAGGTTCCAGGCTGGGCCGGAAGTTGGTGTTTGCCTTGGTCAACCTGGGTGTCAGCCACTGCACAACTTCATCAAACATGGCTGGAGGCATCCTCATGAAGTTCTGGAATGCCCGAGGGTCTTCGTTCCTCAGCTCCACCATCAGCTTGTTGTACAGTCCATCCTCTGCTCTTCTGGCGAACCATCTTCGTACCCAGACGCTTCTTGGCCGCCTCCTTTTCTTCCCGTAGTAGAGTTCACAGAGCCTGTAGGTGGCTTCGCACTGTTGCAGAAGGATGGTGGCTGCCAAAAGGACTTTGTTACGATCCACGGTGGACATGACTGGATGCTGTGGAAGAGGAAGAGTCAGATGAAGGCTGCAGAGGTCTGCACCGCAGGGCTGCTGTTCTGAAAGTGAGATCCAGGTGAGTTGCTCCCCCTTTTTATAGGCAGTATAGGTGTCCCTTTGCATCCTCTAGGCATCCTCTAGACATCCTTAATATCCGAGATAGGTCCCCTCTGCGAAGGTTTTTTCCATTTTAAATGCTTTGTTTCCGTGCTGCATCCGCTAGGCATCCGTTCTGCATCCGTTCTGCATCCGTTCCGCTTCCTCCCTGCATCCGAGCGGATGTGAGTTGCGCGGATGCGTAGTGGATGCCTAGAGGATAAAGCGGATGCGTAACGGATGCAGAACGGATGCCTAGCGGATGCCTAGCGGATGCAGAACGGACGAATTGGTTACATTTTCCGCACAAAAGTTTTGAGCAGCTCAAAACTTTCTGAGTGGATGAAACGTCCATAAACGGATGCTGGATGGATAGAGAGGAAGCAAAACGGAGGCAGTGAGTACAGAACGGATACATCGCGTTAACCAACGGATGGCAAGCTTTTTTGTCTGTTTTACATCCTCTTTGCATCCGTTGGTACAGTGTGACAGGGGCTTTAAGTTAGTATAAAATTATGCTACTATAAATATAACATTCCTACTGCTAATTCCTATCTGACATTCAAACATGCCTTTGTTTGGGCATGTTTCTGAACTATGGCATTCTGGTTTTGTATATAATATGCAATGCAGTTAGTTTGATTCTCTGAATTTGTGATCTATTTCTAAGCATCACCAATCAGTCCAAAACTGGAGGGACTGGTGTACGTTTGGACAGGTGACTTCACCCACTCCTGCCTCTGTGTAGCAAAACAAAAGAACTAGGATCTTCTTGTCAAATTCACAAGTTTCCTGAACTGTTTAGTAAGACTGTGGAGGTGTACAGCTTTGAACAAAGTCAAGGTTTGGGGGTTGCGGAACAGCTCTTCAGCAGGCTTGTTTGGATTAGGTGTTCCAAACCACTGTTTCTCCTGTTTTCAGAGCGTACCAGCCTTTGAAAACCCAGCAGCTCCCCAGCTCTTTCTGTGAGAAAGAGTGGTGGTATAGAAAAGTGTCTGGATCCCAGATGGAAGAAATATCCATATCAGCCTGCAGTGGCTAATAGACCCTCAGTTAATCCAATCCCATATGATTTATCTGAGAGTATTACCAACTGTCTGAGGAATCAAGTCTGTCAGATTTGACACACATGGGAACTGCTACTGGGTACTCTTAGCCTAAGAAAACACTACTTTTAATAACAATATAGCAAATAATGATGTATGTTTGTCTCATGCATTAGATAAAGACAAAATGAAGGTAGCACCTTCATTAAATGTATGTGGAGGAAGATCCTAAGCCAAAACTTTCATGATTTCCATACTTCTGCTTCAGCTCATATTACAGTTAGACTTCCCAATCTGCATATTTACTATTGAAATTTTATTTGTTTCATTTTATGTGTAAGCTATTACAAGCACAATTATTAAATAAACAGAAAATTGGTTGTTGCTATCAACCATTGAGTCATGCAATGAAAAAAAGAATGTTGACATATTTTTTTACTACATGAAAACCTACAACCCTTTTTACTCCAACATCTTAGCTAGATTCATACAATGCTGAGTTATTAATATTTAATATTCATTATATTTCATGATGAAATATAATAAATATTATATTCATTATATTTCATTATATAGGCCACAATTTTCTACATTGACATTTTGTATTAAATTAAACCAAAAACTACTTTAATATGCTTCATCTATCTAGCTATTAATAAGTATGATTTCAACATGCCATTTCTCTCTTCCCTCTGACTTCCTTTTTAAACCATCCTGTCAAATAGTTTTGAGAATCCAAATTCTTGAATATTTTTTTATGATTGTGAGTAGATCTAAGGAAAATAGGTTTACTGTAGAATTTGAACTTTTTCACCCTATGTAATGGAATTCAGTTTATGTTAAATTACCAGTATTATTGACAAGTTAGATACCTGGATTTACATGATACATAAGGTCATCTATACAACTATGTTTTAGCTTAATGAATTGTATGCCATCCTTATGTTTGTTATGGTTCAGTGTGTGAAGTTTTTTTGATACCGTAGTGGAAGAGATCACCCGGCGGGAACTGGCAGAGTTTCGACCACCCGCCTAGGTGATTGGACCTCGCATCGGTTAAGAAGAACCACACGGACACAATGAATCTTCTTGATGAGAGCGCCCAGAGAACTGGTCACGTTCTCTTTTATTGAGTAGTTTTAGAGACAAGGATGTGTATTGGATTAGAGACAAGGATGTGTATTGGAGTTTATTTGTTCCTGCCAGTTCCTTTTGCCTAATATGGAGTTGTTTATTGCCTTCAGTCTTTTTCAGGTATGATTCATTTTCTGCTACGTGACTATGCACAGGAGTACCTTTAGATACTGCAACATCAGTGTGCCATGAGAATCCAGTAAACTGAGAAAATCATGGTTAAATATTCCATGGTAAACCATATGTGCAAATGCATGTGTTATTTGTCTCTCAGATTCAATCTGAGTGAATTACTGGTACCAGAGGTTTATTCTTCCAAGCTTTTGGAGCCCAACCTCATGGAACTTATCTTTCCAGAAAGTGTGCATCAGGCTGTCCTACACGTTATATTTATATTGCACCTGGTTTATTTTTTCTATAAATGATGCAATTCAAAAATTATGTGTTTAACGATACTTGAATCCATTTTTGTTCTAGCATCCATCAGTGGGGTTAGTTTAGGGTTCAGTGTGGCATGAACACTCTGAAGTACTTATTTTTTCTGTATTTTTTTTTCTTACTTGTTCTTCAATTTATTTTCCTACTCAACTTTTCTTTCCCTTGGGTCATGTCTCATTTGCTGTTATCGTAACAGGTATGTAACGCTGAGGTATAATAATGTGGAAGGCAAACTGGGATTTGCTTCTCTACATTTCAGAATTATGGATTTGAGCCAAATCCATGGAGCAATTGTGATGGTAGACTGAGAGTACAATAATAAATCATTTCAGAAACAAACACCTGCCCAAATCCCAGTTGCCTTTATGATTCTTCCAGTATTTCCATAAACATACACAGACAAATTCAGTCAATGGTGGAAATATTATGACAAAATATCTTGTTACTGAAACAGCAGTGGAATAAAAAAAATGGATTAACATTAAACAAGTCAGGAGGCTGAACAAGCTATATAGTGTATTCTTGGAGTTTACATAAAAATAAGATGTATGACATGAAGTGATTCTTCATTCCAAATAAGTACACACAGGAGTTGAAAAAAGTAATACTGTTGGAAGCAAGTTGAAATGCTTTTCCCCTGATTCAGCAACTCTTCCTATGGATTCTGTTGCAATATTTAAGTTTCTGGAAATAAGCTATTTTAAAAATACAACACAGAATATGTTGCCTGATCTTTTGGGGTTAATGTTTAACTTTAATATAAATTTTATAATTGCAAAAATGAAAGAGATGCATTAATCTATAGCAATTAATTTCAAAGTCCAGCTACACTGTGCTAAGAAGTATGTGAAATATTGCCACATTCCTAGGTGCATGCACTCACACTAAGCAATAATTTACTAAAGCCCTGGTCCCACTGCACTTACGGATGCAAAGAGGACATAAAACATTAAAAAAAGCTTGCCATCCATTGGAAAATGCTATGCATCCGTTGTGTACTCACTGCAAACGTGTTTCATACACTCTGTATCTCGAGCATCCGTCCACTGAGATTTCATCTGCGCAAGAAGTTTTGAGCTGCACAAAACTTTGTGAGCAGATGAACTTTCCGCCACGTACGATCTACATCCGCGACATATACGGGCAACAAACGTTCTATGTCCGTTATCGTCCGCTAAACGTCCGCTGTATCCTCTCTGCATCCTCTGGCCATCCTCTCAACTCACATCCGCTGCAGCTGAAAACGGAAAGAGGGAGGAAACAAAAGGTACACGGAACGTCTACACAGCGTTAGTAGCACGGAAATAGAAAGAATGTAAGATGATGCATCTCTATATAAAGGATTAAAACAGACAAAACGTTTGTATCTGGGATGTATCTCATATATTTAGGATGTCTTCAGTATGTCTAGAGTAGCGGACTACCGATATTTCCTATAAAAAGGGAGAGAAAATCATCTGGATCTCAGTATGAGTCCAGCAGCCGTGGTGTACAGACCTCTTCACCCTTGGTCTTGGTCTTCCACATCATCAATTGTTCTCCACCATGGATCATGACACAGTCTGCATGATAGCTGTGCTCATTCATCACCAGAACCAAAACCTGTTCAGACTGTTTCACCTTTTATACAGAAGGAGAAGAAGGAGATGTCCAAGAGCTGTGTGGGTCCGAGGATGGATCGGGAGAAGAATGGAGTTTGGACTGTATGACCAGTTGATGGTGGAGCTGAGGAATGAAGACACTCATGCATTCCAGCACTTCATGAGAATGCCACCAGCCATGTTTGACGAACTTGTACAGCGTCTGAGACCCAGGTTGACCAAGCCTAGCACCAACTTCCGTCCCAACCTGGACCCCAGACTGAAGGTGGCACTGACTCTGCAGCACCTGGCCTCTGGAAACACATACAGAAACATGCAGTATGCGTGGAGGGTGCCACACAACAGCATCAGCAAAGTGGTCAGAGAAGTGGTGCAGGCAATCATTGAAGAATACATGGAGGAGCTCCCCAAGTGCCCCACCACTGAACAAGGCTAGAGGAAACTTGCAGAAGAGTGGTATCAGAGGTGGAACTGTCCCCACACCGTTGGAGCCATAGATGGGAAGCATGTGGCCTGCAAAGCTCCAGCCAACTCAGGGTCCACTTATTACAACTACAAGGGCTTCTTCAGTATCATCCTCTTTGCCATGGTTGATGTTGACTACAAGTTCATGTACATTGATGCTTCAGGCAATGGGTCAGCTTCAGATGCCCAGATATACAACACCAGTGACCTCAAGGATGGGCTGGAACGCAACCTCATCGTGGGTTTTCCAGATCCAGACCCCCTACCCAACGACACACAAGATGAGCCCTACTTCATTGTGGGGGATGACACCTTCTCCCTCAGAACCTACCTCATGAAGCCATACACTTCCAGATACCTCACCCGTGAAGAGAGGATCTTCAACTACAGGCTGTCCAGGGCAAGGCGGGTGGTGGAGAACGCCTTTGGCATCCTGGCCAACAGGTTCCAGATACTTCTCACCACCATGCAGCATGAGGCACATACTGTGAGGAGCATCGTGGAAGCTTGCTGCATCCTGCACAATCTCATGCGCACCCGCTACCCAGTGTTGCAGAACAGGCTCATGGACCGTCAACAAGGGAATGGGGACATGGAGTCTGGTGAATGGAGGCAAGGACGAAACCTGATAGACACTGTGGATGTACAAGGCCCCAACAGAGCTTCACGTGAAGGGAAGAAGCAGCGCAACCTACTGAGTGGAGTGGCAAGACAGGATGATAGATGATTAATGGATGCTTCCTTGAGCCTGTCACATGACACTGATGATATTGTGCCATGTATGTTGAGTGGTCCTACAATGAATAATGGCATGTTAATGCCCAATTAATAGGCATTAATAAAGAGCTTTGTTTATTTTAAAATGTGTTGATCAATGAATAAATTGTTATTGATAAAAAAGGTCCATATGTGTGGCAGCTGGGATGGTGGACCATACAGTCCCACTATGCTTGCACTGGAGGTTTGAACCCACAACTATCCTTATCTATCACACAAGCATGCAAAGGCTTAACCATTTTTTCAAAGTTTTCACCAACACTTTATTAAGTAAAAAAAAAATGAACCAAGTGTCTTAAGCAAAGATAACCTTTATTAACTTTCTTAGGTAAACTTTATGACTTTATTAAATTAGCAAAATGAATCAAGTAAACTGTATTAAGTGTGTTAAGCAAAGATAACCTTTATTAACTTTCTTAGGTAAACTTTATGACTTTATTAAAAAAGCAAAATGAACCAAGTAAAGTGTCTTAAGCAAAGATAAACTTAACAAGTAAACAACTCAGTCTCTGACACTATTCTCAGTCACTCTGAGTCATGTCCATGGTCTCAGCTGTTAATCGGGTAGGGATTGTGGAGGTGGCTGTGGCTTGAGTGCTGGTCTGAGGCACCATTGTGGTGCTTGGCCCCGAGGGTACAACGGGATGGCGTGTTCAGGAAGCTGTCCGAGAGCTGACTCAGTCCTGTGAGGTTGAGAGGCCCCTCATCAAGGACTTGAGATGTCAGGCCCAACACTGATGACAGATTGTCCATTGACAGGCTTGGCTGTGGGGTGGAGGAAGGAGGAGTGTAGTGGGGCTGTCTGGTCTGCAGCTGGGTGAGGAGTGGCATCTGTGGCGTGCGATGAACCTGGGCCTGGACTGGGAAGGTCTGTTTTTGCTGTGGGAAGTCCTGGTAGTCGTAGCCTTGGTAGGTAAGGGACTGTTGAAAGCCGTGGAAGGGCTGTGACGTCGCCTGGGGTGGAGGAGCAGACCTGGACTGGGTAGGAGCAGCTTCAGCTGGGCCTTGAGGGTTGTGCAGAACTGCTGTGATCTTCTGCTTCATTACCTGGTACTCGGCCTTGGGAAGGTTCCTCAGGGTCTGGCTCACGTAGGTGATGAAGGTGTTCCGGCCTGAGGATGCTCTGTCCAAGAGGACCAGCTGAGAGAGAAGTTCTGTGCTGGTCTTCATTGTGTCCCTGATCTCCAACAGCACACTGTGGTCCTGGCCCTCCAGTCTGCCTCTCTGCCTGCATCCTCTGGAGCTGGGGGTGGGGGTGGGTTGGCCTCTGGTGGCTGCTGCTTCTTCCTCCATTTGTGACAGCAGGGCATCATCCTCCATGGGATCCTCCAAGTCCACCGGCATGGGGAGTGCAGCTGTCGGGGGGGACTCTGCTGTGGGGCCCTCTGAAGACACCTGCCTGGACAGGGTAGGTGGCTCCTGGCTGGAAGAGGACTGGCTGTCTGTGGGCTGTCTTAGGGAGAGGGGTCTCAGAGGGGCTGCTCCTCGGTGGCGGATCTCACCCTCCAGGAAACTGCACTTGACTATGACATACATCTCCCGGTCAGTGAGCTTGACAGCGGCTGCCCAGATTTCTTGAGGTGTATCTTGCCATACCAGGTGTGCATGTGCTTCCACCATCCTAGGAGTACTTCTGCAGTGTACCCCAGGCTCTCTGCCTTGTCTCTCCAAGCTGCCTGCTTCTTCTTGGTGTCGCGATAGAGTCTGTGGCCCTTTCTCCAGAGGTACTCGTTCTCCCTCAGCCATTCCAGCACCTCATCCTCATGCTCCTCGGAAACGGTGTACTGTTTCCTCTCTCCCTTCTCCTTCCCTTGCCTCTTCCTCCCTCTGGCAGGGCCTTCAGCAGGGCCTTCAGGGGCTTGAGCAGCAGAGCCTTGAGCAGCAGGGCTTTGAGGGCCTTGGGGCTGGTCCACCACAGCAGCAGCAGCAGCAGGTTCAAAGTCAGTGCCAGGGGGTGGGATGCTGGTTCTGTCCTTCTTGCCAGGGCTGGAACGAGTAGGCACCGGCTTCCTCTTCTTGCCTGGCTGACAAACCATGGTGTTCCTGCTAGATGTATGTGGCAGCACGTCTTTCCCCTGTATGCTGACTGCATGCGTGCTGCATCCTTTTATATCCATGGAGCTGATGCAATTCATACTCCCCGCACGTGCAGTGAACTTTGCATCCGATATACATCCACTATGCATCCGCTTTGCTTCCTATAGGTGTCCGTGATGCATCCGCTTCATCTGCTCTGCATCCACCCCTTCCGCTATGTATCCGCTTTGAAATTCTCCCCCGGAACCCCTTCGGAGGTGTCATCCGCTTCCATCCGCTGTCATCCGCTAGGCTTCCTATGAACATCCGCTTAACATCCCCGCTACATACTACCCACGTTCGTTCTTTTCCATTCTTTTCCGTTCTGTTTATGAAAATTTTTGCCACTTTTTGGAGCGGATGACAACGGATGGAGCCACCCCCGAAATTTTGCTCGTCCGCTGTGTCCTTTATGCATACATTTTGCGTCCGTCAGCCAGTGGGACCTAGCCTTTAACTGTAGTGAATAAACCACAA
This sequence comes from Laticauda colubrina, assembly GCA_015471245.1. Taxonomy (NCBI): domain Eukaryota; kingdom Metazoa; phylum Chordata; class Lepidosauria; order Squamata; family Elapidae; genus Laticauda; species Laticauda colubrina. The sequence continues at coordinate 47,283,764 of BLBF01000020.1, forward strand.
CTGACTGCACAAACTGAGTCCAAATGCAATGATAATATGATAAACAAATAATATTACTGTTCATTACCTATATTGTGAAAATAAAACCAAAATAAAGATTTACAAAACAAATGTTTCCTATCATTAAGAATATACAAATTCTTCCATTCCCAGAATGCTCCACTTTTCCCTTATGGGCTAATCTGAACATTTTGGGATAATTTGTCCACTTCCATAAAAACAGTGCATGGTAATCTGGATGCGGTTGTCCCCATTTCTTCATTCTACTCCAGAAAAGTGATGCGGTGAAGCATTATTAAAATATTGTCTAGACAGATCATAAAGGTTTGAACATAAATAATATTGGCTATCCAGTTTGGTGTGTAGCAGTTAAAGGACTGGAGAGATCAAGATTAATTCAGCCACTAATTATGAAGTTAGGCTATTGGTTTCAACTCCAAGCTTGGCAATTTGGTTGCAAACATTTCATCACATTCAAAGGCATTGTCAGTGCATTCAGACAACTCAAAACACACTGATGATGTCTCCTCAAATGTTTGCAACCAAATTGCTAAGCTTGGAGCTCAAACCAACAGCCTAACTACCAACCCCAGCTGCTAATATTCAAACATACTAATTATGAAGTTATTTGGAATTTTTTTCATGGCCATAATAATAAACAATGTACCAGGCAACTGAGCAATCCATGAATATCATCATTTTTTCTTCCATTCCACACCTCACATTTTGTGTCTAACCATCAGCAAATGCTGTAATAGTATATTGAAATAATAGCTGTAAGACTATATCTGAATAGCTGTAAGACTATATCTGAAGACCCCAAAGGGGCAACAGTTTTTCTACATTTGATGATTGGTAATTTAAACAAGCTTTATTCATTTAAAAATATTTATGGTTTATTATTTAGCATGTTGTAAGAACTCAGTTGAGAATAACTGAACTCTACCATGATGTGTAAGTCACTCCCAGTCATGAACCTGAGTTTGTGCATGATTGCCTGTTCCAATAAAAATACTTAAATAGATAAGTTGTAAAATAATGACTGAACATTTTTATAAAATCAGTGATTGTGTTCATATAAAATGCTAGCTGATGGCTAACTTCCCTTTACTTAATTTAATTGACTGTGTTTATAGAACATACTTAATTGTTAAGTCCACAGGATGAGTTTGCATAACATGCTAAACTATAAAATGTGATTAGGGGTCGCTAATCTCTGTGATGCCTTTGTTGTGCAAACAAAATCACATTTTTTAAAATGAAGAATATAGAACACAGAAACAAAGGGCTCAGAGGTTTTTTAGTTCCAGTGAAATGGTTGTCTAGTCTATTTTTGAAAACCTCCAGTGATGGAGGGCCCACAATTCTGAGAGGCAAGCTATTACACTATTGTTCTCACTGTCAGAAAATTTCTCCTTACTTCTAGGTTGAATCTCTCTTTAGCAAACTTCTACCCATTGCATCTTGCCCAGCGTTCAGGTGCTTTGGAGAATAAGGCATTCCGTTCTTCTCTGTGATAGCCCCTCACCTCATTCCTAAGAGGTCTGTAAGGGGTGTGCATAAGCGCACCAACGTGCCTACTACCCCTGTCTTGATGTTCCCTTTTATTCATATCTATTTCATGTATTAATAATCATCTTTATGCTTATATACATTATCAAATGCATGCTTGAGAAACTATAAATCAATAAATGAATGAATGAATGAATGAATGAAGTATTGCAAGAGGGGCTAGATATACTTGAATCCCTCAACCGGTTCATCATGCGATTTATAGCCACTATTCTGCACTCTTTTTAAAGTCTCAGCATCTTTTTGGTGTCGTGGTGACCAGAACTTCATATCAGCTTATTATACAACAAACGTGCCCAAAAGCCGATCAAGCAACCGGAGTTTTTCTTCAATCAATTGCGCGGCCAGGGTCTCAGGGAATTGGGTTTCTGCTGCTGCCGGTAACTTGCAAAATAAGGGAAATACGGTGCCCCGCCAGCTCACGTGGCTTGGAAAAGTCAGAAAGACGCAGGGATGCTCGGTTCAATTTCAAACCCGGAAACGGAAGCATTAAAGCCAGAGGCGACGGGTGGTTTGTTTTTGTTTTAACTTTCTTTTGAATTCCAGAGAAGGGAACGAGCTGGAGAACTCGAAGTGGTGCGCGGTGAGTGACTTTCCCGAAGCTAATCTCCTTTTTGTCTTGATTGACGTCAGTCAGTCTGGTTTGTGCAGAGTCAGGGGGTGGGGATGAAACGTGTGTCTGAACGGGCGGGTATGGAGGGGAATGTCCAATCCAGGTGACCGGGAAAGAATCAAATGCAACGGGGAACATTGAGAGAATATTAGAAAATTAATCACAATGCTTGAAATTTGTATTTCAAACTGCAGGTTTAGTCGTATGCCTTCGTGTAAATTTTACTTTTTCCAAGTAAAGTGTGTAAGATAGCCATAGCGCTTAGACTTGTATAACTGCTTCACAGTGCTTTACAGCCCTCTCCAAGCGGTTTACAGGGTCATTTTTTTTTTTTTTTTTGGCCCCCCAAAATCTGGGTCCTCATTTTACCCACCTGGGAAGGGATGGAAGGCTGAGTCCTATCCATATTTTCTTGGACACCATTTAGGTGGTAGGATTTATTTCTGAGGCTATGTCACATTTCTGGCTGGACCAGGTGCAGTTATGATAAGCTAATGACTTTGTTCCCAAGAACATTAAAAAAAAAAACAACCCTTGAAAATATTTAATACTGATTACAATCAGATTTATTGTTCTCTCTTCATAGTTTGTCTTTTTGCTGATGTGTGCTGTATATTACAGAGCATTTCCTTGTACAAAAATAACAGGAAACTGCTTTTATAACAGCTGTATAGAATTTCAGTATGTGCAGCATACCACATATACATATACCACATATGCAACATACTACACATTATCATTCTCTCTCTCTCTACACACACACACACACACACACACACACACGGGAGGGGGGGAGAGACACAGAGAGAGAATTGTAGGCTGCAGTTATAGAAGTTGAGAGTGCAGAAGTCGGCGCCATCAAGTTAGCAATCACAGACCTTTCCCATGACAATCTGTCCCTCACTTGGTCTTCCAATGGTACACCCATCACTCCTGTAATTGTGTCTATCTACCTTGTTATGGGTCATCCTCTTCTATTTCCTTTCACCTTTCTCAACATTAAAGTCTTATCTGGAGACCTAGATCTTTGCATAATTTGTCCAGAGCAGGACAATTTGAATTTGGCCATTTGTGCCTCCAGTGAGAATTAAGGGTTGTGTTTGATTTTTGTTTGTTTGTTTACGGACTACAGTATTATCAGGAGTCTTCTCCAACACCAAATTCATTGTTTTTCTTATCCTGCTTCTTCAAATCCAACCTTCATTTCCAAAGAAAAGGATAGTAGTCCCTTATCTTAATACTGAAACTAATTGGACAAATAGTACAATCTAATTTTAAAAGTAGCATTGAAACAGTATCTTCTTGCTTGAAGACATTAGAATAAATTATGTGGTAGGTTTGTGATCAAACACAGTGTGTCACAGTTATGCCTTCAGCTTTGGTTTGCTGCCCTTTGTCTAAAAATGAAAAGGATACTGACTAAAATGCATGCATCAGTAGCTGTATCTCTTTGAAGAAGACAAACACATATTTTAATATGTGGTTTGAAAGATGTAAATAAAGGAAATGGGCTCCTCACATTTTTGAATTCTTGTACAGTTTGCAGTTAACTTTATTTGCTGTATGAAATAGATTATTTTTATTAGAAATTTAATTATAGAAGTAGAGAGATTATTTAAATTCCATTCTAATTTTATTAATGTGAATTTATTATCCATCCAACTCCAAAGGACTCTAACTATATATAGGAAGTATTTTTTGAGAACATAATAATTTATTATTATTTAAATACCACCCAACTTGCAATGACTCTTAAAATCCTTAAAATCCTTAAAATATTTTACAACCAACAACAATAGAAAATACACACACATACACACACAACAAAACAGAAGAACAATTATGGCAAAGAAGAGAAATAGCTCTGTGGAAAAATTCTACAGCTGATTTTACCAAAAACTGAGGATGTTGCATAGTTGAGAGCAGTTGAAGCATAATTTCCTCTTATGATTAAGCTTGTAAAACAACTTTTAGATTGCTGCAGGATGTTCCTCTTGGAAACAAAATATTCTTCATAAGCTAGTAAAGAGTTTTTTTTTTAAAAAGGAAAACAGTAACCCATCTTCCTTTTTCCACTGCCTGAGAAATGTAACTGTCAGCAAGAAAGGAAAAGGATTAATTGGACTTTAAACTCAAGGCACAATTCAGTTTTCAACAGACATCAGCATTATTGAAATCTCCCATTAGACAGACAGACAGACAGACAGACTTTGTCTAATCATCAGTGTCCCATTTGTAGGAAAGGTATTGAAAGCAACAAATGTTCAGTATTAGAGAATGAAACAGATTATCTGGATCCATACTTATCAGTTATCACATCCTATCATTGGACAGGTAAGAGGACATTGTTCTGTTCAGTGGCCTTTAAGTTTCTTGAGGAAACGTACCTTTTTGTTCCTACTATTAGTATTTTGAATATCACCTGGCACCATTGACCATGATTCCCTACTGGATTGTCTGCGAAGGCTGGGAGTTTGGGGCACTGTCTTACAATCATTGCACTCCTACCTAAGCAGGGGGTTCCACTCAATTATCATAGGGGAACTCTGCTTGAATCCATGACCACTCCCATGTGGGGTATAGCTCTTTTCCCCTATGATATTTAACTTATATGAAGCTAGTGGGTAAAGTTTGTTTCAGGATATGGTGCTATCAGTAAGCTGACCATTTCTACATTGCTACACCAGCCTACGCTAGATCAGGTTTTGACAGCTGAACTGGGTTTTGGAGGCTGTCAAGATCTAGATCAGGGGTGTCAAAGTCACGTCGACAGGGCAGCATCACGTGACATATCATGATTTTTTCCGCCTTTGCAAAACTGGGCGTGGGCATGGCCAGCATGTGACAGATCCAGCCCACAGGCCATGAGTTTTACAGCACTGATCTAGACAGTGCAAAACAAGTTCAAATTCAATCCACCTAAGTCCATGTTGCTTTCCATCAATCAGGTTGGGGGATTCAACTAATGTTGGCTCCAGTAATACTCTTTCTGTGATAACTCTCCCTTCAAAGGAATAGTTTTCTGGTTTAGGAGAGCCAATAATCCTCCTTAGCTCCTCCAGCTGTTGCCACTTTTGCTATAGCTGATGTGCCAATTTAGACCTGGGATGCCTTGTACACAATGATGTGTTCTCTAATCACCATGTGATTAGACAGCTGCAACATGTTCTACAGGTAGTCCTTGATTTATGATCGGTCACTTAGTGACCTTAGAAGTTACAATGGACACCCTCACCCCAAAGCTTACTACTATCCAGTTTTGAAGTTATGGATGCTGTAGCATCCCTGCGGTCACATGAACAACATTTGGGCAGATTCACCCTTACAACTGACCTCAGGGACTGACTGTCTCTTCCATCTCTCCCTGCAAGCTTTTTGCCTGATTTCTCCCTCACCCCCTTCCCAAATTCCTTTTAATGAGGTTTACTGTTTCCATATAATATATGTAGGTCTTATAAGTGTGTGTAGAAGCAAAAAGGGTTTATGGTCACAGCGCCTAAGAAGTACTAAAATCCAATGCTTAGGGCCATTTATATTGTTGTGTTGTAACTTCACTTCACAGAAATATTAAGAGCACTAAGACCTGAAGCTAACAATTACTTAGCATATAAAATGTTTTTTCATGAGTAATATTCTGTCAGTGAGAAGTAACACCTGATGCACTGATATAAAACTGAAAGTTTTAATTTAATTTAATGTATTAATTTCTTACCTGGGGAAAAATTCTTAGCTCATTTGCAGTTCTCTAAGGTATTGTTTAAACTTAAAGGAAGCTTTTTTTGATGCTTATTAATTCAAGATTATCATAAATATTTGCCCATGTTAACAGCTATGTGCAGGAATTAAATAATCTTGTATATAATTTAAGATGTGAAAATGGACAGAATTTCTGAATGAATATCTGGCATTTTATGTTTGCTATAAAATTGGGATTTCACTATTACTCCTATCACATATGAAATTGCTTGGTTAATAGGCTTCCCTATGTTCAGAAAATGACACAATCAATGGAAAACTGTATGTATAGACCTGTCTGTAGTTCCTGTGCAGATTTCCTAACCAAAGTACATACTGTATATTCATACTATTTTAAAATTAGATTTCAAAATGGGGGAGAATCGCAGCTATCACTGTAGGACAATGTGCTTAACTTCCTGTGCCCAATCCTTCCTTTCCTTTTCTCTCTGTACAAAGCTGAACTGTACAGGCCCAGTACTTCCATTTGTAGACTAGATTTATGGAAGTTTCATAAATGTTTTTTGTTCTGATAATATATAACAATTGCTAACTTAAGAAAATACACAGCTTGTGCTGTCATTTTTCATAACAGCACTTGGATTAGCAGATGAATATTTTCATAGCATGAATATAATAATTAAAAAGTGATTACTATCCAGGAATCATTGATAGTTTTGAAGCAAGGGCTGACAAGAACATTTGGGTATCCAAGATGGCCTTTATAGGTTTGTCAGCCCTTCATGGCAGACCAGGGCTATAGAAAGAAATACTAAAATACTAGAACCCTGTAGAGATAGACAGACAGACAGACAAAATAATATTAGAACTATTAGATAGTTTTTTTCCTTCTATCCTCCTCCTATCAAAAATAATCAAAGCTGGGACAATCTTGAGTTTTTTTTACAAAGTCCTCTTTTCCCAGGCTAAAGTTATGTTTTATCAATGGTTGACATGTATTTTTTTAGGACTCTTACATATATCTATACAGGTTAGAATCTGAACTCCAAAGTAGCTGTTGTTTTTTTTTAAAAAAAAGTTCAGTTACCCAATGCACTTTAGAAAGTTGAGATGGTTTTTTCTTATTATAATCTGACATGTGGATCTGTGTGTTTTATTAGTGTAAAATATATGTGTGCAGGGGTGGGATTCTATGAGTTCACACCTATTCGCTAAAACCGGTTGTTAACATTCGAAGCAGTTCAGAAAACCGGTTGTTAGAAGAAATTACTGGCCTAATCCTGTAAGGAAGGCAGGAAGGAAAGATTCTGGTATTGCTTACAGAAACTGTCTCTCCGTTAACCCTTATTACATTCTTGGCAGGACTAGACTTCCTGTCTCAGGAACTTCTCTGGAATTTTTTCCCCTCCTTTGCTGGTACTTTGCTTGTGTGGAGTGACCATTCAAAGTTATAATGGCACTGAAAAAAGTGACTTATGACCATTTTTCACACTTACGACTGTTGCAGCATCCTCACAGTCATGAGAGGCCAGGCGAGGAGATGCGTGCCTTGATGTAAGTGATATTGAGTTGGCCACACAGGGCCAATAACATGAGCACCAAGCCACGTCCACCCAGTTACATGACCACCAAGCCATGCCCACAGAACCAGTTGTTAAAAATTTTGAATCCCACCCCTGTATGTGTGGTTACTCAGGCATTCCGTCCAATGGCAAGCAGCATTAAAATCTTATTTTGGTAGTGTTGCTTTTATCCACGACCCCCAGTTGGAAGGTTTGATAGAACTTATTTGAAGTAGAAGTTTGGTGTCACTCAGAACTCAGCTCTGATATACACTTTACTAGACCGGGATGAAAAAAGATGCTTGTTGTTGCTTGCTTTCTCACAGAAAGACTTTTAGCAGTACTCAGTTGTTCCCTCATGTTTAAATTGGGAAGATACTCTAAAATGTTCTGTTGTGGAGACTGGTAAATTGTTTTTGTAGCACTTCCATATTTTTGGTAATTCAGAAAAAAAAAGAATTCACAGATCTTTACCCATGGAGTTTATATAATTTAAAATTAAATATAAGGAAATGATTTCAAGAAAGGATGAGGGAAGTAAAAGCAGGGATAAATAAGATCTTTTTATTCCAGGTTCCAATAAAATCACTTAAAGAATAATTTCTAGAGTCAAACTTTATGTTGCACTCTCAGAATTTTCAGAGTTTGTTCCTAGAAGAATAACTGGTTGTGGAGAAGTGTTACATCATACTGTTAACTGTAATCTTTTGTTTTGCCAAGAATAGTTCACAAGGTAGGAACTCACACAAAGAATTAACCTATAAACTGCCCATCTACAAATTACCTTGAATCTAGAAAGAATAGAATAGAATAGAATAGAATAGAATAGAATAGAATAGAATAGAATAGAATAGAAT
>BLBF01000020.1:47292073-47348776 GCA_015471245.1 Laticauda colubrina
ATAGAATAGAATAGAATAGAATAGAATAGAATAGAATAGAATAGAATTCTTTATCGGCCAACTGTGATTGGACACAAGGAATTTGTCTTGGTGCAAATCCTCTCAGTGTACATAAAAGAAAAGATACATTTGTCAAGAATCAAGAATCAAAAGGAACAACACTTAATAATAGTTATAGGGTACAATAAGCAGTCAAATCATACAGTCAATATAAATTGTAAGGATACAAGCGACAAAGTTACAGTCATATAGTCACCAGCGGGAGGGGATGGGTGATGAGCATACAGAAAAAAAATCTTAAATTCTTAGAAACAAAATATCTCTGTTCAAATCAAACAAATTATATTTGGTCATTTTTGTCCATACCCCAAGAACCAAACAAAGCAACACAACTTTTGCATTTGGCAATTTGAAAACTCAGGAATCTCTCAATACTTATTCACTTAATAAGCACTGCAATGCTCACTCACTGATTAGTCAGTGAATAACAGTATGGGTTTCCTACTGTGCTGTGAAAATGGCAAGGTGAGACAAAGGTGTTGGCAACCAAGTGTAAAATATAGCCCTATTCAGGTTTAAAATATTTTTTCCTCTTTGTAGGCTTAAAAAAGTGATAGAAACAATAAAAGTGATTTGAAACAATAGAAAGTACCTGTGTTCATATAAACAAAAATTTGTTCACATTGAAATTACACAATACAAACAACCTGTCCCAACATAATTTCCTGAGTTATGCAAAGACATTTTTGTATTATTCTCTTGGCCTAGTTTCTTGAGAACAAGGTGTTTTTGTTCAGGTAAGCATTGAAGCTGTTAGCTTGGTTGTTTTAGTTGGCTATTCCTTTATTTTGTAATATTTCAGTATGCTGTTTCTCTCCATTTTATTCAGATATTATTTATTTTTATGCTTTCTGTGGTTCTTTTAAAATTGTTGCCCTTGATGGAGTATAAAATGAATACACTGAATATTAACTAAAATGTTGGTGAATAATATATCACTTCATCCAGTTATTATTATTATTATTATAACAACATTACAAATGCAGTCCAATCTACAGGTTTTCTGTTTTGTGCAGTTAAACAATTAAAATATAGACCATCATTACATTTTGTTTAGATAAAGATGCCTTTTGAATGCAACTATGCTTTGCTTCACACTGGACAAAGAATGCCTTTTGTTGGATTAGGTACTTGGAAGAGTGAGGCTGGACAAGTAAGTAGTTCACTATTAAGCTGAGGAAGTTTAAAATATTTAAGATCTTAAATTCTGTGTGTTAATAGAAAGTTATGTTTTCATTTTCTGTTAATTAAAAGATTGGGTAAAGAAAAGGTTTCTTCCACGATCGCATTATATTCTGCATTTCCATCCTTCCTAGCCCCTTTTGTCTTCAGAGTAAATCATAAGTAGTTTTATATTTACACTAAAATTCAGGCTTGATTAGTGGTTGTCAAAAGAAAAAAAATCCCAGTGTTCCTATTGATCAAAACATATAGCCATAATATTTATCAAGGGGAGAAACTTTATAAATTCCTACAAAATACTCAATTTTCATAAAAGAGAATGGAATCGCCTGATGAAATTATGTCCTGGGTTCTACTTAGTGTTAATGCTTTTGAAAAGCTGGGGAAATATTTTAAATAACTAGAGATAAAACGTCCTTCAGTTTCAGTCTGCAAGCATGTATATAGTATTGTCAATTTACTATAATGGCTATGTTCCCAAACTTCCAAATCAGGGGTAAAAATAGCAGCCTTGGAGGGTTCAGGTGACCACTAGCATCCATTTTGTAATCCTCATATGCCTTTCAAGTAGCTGCAGCCAAAAGTTGCATCTTCAAAAGTGGCTGGGGCTAGAACCTGTTGGGATTATTTTCGTGATGCTGCTCTTAAGATGCCCAAATTCCAAAATGTACAAAAAATCTAGATAATAGAAACTAATAACTTATAAGGGGAAAAAGAAATTAAATAAAAATTAATGAACAGAGAAAAATACTTTTCTCTTATAATATTCTATTATAAGAATAATAGCTCCATTTCTAAATATATTACTACACCTCAGATAAAACAAAGTAAACGTCCATATGGATTTATATTGCCCAATATTTTCTTTCTTTCTTTTTAGTACTGTAAAGCCAATTGAAAGGCTGAGAGTTAACCAATTTCCTTTAGCTGACCTTTAGTATGTAATATGCGCTGGTTCTTCCAGGATCACTGTTTTTGTGATGGTCCATCCATCTTGATATATACAGAGATCTTCATAAATTGACAAGTTCTGTACTTTGGCGTATAATTTAACAAGCATTTGAAATCATTAAAACTCCTCCCAAGAATCTGGTTCACCATAACAATGATGTCTAACCCAGGGTTGTCTGGTCTTGGCAATTTTAAAACTTATGGATTTCAACTCCCAGAATATCCCAGCCAGCAGGTCTTAAAGTTGCCAATGTTGGATAACCTTGGTCTAACCAAACAAATTACCAAGGGGCATGTCTAAAGAATATGTAATAATGTATTGGAATCTGGGAAGAGACCACAAGGTTGGCCACACAAGCACTACCAAGACACTGAAAGAAATTTTGTGCTACTGTGACATCCAGCCAAAGGAACAAATGTATCAAAGTATGACTAAATATGAAATATGACCAATCCAAAGTAATTTAGCATATTTTGTAGCTAGAAGAAATTTGAAGCCAGAGTCAATAGTATATACTTGTTTGAGAATGCATCAACTCTGTATTTATGAACTAGTCTGACCACTAGGCTAAATGATGACACAAAGGTTTCCACACATAAAGCCTTATATTTATATTCATATGAACATGAATTCGTTAAGTAAGTCTCTCTTTAAAAAAGAATGGGAATTTCCTATTTCTCTGTCTTCAAGACAGAGGTTAGGCGAAGGTAAGAGTTTTCTGTCTTCTTACTAAATTATTTTGTTGTTACTATTGTTATTTAAATACTCAGTATTATTTCTGAAGTTTGCTTATGTTCAAAAGCATATCTGCTAAATTCAGCTTTCTAGCAATAGTGCAGTGAATAGAAATCAAGGCAAGATACTATTGTGTGAAGCAGAGAGCACTGAAATATAATAAGAAACCAAAGTAGGGTTACAGAGGTACAGCTGTAAGCTAAGGAAATTTGCAGAATCAAGGTTTCAATTAAGCTATTATTCAACCTGTCTGCAGCAAGTAGTAACTCACTTTGGCTGATCTTGAAAAAGCTGAGGAGTGGGATGTGGTAATATTTGAATGGGAGAGCATGTAGAAATTTCAGCCATGTGAAGTTTTAAAAATCACTTTTCCGGTGTCACCAGGAAAATTGTATTCATGAAATCATCAGGAGCCAAACTCAATTCAAGAGGGATCTTTTTTTTTTACATGATTGAACAAGAAACTCCCTAGAGTCATTTTCCGATTCTTACAATTTGTAGCTATTTATTAAGGCAAGAAAGCTGGTGAAATAATCAAATGCACGGCAATATAATAGATGAGAAAAATCTCTTTTTAAAAAATGCCATCAGTTTTTGTCAAAAGACAGAAATCTGTGGCAATTCTAACAATTGTGGTGACATAATAATCTCCTAAGAATGCACCAATTCTGAGAATGCAATGAAGGTTACAGATTTTCCTCCCTTCTGTCATTCTTTTGTCTTTCTTTTGGGCATATGTACGTGCCCCACCCCATACAACATATCTTAAACAACTCTTTTATTTGTCTTAGCATTACTTATTAAATTAGAGTAGCCTTTGGAATATGCTTCCTCTCATTGTAATCCACTGTCCTTTTCATTTTTCTGTTCTAGGTAAAAGAGGCTGTAAGGTATGCCCTTAGTGTGGGCTATCGCCACATTGACTGTGCTACAGCTTATAACAACGAAGCAGAAATAGGTGAAGCTCTCCAGGAGACTGTTGGGACTGACAAGGTAAAAGAAGGAATTTATCTGGGTTCCTGTTAAAAAGGAAAGGCAGAAAGGCCAGCTATGCAAAGCCATGTCTATTTCATGTCTATTTCTACTTACTGAACAATTGTAATTGTACATCTCTTTATGTACCATAATGTGACCATCAAAAGCAATGTTCTACTGTGAATCTGTGTTGTAAATTCTGCCTGGTTCTGTTTGTTTTTCTGAGCTTGGGAATTAAGCTGCTTGAATGGGAGATGTGGGGAAATTCTGGGCTATAGGTTACCCAAGTGTCTAGACTGTTGGGAAAAAAAAAACATCTTAAAAAGTAAGGGCAAACCATTTTAGTATTGGCAGCATGAAATCATGGACATGTTCTTCAAATCATCAGAAGATGAACTCATCTTGGAGGAAGGAACAGTAAGGTAGATTATGACTAGATAAATAAGGAATGGACATGAAATAAAAAGATCAACCCTTGATATGTAAAAAATAGTTATTGTCAGGATAGCATCTAATTGTCAATTTGATCATGTTTCTGCTACAAAAACCTCTGGAAGTAAATGTATGAATTAGAAGGAAGTGAAAATATGCAAAACATGATTTAGACAGAATAAAAGTTTGCTTGTTATATCTGCATAAAGTGAACTTTATTATGTTAAATGTGGCATGGTAATATGTTAAAACTTTGAAACACAGCACCTTTTCATATAAATTGTTTTGTTTGGATGTCTTAACAATCTCATAAGAATTTTAGAACTTATTTGTACTTTGAAGTGAAGTATCTCCTGTTCTACTCAGATTTGCCCATTCATTTCCTTCTCGGCCAAAAATAGAATCTGAAATATAATACAGAGATATTGAATTCAGCAATATATAAGTTAGTGGTCTTCTTTGGTGCTTTTCTTTGGTGAGGTGTCTTCACTAGTATTAAGAAAGACTTGAAACTATAATGATTTATTGTTCATTGTTCTTTTTAAAGGCTGTTAAAAGGGAAGAACTATTTGTTACATCCAAGTTATGGAACACCAAACACCATCCAGAAGATGTGGAGCCAGCTTTAAGGAAGACTCTGCAAGATCTAAAGTTGGATTACCTAGACCTCTACCTTATGCACTGGCCACATGCTTTTGAGTGCGTTTTAATAAGAGTAATATTAAGAGACTAAATCCCAATTTGTTATTTATTTAAACCTGGGGCACAGGGCAGGGGAACAGAGAAGGAGAGAGGCTGAAATTTACTCCTTTTTAAAAAATAGGCGGGGGGAATGAACATTGTGGAAATTATGTATGATCCAACTCCTATCACAATGTTGATGTTCTATTACTTGTTTCAGCATAGTGCTAAGACTCTAAGAAAAATTACGCATGACTCCTGAAAGTATGAAGTTTTGTGTGTTCATTCTGGAGGGCTACTAAAATTTGTATAGTTCACAATATTATGAACAATTATATCATTCATATTTTATTTATTTAATTTATATTGCCGCCTATTCGCCAAAGGCTACTCAAGGCGGCTTACACAATGTAAAACCATATTTAAAACAAAAAATAAAAAACAATAGAAACTAACAAAAAGAATCAAATTAATAAAGTACAATACAACAAAATCTGGAAAAAAAATAAAAAATCACCCAACTCTCACCACCCCCGCCCCGACGACAGCAGATCACACTAGCTATTTGATGGGCTCTATCCCACTCTGGGTTCCCCAGGCCCACTGGCAAAACCAGGTCTTCAGTGCCTTTCGAAAGTGGGGGCCATTCTAATCTCTGGGCGAATGATGTTCCAAAGAGAGGGAGCCACCACAGAGAGGGCCTTTTTCTGGGTCCTACCAGGTGTATCTCCCTCAGGGATGGGACCCACAACATTCCCTGCCTTCCCACTCTAATGGGTCAGGTAGATGTGACCGGCAAGAGATGTTCTCTCCGATAACCTGGTCCCAAGCTATGAAAGGCTTTAAAGATGACAACCAGCACTATTACAATTACATATTGTTATATGTAAGCTAGTAAAATAGTTGTTAAGTAATTATTTTGAAGTGTATTTGTTAGTGTTTCCAATGGATTTGCAATCTATTTTTTATAATAGGCAAGGAAATAATCTCTTCCCCAAGAATCCTGATGGTACAATGCGTTATGATTATATTGACTACAAAGATACATGGAAAGCTATGGAAAAATTGGTGGAAAAAGACTTGGTGAAAACTATTGGGCTCTCAAATTTCAATAGTCGACAGATTGACGATGTTCTTAGCATAGCTTCTGTCAAGCCAGCAGTTCTACAGGTAAGATAGAAGAAGAAAAAGAGGATGTGATTGATTCTTAAGATTATGATTAGAGTAAAGGAAGTGAAGAAATAAAAGAAGAAAAGAAATAAGTTGTGTTTCTTTTGAGAGGCATGTCAACATACCTGGGCCAAAAGTTGCTTCTTAAGGAGGGAGCGCACCACACCTTCCTGTTTCAATGCTGCCAACGCCACCACCCCTCTCAAGGATTCATTCATCACTTCTGTATCCAACCTGTTATTCCCCTCTCTGGTCACATGTACCAGCCAGGAGGAGTGTGGATCTAAATGCAGATGATGAAGTTCAAGAGAGGACTCTATTCCTGTCTTCAAGCTGTCATAGGCTTGAAAAAGTCCCAGATGACCTTGCAAGATGCTACAAGACTTTATATAGATTTAATCTGAACAGATAAGAATTATTTTGTCTGCAAAATATCTAGTAAAGTGGTCATAGTGGCCTACTAGAGGACCCAACAATGATTAGGTCACATTAAATAAGATTTCTGGATGGCATTCTGCCACTGGACTAACTGGACAAATATTGAAGGTTTATCACCCTTTCTGCTACCTATGTTCAGTCACCTTCCCTTTTTATTTTTCACCACAGTTGCTGCAGGTGTCTCCTGTATTACCTTCTGAAGCATCTCTCTAAACCAAGAGGACTCCCCCACCCCCTGATCAATGCACAGGGAGAGGATGCTTAGGCATTTTGTCAAGTATCTTCCTCAGTTTTGTGTTTCTGAATTCAAATAAGAGTGTCAATCAAACACTCCTCAGTAGACTGATAAGAAACTCCCCATGTTGTCCCTTGAATCCAAGCAGACTCATAAGTGACTGGGGGCCAACTCTTTAATGCTTCTTTTATCTACAGGGTTGCTAGTGACCATTGAATATCAAGGATATCATAAAGTGATCTGACCATTATAAAGGGTTGGTATTAATGTCTTTGAGATGATCTGAGGTAAAAGCCAATCTAATATGTCACTCCAGTCTGAGTAAGGACTGTGGTAATTTAGGGCAAACCATGGTTTCATGGTGATCATAAAATATAAACAAAACAAACATGCAGCTATAAACTTCTAAGTTGTCCTATAACATATTTCCAATAGGTTGAAATTGTCTGAGTAAGTCCACCACCAGCTAGGCAATCTTAAGCAGTTCTAGAAGGTAGCATGCTGGCCAGCAGGGATAATACTACATTAACAGTTCCTCTGCTTGTCCTTGATACCCAGTTTCATATACAGGACCTTAGATGTAGTGATTACAACAAGAGTACATCTGTTTGCATCACCCTCTCATTGAATGTTATTGCCTCTCCTCTTTCCCAGCCTTGGTATCAAAGTTGGCATAGCTCCTGAAACCTGACCAGTCAGATCTTAGGCAGAAGCAATTCTTCATTCTCACCTAATCCAGTCTAAAAGATACATGTCCATGCATGTCTGCTGCCTCCTCCATCCTAAGGCCATGTAGGGACATGCTCTTACTCCAAATAAACTGACATTGAAAAGAATCAACTGGATTCTTTTCAACTGGCATTGAAAAGAATCAAATGAATCTAGGATCTTAGTTGGGGCTGGGGGGACAGAAATGGGGATTGGTATTAAATATCCAGTTTATTTTTGCCTGCAACAGTTTGTCTTCACTATGCCCTATGCCCTCTTTGCCCATCATTACTTTGATCCTTTCCCATTCTGTCCTCTCCTGTGTCTCCTTCTCAGTACAGGGCATCACCAGCCTTTCATTCCAGTTACCACCCTGTTTGTATTTCTGAAAATCATTCTGCCATTTAGAATATAGCTACCTTAGCAGAATGGGCCATGGTCACCCTCCAGCTATTCCTCCCCTTCTCCCACTCGGCCTTCTCCCAGCCATCCCTTCCCCATTAAAATCAGTGTAACCTTCCATTCCAATTCCACCCTTAGGGGTTTTTTTCCCCACTCTACTCTTCCTGGCTCTCCTCTAAGAAAAAGAGTGCTTCCTTATGCTGTAAACTTCCTTTTCCTTCTTTGGAAGTTGGTCCTCTATTCCACCTGCTTTTGCCATGTCCCAAAGCTGGGCCAGATACAATGAAGTTTGCTACTCTTTCAGCATACCATCTCTCAGCTATTTGAGTCCGCCCAGAAATGGCAGTGAAGAAACCACTTCTTCCATGGAGCTTTGATGATGCAGAAACTTGCTATTTATCACTGGCCTTTCTTTCTTCAAGTCAAACTTATCCATCTTTTCCATCAATATAAATCTGTCAGTTAATATCACTTTGTCTCTGTCCACTCAGTCTTTTTTGCAACATTCCACAATCCATCAAAAAATTCAGGCCACTCCAATTCTCTAGCCTAAGTTCTCCTTTCCCCCATTGTTATTAGCACACCCTTCTATTTTCATGTTCTGCACTTCCTCACATTATCTTCAACTCATAGTAAAGCTTAGAGTCTGCGACCATGTCCTATCTCAGTGGTTTCCTTCCTGCATGAGGAGTTTCTATTTCTTGTATCCTATCAAGATTGGACCACTTCAGAGCCAGCTCTATATTGCAGGAAATCAACAGGTCAGTCAGTCCTCAGCCTTAATTCCACTCCAGAAAAATGGACTGAGAAATTAGCTAAATTAATGTTATTTACACAGTGCATCATTTTCTCTATATCACCTCCCTCCTGCCCGTAGTTTGCAGGATTAGTGACTAGCACTCAACCTAATTCTGCTGTCTCATCCCTATTCCTTATTCTGTTCTACCAGTTTTCCCAACTCCTGCTTTCCAGGGTTTTTTCATTCTTTCTCCCTCCATCATATATCCTCCACATTATACTTTTAAGTTAAAACAAATCTGAAAGAGGGAGAAAGGACAAACAAGTGTCCTTTGTTTGTGATGTTAATGTCTCATTTCCAAGGTATGGGGAAGGGACACCTTTTCATCCTCCTACAAAGTAATTTGAGTATGTAACTTTGTGTTAACAGTATGGAAGCAGAGACAGAATGTTCTACCTTATAGCATATGTAGAAGAAGGAGTCCCATCACTTCTTAGTTCCTTTGTTTTCATTTGAATTGCTGGAGAGCCAAAAGTGTTTTTTTTTATTAACAATGGAGCCACTTAGTTTTACAGAAGCAATTTAAAATCCAGTAAAACAGGAATTGGAGGATTTATGAACCTTCAAATCTTGCTGAATGTAGCTCCTTTGATCCCTGGCCATTGGCAAAGCTGGCTGGGTATTAGGAAGGTCAAAAATGGCCAGCTCCAGCCATAGCGAATGGTATAGAAAGAAGAGTGATTTTCATGTTTATTTGTTTTCCTCTGATGCCTTCTGTTTCACAGCTTGTATTATTCTGAAGGTTTCCCCTTATGGACCAGGATATGGATGTAATTATGGTACTGGAGGGAAAAATGTAATCAGCAAAGTGAAGATAATGCAGTTGGTGAAGTTATTTTACTTCTAGTTGTAAGCACAACTTACAAGCCACATACAATTTCTACCACAGCCATTTCTACACTTTGCCATTATATTTTTAACATTAGAATTAAGAGAATTTTCTTCAAAAGAAGATATAGGTTGAAAATGCTTTAGTGATCTCAGTTTATATATTGTAGTTTATCTGTCATGGCATATTCATCTAAGCTAGACAAAAATATAGAGTGCAGTATAGACTCTAGCTCAATACAATGTGCCAGAATGTTAGCTGCACATTTGCCATCAACCTGCAGATCATGGTGGACTTAATTTCCCCTAAATTTTCAATCATTGAAGCTTATTCTAAAATCTACTCTTTCAGCAAAGTGATATTAGTTTTTTGGTACCCGCGTGCTCACTATTGCATTTTGCTTTTAATAGGTGGAATGTCATCCTTACCTAGCCCAGAGAGAACTAATAGCTCATTGCCATCAGCGAGGCCTGGTAGTAACTGCTTACAGTCCTCTTGGTTCACCTGACCGGATGTGGAAGCACCCAGATGAGCCAATATTGCTGGAAGAACCTGGGATAAAGAAACTGGCAGAAAAGTACAAGAAATCTCCTGCTCAGATTCTTCTCAGGTATTAATAAATTGGCCTTTTGAGAGATCAACATTAAAGATCTGAAAGAACAGAATACTAGATCCTAAAACTCTTTATGTTACCTATGAATACATTTAATTAAATGCTGTATAGTACAAATTGGTGTTAGTGTTATGATGTGATGGCAAAAGGATTTCAACCACTCCCGATTTTGTAAACATTTGAATTTTGGTTGTGTAAATGCTGAAATATTGCAGTGATTGTGATGACTCAGTGAATTTAGTATCCTTAAAAGGACAGAGTGTAGAAATATAATTCCAATACCAAGTCAGCCCATTGGTCTACTAGCCTTAGGGCTTAGTCCATTCTGAAGAGTTGCAGAGGCATTCCAGTTTTCAAACAAACATAATTAAAGAGATGTCAGGGATTGAATCTGAGGCTTTTCTAATGCAAAGTTTTTTATAATCAAAAATTTCCTAAGTGAGAAATGAAGCTTAATGGTTAAGCTGGTAGCCTACAAACTGGCAGACTCTGAGTTTTAGCCTCACCTTAGACATGAAAAGCCAGCTAAGTGACCTTGGACAACTCATTCTCTCTCAGTCCAACTCATTTTACAGGGTTGTTGTTGTTGTTGTGGCAAAAATAGGAGGAAGGAGCATGAGACATGTTTTCCACACTGAAGTTATTTATAAAAATAATAAAGGAGGGATATAAATAAATAAGAAAGAGGAAAAAGAATGTTAATTTTTGCTTTGGAAATAAACATTATTTTATTTTGTTAAAAGTGCAGTATTATTTTATTATACAATATTGATGCTTTTATTCTTCCGTTGAAAACAACTTCGTAATTTAAAATGGAGATTTGCAATAGAAGGTGCTTTACAAACATTTTAATTAAATTAGCAAAACCAGGGTAGCAGCTTACTTTTTTAAAAAAAGAACCTTGGATTCTAGGAATACATTTTGAAGTTCCATTCAAAGAACCCTGATTAGTATTCTATATTCTATGTTACAATGGTATTATATTTAACTTTGAGCCCAAAGTTTTGTAGCCTTGTAGAGAAAATATTATTTTCCCTGTCATAATAGAACACTTTGGATTTTGTTTATCCTGAATGAGAAAATCACAGCTTGTTGTTTAATTCCGTGATAGATGGCAAGTTCAGCGGAAAGTAGTTGTTATTCCCAAGAGTGTTACCCCTGCACGCATACTCCAAAATCTTCAGGTAAGTGGGACTTCTGACTGACTTGCGAGACAAAGCCATTACTGTAGGCAACTTTGGTCAGCAATACTGAAGCTTCAGCTGTGTTTTTTGCCTTGGTAATACACTGTACAGGTAGTCTTTGCTTACTGGTTGCTTATTTAGCAACCATTTGAAGTTACAATGGCACTGAAAATAGTGATTTACAGCTGATCCGTGCATTAGCCATCTTAGTGTCCCTGCAATTACATAGTCATGGTTTATGTGCTTGGCAACTGGTACACACTTTTGACAGTCCCAGCATCCCATGTTCATGTAATCTCTGTTTGCAACCTTCAGAGCTGGTTTCCAATAACAAAGAGTAAATGGAAAAGCCAGTCCCAAGTCGTAGTCACATACATTATGTTTAATGAGTGACTTGCGTAATGACTGCAACCAGAACTGATATTGAAAGGTGTGATTACAATTTTATTGTTACCGTGTCACTTAGTGATAGAGTTGCTGGTCCCAATGCAGTTAGTAACTAAGGACTACCTCCATAGGAAAAATATAATCCTCAACTGATGTGTCCTGATATCATTTTACTGGAGCCAGTGAAGGCACATATGCATATTCTGATTTGTTTGAAGCTCCAGCCAATCAACTAATTAAGTATTGAATCTTACTACCACAGATTCTAGGCTTGTTTATGAGGCTATATTTTTTTTACCTGCTACATTGTACTGATTTAATATATCTAGTGCTTCTAGTCTTTGCATTCAATATATTTAACTGATCTTCACTTGTAAGCTTCTACCTCCCAGACTTTAAAGAAAATCTTTTCGCTTTTGGTCTTGATGGGTCCAGTAGAATCCAACATTTCTGATAGTATCATAGTATCATATTGCTGTATTGCTTTAAACTGCACTTCAAACATTATTTTAATGTCGCAATTTCCTTTTGAAGTTGTTATAAGCTTTAAAGCTTTAGAAAAAGCTTCAGAAAAAGATCAGATAAATATAAATCCCTTCTCTATCAGCCCTCTTATGTAGAAATCATTAAATAACAGATGTATGGCTATCCAGAAAGTGTTACAATTAATGCTATCTTATTTGCATACTCTTGAAGAGCTCAGAGATATTAATTTGAATAATTTGCACATTTTTGCTTTTGTTATTTCTACGTATTAGTTGGAGAGGTATTACATCTGTAGATGATTGGAAAGTTGCTTTTTTTGCAATGATGGGAAGCAGAATTGATATCAAAGCTTTTCTTTCCAAAGAATTATTGTTGAATTTGTTTCTTGTTTTTGAAAAATATCCTTTTAGCTTAACCCACCAATGAAAATTGCTCCTGCATCTTTTAGTCAGTTAAATTTGGTAGGTTAATCCAGAGGAATAAATCAGTAATAGTCACTTTGGCATCTTATCAACCAAGGAAGGTGGCTGTAAGTTGGGTAGCACTAGCCTAACTCGGGAAGCTGATTCTGTAGGACATGGCCTTACCTTACTATGATGAATCACCTGCTACTTTGATTTTGCAAAAATTCATGATGATGAAATCCAAAGTGGAAGTCAAATTGCTATGATCATGAACAGTATCATCTCATTGTTGTGTTGTGACCCAATTTGCCTGAACAACTATGGCATATTAGGCATGTTGAGAAAGTTTCAGACTCCATGGTACTTACTTGGATCTTTACAAAAGCTTCCACAATAGTATGCCTGAATATATTGTAACTCATTCAGCTATAAGCATACCATGGAACACCTTCCGTGTAACTGTTCAACCTTGTTGCAATATTAATAAAGCTACTATTAGCAGGAGTCATGAATCTGATGTTAGCGAGCCCCAATTTCCAATGAATTCAGCCACTATAGACAATGGAGTGAGATGCTGAGATTATAATAACAGTAATATCTGAAAGGTCACACATTTCCCAACTCATTACAATAGTCACTAGTTGCTTTTTCATGATGAAAGTTTTGCAAGGAATAAACAAATTTTATTAATATGAATTACTAAGAGATTTGCTTCTCTGAGTTCAGAGATAGCTGCTTTTCTGGTACTTGTTTTTCTGCTGTATATCTCTGTGAGGATAAAACTGTAACTTTTCTGTAATCTACACTCCAAATCAGTGGTGGGATTCAATTTTTTTTACCACTGGTTCTGTGGGCATGGCTTGGTGGGTGTGGCAGGGGGAGGATATGTAAAATCTTCAGTCAGAGGTGGTATTTTCCAGTTCTCTGAACTACTCACAATTTCTGCTACCAGTTCTCCAGAACCTGGTCAGAACCTGCTGAATACCACCTCTGCTCCAAATGTGTAGAGTATATAGCACTGCCTAGTAGAAAGTGTGAGTTTAAGGTTGTCTCCAGTATCAGTTTCCTTGCAAGATGTCCTGTATTAATAGTTTTGCCAAGTTTCTGAAGTTTGGGTCTATTTCAATACAGTGCTAGAAGCAGCTTTTCTTATATAATGAAAGTTATCATAAAGGAGATAATTTCACAATTTTAGAATAATGAAACTTTACAGATGAGGATTTTTTTCACACTTAGATCTTTTACAAAGTGTAAGAAACACTAAAAAAGATTGTTTCTATATACCAGGCATACTTGCTGACAAAAAAGCTATGTTTTCTTTAGAGGTTAGGATGTGCAATGCTTTAGATCTGCAGCCAAAAATATGCTTCAGAGTGGGCGGGTGCATTCATACCACACCTATCTGCACCATCTTAAAGAAGCTGCATCTTTAAGGAGATGCAGTGTGCACATCCATTCCCACTTCAAAGCATCTTTTGGCTTTGATACTAAAGCCTTGTACATCTCTTAGTAGATAGCTCTCATTACTTATGTTCTCCACCTGTTTGCATTTATATGTGTTCTACAAGCAGAATTTTTAAGTGATTAAGACAACTCATGAAGTAGCAACAGTGAAAATCATAGCCTAAATTAACAGTAAATGTATTTATATGTTTCAGGTATTTGACTTCAGCCTGACCATTGAAGAGATGAGCTTTATTGAAAGCCTGAATAAAAACTGGCGATATATTGTGCCAATGGTCACGGTAAATGTTGTTTGTGTTCATACAAAATAAATGAATAAATAGATAACTAAATAAAATGAAACTGAAATTTGTTATACACCCACTGAATGTGTTTACTTTGTATCCGCTCAACAACTTGTCTATCCTGTTTTGTCAAAAAACAAATGCATGTTTTAAATTTTATATTTCTTAATCTGTTCAATTAAAAGTTGCAGTTAAGAAATGGATTAAAGTACAAATAAATCCATAACATCCAGTTACAATGTTTTCATGCTTAATTCTCAAAGTAAAAATATGTGTGCCCTCTAGTGGCTTGTGAGCTATAGAACAAAATTATACAGTAACCTGTTGCCAGTTACATAGTTTCCTTTTCAAAACCCTCACAATTTGATAAACCTAAGACCATATGAGGAAAAGTGGGATTAAAGGAATGAAATCATGTTTCATCCTATTAAAATATTTCAAATATTAAAATAAAACTAACAAGAAACAATATTAAGAAAACCTCAGAATATATTTTTGAGAGTTGTATAAATTTAGATACAACCCTTTGTTTCTCTGGTCATATTAATATACTGTACTGTAGATAATATATTTATGGATAGTATATAATGTACAGTAGGTAAAATTATGATGGTAATATAGAGAATGATGATGACGATGGCGATGATGACTGTTCACATCTACAGTGTTTCTCGACAATTTTCAGAGAGGTGGACTTCAGTTTCCAGAATTTCCCAATTTGCTGGCTGCTGGTTGGAGAAATGCTAGTCTGCATTCTGACTGGGGAATTCTAGGAGTTGAAGTCCACATACAGTATCTTAAAGTTGCTAAGGTTGAGATACAGTGTACTAGTAAATGGTTGAAGATCAAGTTTGGCTGTTGGTTTTGCTGATGTTTTTGAAGAAAACATGACTAGCTGGCTAAATATGTTTATATCTTTATTTTTTTTTTTGCATTGTAATACTCAGTGACTTTTAGGGGTATTACATGAATTTCATCATCTTATCTGTCATCTCAGTTGCATACTGCAATAGTTTATCTTTCTCCTGTTTTTCTTTATAAGCTACTTGATGAACCAGTCTGTTCTTGGAAATTCTTGGTGATGTTAATCAGTTCATGGATTCTTATAAATGGCCTAAAAGAGTGATATGTGTCAATATTTAAATAAGTAATGAGAATTTGACCTTAGGATAATAAGGAACATTATTAAGAATCAGCCATAGCTTGAAAGCTGCAGTTTTATTTTTGAAATATTTATTTCATGGGTGAAAGAGATTTTGAATCACTTCATGAAAAGTGCACCAGTTACCCATGCCTTTCTACCCTCTAGAAAAGAGGGAGATGGCTCCTGTTCTTTTCTCTATTAGCATGTGGATGAAGGGCCTGATATAAAAACATAGAATCCTGACCATTAAATCTCTGAAGCACTGCCAGGTGTCAGAATTTTTCATCTAAGACCATCACAAACCTAAAACACTAAGCAATTTTACTTCTGATTGCATGCTTAGGAATCCTTTTAGTCATATTTATTAATATTATTTATCATTTTTATTTAGGAAACTGGTATAAGGTACATGTCTTTGCCCCATTTGGATATCAGTAATTAATAAGAGCAATGCATATATAGGTAGTCCTCAACTTATGACCACAGTTGAGCCTAAAATTTATGTTGCTAAGCAACAAATTTGTTATGAGTATTCCCCCATTTTATGACTTTTCTTGCCACATTTGTTTACTGAAAACCCTGCAGCACAAGGTTGCTAAGTGAATCTGGCTTTCCCATTAATTTGCTTGTCAGAAGGTTGCAAACGATTATCACATCATGCCACAAAATTGTAGCTGATATAAATGTGAGTCAGTTATCAAGAATCTGAATATAAATCATGCAATGCTATCATGGAGATGCTACAATGGTCATATGTGTGAAAAATTGTCATATTTTCAGTGCCATTGTAACCTTGAATGGTCACGAAATGAACTGTGGTAAGTAGAAGACTACCTGTGTACACTCATGTGTATAGAACACTTAATGAATGTGAGTACCAGTGAGATACTTTCAACAGAGGCTCTCTGAGAAAGAATGTGATCGACCTTCCGTCCTTCCTGCACCAGGACACCTCAATTTTCTCTTGCCAATACTCAGATTCTGAGAGTTATGAATGGCAAATTGATGTACAGAAAATCTCCCATGGAGATCAAATTTGTGTGATTATCTGGTTATGGCAAAAGATCACTGTGTTGTCAGTTGGACTAAAAGCCTTTTTAAAATCCTAAAAGTTAGTTAAGGTCATCTGCAGAAGTGCAGTGTCTCCTTCCCATTCTCTTAAGAGTTACCACTGGGGTAGGTGTTTTCAAACATGTTTCTTTTCAGTGTTCTTTTCAAAACTATACTTTGAAAATCTGATACAGCAAATGTAAATATTTAAAATGTTTACAGTTCTCACCAAGTTTTTGTTTGTATTCTGATTTCTTACTCTATATTTTTTTAAAAAAAACCAAGCTGGAAGCTGTGTTGTTTCAGATGCCTAAAGCTGTAGTTAGTTTAGTGACATATTTGCTATCTTTGAATATCCAATGTAGTACTGTGCTGATTTTAGGTTACAATTGATACAGAAGTGTCATTTTTTTCAGAGAAGTAAAAATGATGATTTTGTTATTAAATAATGTCAAATTTCAGACAATGCTACATTCATTTTGAAATAATATAAACAGTTGTGCTTTCTTTTAACTAATACTTTGCTTTATCTTTTGCAGGTGGGAGACAAAATGATAGCAAGGGATGCTGGACACCCTCTATATCCCTTCAATGAACCATATTAATTCATAAAGCTACCAAAATGAAAGATGTATTTCCGATTCATGACTGCTACTGCCATCAATTACTAGATTGTAAAAAATAAACCTAAATAAAGTTTTATATCAGAAGGATTGCATTTAATCTGGAAGAGTTAACAATAGTTTTAGAGAAATAACTGTTTAACAACATAAATTGTACAATCTAAATTTTTTTAAATAAGATCTGAACTAACATGTTTCTGTATCTTTTTTTTAAATATCTGGACCAAAATATTTGCTCAAAATCTAATGGGTGCAAAGAGGAATAAATGCAAGAAGTATGTTTTACAAATACCAAAATTTAAATTTTGGATCTCCTGCCATAATTTCTAATAGTTACATAAATATTGTGACCACAGGTTTCATGACTATCCTAATATATATTTGGTAGCACAGACCAGAAGAGTACAGTATGCATAGTATTGCTGCTGACTTTAGAACTGAATGAAAATATTTTGCTACCTTAGCTTATATTTAGCTAAATTACTTCTATCACATAGTCGGATTATCTTCCAAACAAAGATCTGTAATTCTCTAGTTATGTTGACATGTTTGATTTTACATGTCACAAAATGGCTGCCATGGTGAGAGCATGTCATAGAACATTGGAAAGCGAACTAGTAAAATTCCAATGCATACTACTATCTCAATTTATTTTTGTACTTTAGTGCACCTGTCATCCTGGAATTTATGATAACTGAAATTTAAAAAAATCTCCAGTGGCTCAAGCCCTACTCGTTCACAAGAAGTGAAATCCCATCTAAAACAGTTTGGTGTAATGGTTAAGGTGCTGGCCTAGAAACCAGGAGACAAGTTTTAGTCCTACCTCAGGCATGAAAGTTAGCTGGATAACTTAGAGCCAGTCACTTCAAAGGGTGGTTGTTGTGGGAAAATAAGAGGAGGAAGGAGTGTTATGTATGTTTACCATCTTCAATTGCTTGTAATAAAGATGGGATAAAAATCAATAAGTAAATAAGTAAACAGGCTGCCCAGAATCAATCTGTCTATACAGTTAGGTGGTGTTAGGATACTGGCAGTATCTCATCATGGTTCTATACAGATTTGAGATCTAATTTCATAGGGAATTCATTTATTTTATTGAATTTATATTGCTGCCTATTCACCCATGGCAACTCAAGGCAGGTTACAGAATATAAAACCTCATTTAAAACAATAAAACTAATAAAAAGAACAAAATATAGTATAATATAATAAAATCACCCCCCACCCCAGTGACAGCAGATCACATGAGCCATTTAATGGGCTCCATCCCGCTCTGGGTTCCCCAGGCCCACTGGCAGAACCAGTCTTCAGTAATTTTTCCAGAAGAGTATTAGAGTGAGGGCTGTTCTAATCTCTTGGGGAATGATGTTCCAGAGAGAGGGAGCCACTGTGGAGAAGGTCCTTCTGGGTCCCACAGCATTCCCTGCCTCCCCACTCTGATAGGTTGGGTACATGTGACCGTCAAGAGATGGTCCCTCAGATAACCTGGTCCCAAGCCCTGAAGGGCTTTAAAGGTGACAACCAGAACCTTGAATTGCATCTGGAAGCAAATTGACAGCCAATGCAGCTTTGCAGGAGAGGTGATATATGTGCACACCGGGATCTGCATAAAACCATGAGGTCCGCTGCATTTTGCACCAACTGGAACTTCCGGATGCTCTTCAAGGGCAGCCCCATGTTAAGTGCGTTGCAATAGTCAAGACAGGAAGTGACTAGGGCATGAGTAGGGAATGTTGGTCCAAGAAAGGGCGTAACTGGCACACAACCTGCAGTTGCGCAAAGGCTCTCCTGGCCACGATCACCACCTGCTCTTTGAGCAGAAGTTGTGAGTCCAGGAGAATCTCCAGATTACGCACAGGGTCTGTTTGAGGAAGTGCCACCCCACCCAAGACTAATGGTGACAATTGTCCCACTCGGTCTTGCCAGGGTTCATTTTTCAATTTCATTGTACACATATTGTGTATTGACAATACATATTTGATTTTATTTTAGTTTCAACCTGTTGCTTCCCATCCAGCCCCTAACAGCCTCCAAGCACTGCGAGAGGGAAAACACAGCATCATTTTACTCTCCATGGGCCAAGACATACAGAATAGAATAGAATTCTTTATTGGCCAATTGTGATTGGGCACACAAGGAATTTGTCTTGGTGCAAATGCTCTCAGTGTACATAAAAGAAAAGATACAGGAGTCAAGAATCCATAGGTACAACACTTAATAGTCATAGGGTACAGCTGAGTTTCATCAGCAAATTGGTGATACCTCAGTCCATGGTGATGGATGATCTCACCAAGCGGCTTCATATAAATGTTGAACAGGAGCAGAGAGAGTACCAAGCCCTGCGGAACCCTGCAAAGCAGTGGGTGAGGGCTGGATCTCTCCCTATCAACATTGATTGAGAGTGGCCACAGAGAAAGGAAGTGATCACGATAGCACAAGGCCTCCTACTCCCATCCCCAGAAGCCACTCCAGGAGAATACCATGGTCGATGGTATCGAAAGCTGCCGAGAGTTCAAGCAGAGCAAGGATGGATACACTATCTCCATCCCGTTCCCACCAGAGATCATCCAAAAGTGAGACCTGTTCTGTATGGAACTTGATAGGTTCCAAGTCCCTTGTTCTGATTGGCCGAAAAGGCCACTTATGGATTGGTTCACTAGGAACCAATCCGGGAAGCCGTCAAGTGGGAATAACTAAACAAGCGTCATTGGCCACAAGCCGGCAGGCAAGCCACTATATAAAGGGCTGCCGTGGCTTGGGCTATGTTCCGTATCTTTTGCCTAGCGAGTTAAATAAAAGTTGTTGTTTGGAACCCGATCTCACACGCTTCTTTCCGGACGGAACACTGGCAACCAAGGTGGGATCGTCGTAGAAGCAGAGACAAGCACGCGGCGATCTGAACCAAATGAGAGAGATGGCCAGTAACAACACGACGCCCGCACCCTTCAATCCTGAGGAGGAGGATTGGGAATCATATATTGATCGCTTTCTTATGTTCTTAGAAAGCATCGAGATAGAAGAAATCTCAGACTAAAGGAAGAGGGCTGTCTTCCTTGCACACTGCGGACTGGCCATATTCAAAATGGCGAAGGTGCTGGCGAAACCCAGAGATGTCAAACAGATGACCTGGTCCTATCTGAACCGAATGGTCCAAGCACACTACGCACCAGTAGTCTCAATTTTAATCAAAAGGCACAAATTTTACAAAAGGGACCAGAAGGAGGATGAAACTATAGCAGATTTTGTGGCAGCTCTGAGACACATCGGAGGAGCCTGTGAGTTCCAAAAAATGGAATCGCAGTAAGAGAACCGGTGGCAGAGAAGAAACGCATCAGACAGTCACCATCGGCAATGCCAGGGTGGAAAGTGGAAAGAAGGTTCGGATAGAAGTGAGCATCGAGGGGAGACCCTGAGAGATGGAAGTCGACTCAGGGTCATTCCTATCAATGGTATCCTGGAATACCATCCGGCGCCTAATTCAGAACATTAAACAGAGAGAACTACAGAAACAAAAATTAGTGTTAAAAGACTATCAGGGAAATCGAATCCCAGTAGTAGGCCTTGGACATTTTCTAGTTGAATTTAAACACCACACCGAAGTCTTGCCTCTGACTATCGTCGACCGCGACCGCCCAAGCCTGTTCGGGATCAAACGGTTCGTGCCTCTGGGAATCGGGATGACCAGGATCAACCGCATTGCTACAACCTACTGGGAGGAGAACCTACTCCAAGAATTCCAAGATGTATTCAACGGGACTCTCAGCAAGTACCAGAGGACCTCAATTTCATTTAGCCTAGACCCGAAAATAGCCCCCATCCGTTTAAAGGCCAGACGCATCCCATTTGCGCTAAAACCAAAAATTGACAAGCAACTGAGTAAGTTAATAGCGCAAGGGGTTTTAAGAACCAATCGACCACGCCAGGTGGGAAACCCCTATCGTCACACCAGTGAAGCCAGATGGGTCAGTGCGCATCTGCGGGGACTATAAGGCTACCCTGAACCACGCGCTCCAACAAAGCGCATACCCAGTGCCAGTAGTGCAACATTTACTGCACTCGCTAGGGGGAGGAAAAATATTCACAAAACTCGACCTAACTCAGGCCTATCAACAGCTACCCGTTGATCTCATAACAGCAGAGACACAGACTATAGTAACACATAGAGGGGCATTCATGGAACGCCTACTAAACGGAATAAAAAGTTGTCATCCCATACTTCGATGATGTACTGGTCTCAGCAAAAAATGCCAACCAGCTGGAGACCAGGTTAAGAGAAGTCTTAACACGATTTAGAAAATCAGGCCTCAAAGTAAAGAGGGAAAAATGTGAACTGGCCACTAACCGGGTCAAATGTTTGGGCTATTTAATCGATGAGCAAGGCATTCACCCCACTGAAAAAAAAGTGAAGGCTATTAAAGATGCTCCCAGACCCAAAAACAAAACCGATTTCCAGATGTTCCTAGGCCTCATAAATTTTTACGTGTTCCTGTCCCATAAGGCAACAATAGCAGAACCCCTACATCGACTACTAGAAAAAAAAAACACTTGGACATGGGGCCACCGGGAACAGAAAGCCTTCCAAGATATCAAAGACCTATTAACGGCAGACACCGTTCTCATGCAGTTTAGCAATACCCTGCCTCTAACGGTCACCTGTGATGCCTCGCCTTTTGGGGTCGGTGCCATCCTGAGTCATCAACTTCCAGACGGCAGAGAGGCACCGCTCGCCTTTTTCTCAAAGATGCTGTCCAAGTCGGAATGCAATTACAGCCAACTTGATCAGGAAGGCCTCGCAATCATCGCCGGAGTCAAACGATTCCATGAGTACCTTTACAGTAGACCCTTTTCTATCGTAACCGATCACAAGCCTCTTCTGGGAATCCTAGCGGGCAATAAGCCAACCCCAAACATTCTGTCACCTAGAATGATGAGGTGGTTTGAATTCCTTGCTGCCTATTCCTACATGCTGCTCCACCGACCCGGCAAAACCATCTCACACGCCGACGCCCTAAGCCATTCCCCATTGCCCATCACAGAGGACACCCTGCTCCAACTACCTCCACATTTCAGCTTGAGACCTGCCTGGAACTACAGCTGACTGCAGCCGACGTTGCGAGAGCCACAGCCAAAGACCCTTTGACAGCGTGCATACTGAACTGGGTAGGTAAAGGCTGGCCGGAGGAAAACAAAACTGAGACTTTTAAACCTTTCCGTGCCAGACAGACTGAACTGTCTATTGAAAAGGGGTGCATCTTATGGGGTGACAGGGTGGTAATCCCGAGCAGCCTCCAAGAAGACATCCTGGGCATGTTGCACGAGGGTCACCGGGCATAGTCAAAATGAAAGCCCTGGCCAGGAATTACGTCTGGTGGCCAGGGCTTGACAAGAACATTGAACGCTGGGTTGCAACATGTCACGACTGTCAGAAAGCGAGGCCTACCCCCCCCCCCCCGGCACCAATAAGGGACTGGGAAACTCCCCAGGGTCCATGGTCCAGAGTGCATATTGACTTTGCTGGACCAATGAAGGGGAACACTTTTTTGATTGTGGTTGATGCATATTCGAACTGGTTGGAAGTCATCCTCATGGCTTCCACAACCACTGAGGCTGTTATGAAACAGCTCTACACACTGTTTGCAACACATGGGCTACCTGATTTACTGGTTTTGGACAATGGGCTTCAGTTTACCGCCTTGCAATTCGAACAATATCTGGCTGCCCAGGGTATCCATCACACCTTAACCGCGCCGGCCCATCCGGCTGCGAATGGCAGGGCAGAACGCATCGTTCGGTATACTAAAGAGGGCCTAGAGAGAATGGACAAGGGGGACGTGCAGGACAAATTAAACCGACGACTAACCTTGCAACATATTACCCCTAGTAGCACTACAAATAAAAGCTCGGCTGAACTTTTAATGGGTAGTCTGTCTCTCTAAAACCTGTCCTACCTGGACAGGTTACACCCCACTTATACCTGGGACAACCCCCCCCCCCCGACTCCTTCAGCAAATACCGTACCTTCAAAATCGGCGACCTAGTCTATGCCAAGAACCTTACCGGGGACCCTCTATGGCTGCCAGCCACCATCACACAAATCACAGGCCCCGAGTCCTACCGACTAACTTTAGACGATGGAAGGGAATGGAAGCGGCACGTAGACCAGCTTCGTTCCCGCAACCTTGAACGAAAAACCGCCGCAGAACCAAAAATAATAAATTCCAACTACAAAACAACCAAGGGGGGGGGAGTACAAATAACAAAAAAAGGGAGAGACGAACCTCCCATAACAAGACAACAAACTCTGCAAAACGACAATCTAACCAAACAAAAAGAGCACTCGCGGTTAGATGTGCCCCAAGAAAGAAGTCCGGGAGCAGGAGAGCGAAGGAGGCCTTCCTGGAAGATGGCAGCCAGGCCAGCTCAGCCAACCCGGTCCAACCAGGAGGGAGTGGCGGAGCCATCTCAACCGGCCCAAGATACTCAGGCGGGAGCGGCATGGCTGACTCACTCTTCCAGGAGATTCCATGGAGAAGGTAGAGAGAAGCAGCGATCCCTTCCGAACCGCTTGAAGACCAAAACACGACTGAACCGCGCAGGTCAACTAGAACTGGAAAAAGCCCCACCTACCTGCGCGACTACGTCACCCACATTGGACTAAACTAAAATGGGAGGGATGTTCTGTATGGTAGGTTGGTAGGTTCCAAGTCCCTTGTTCTGATTGGCCGAAAAGGCCACTTACGGATTGGTTCACTAGGAACCAATCCGGGAAGCCACCAAGCGGCGGTAATAATTAAACAAGTGTCATTGGCCACAAGCTGGCAGGCAAGCCGCTAAAAAAAGGCTGGTGCGGCTTGGGCTATGTTCCGTATCTTTTGCCTAGCGAGTTAAATAAAAGAGTTGTTGTTTGGAACCTGGTCTCACACGCTTCTTTCCGGACGGAACACGCCCAATGCCATTTCTGTCCCAAATCCAGGCCTGAATCCTGACTGGTAAGGGTTGAGATAATCTGTTTTATCCAGGAACCTCTGGAGCTGCTGGGCAACCACCTTCTCAACCACCTTCCCCAAAAAGGGAAGATTGGAGACAGGTCAGAAATTATCCAGCAGGGTGGAGTCTAGTGACAGCTTTTTAAGAAGAGGGTGGACACTTTAGTGACTTAACATGTGCAAATCCACTTAGCAGTTTTTATGATCATAACATTTGACTTATTTATTTGTATTCCATCTTTATTATTTATGAGTCATGATAGTACAGTGGTTAGAATGCAGTCTAATTCTGCTGACTGCCAGGTGTTTAATCCTCACCAGCTCAAGTTTGACTCAGCCTTCCTTCTTTCTGAGGTTGGTAAAATGGTAAAAAAAAACCAACCCAGATTGTTGGGAGCAATATGCTGATTCCGTAAACCTTAAAGGGCTGTAAAGCACTACGAAGCTAAGTGCTGTTGCAATTTTTACAAATAAATCATGTATAGAGGGTTTCTGCTTATTTATGAGATTTGTTCATGGACTGGATTTTTTACATCATATAGTTAATGTATGATTGGCTATTTTGCGTGGACACTGAAAAGGTGGTTTAGTTTATGGTTCAAGTATTATGCAGACCATAGCAATCAGATTAATTCGGTGAACAATGATTCTTTAAATGAAGGATTGGAGGTATGTGGAAACAGTCTCCAACTACTGCTCCCCAAAATGCAATACTTCTTCCCTTCATAAAGATTTCATAGTGACTAGAACGGTAGGCACTTAGTTGCATAAAAGATTAAAGATTTGTCCTTTCCCTCTGGTTACATCTGTTAGAGGAGGATCAAGTAAGTTGCACTTCATCCTACTTATACCGACTGGGAGCATCTGCGAGTACTATGCTTTTTCGGGATTATTTCGGGATAGACTACTAGTTGATCCAAGTCAAAGCATTAACGTAAGGCGGGACAAAAGCCCTGGAAACAAGACATTTTGAGAGAAATATATTGCACTACAAATTATTTTTAATGCCTCCAAATTGGGTCTAATGCGTTCAACCCACAACTACCATGTTGTAAAATTATATTTTCCAGCACGCTGAGATGGTGATCTTGATTTACTCCGACTTTGGGACTACCTTTCCCAAAATGCCAATCGCATTGCCGAGGCAACCACACAGTTCTATTAGACGAGCTAGCCACTCGTCGAGAGACTGCCATTCGCTTATTGACTCGTCGAAAGTCCCTTTGCAAGCCACCTCAAGGCATTCTGGGAAATGTAGTTCCTTTTCCGTGAGAGCGTACTTCGCGCCACTGGGGCGTGTCTTCAAAGGGCTATATAAGCATCCGGAGGGGCGGTGGGCTGCGTTTGTCTGCTGGTTATTGCTACGCTTTTGATTTTCTGTGGCGGGTCGTTGGTTACCAATCACCTTTTAAGGTACAAAGGGCTTGAGGCAGGATTTCTTTGTTCCGGAGCTGGATAAGCAGGAAGGGGGGGGGGGGGGTTGAGCTGCTGGATAAGCAGGAAAGGGGGTTCGTGTATTGAGGGGGCTACCGTGGCCGCGATACCAAGCAGCCTTTTCGGAGGCTTTTAGCGTTTATTTTCCGGCTATGTCCGGTTTTTGACCTGGTTTTTCCCTCCTATAATTTTTCTTCATTTCTTTGAAACCTTACCGATTTCCCCTTCGCCCCCCACCTTTGAGTGGGTTCGTACGTGTCGTCCTCGGCGTGATGGAGACACCACGTGACCTAACTGGCGTTTATGCCGCCATTTTTAATAGCTATCCTGGCGCGCGCCAAAGAGAGGGAGGGGAGGGGGTGGAAGGAAGGAAGTGGGTCACGTGGCCAGCCGTCTTGGCCCATTAAAAGTGGCCGTTGAGATTTGGCGCCGAAAGCGCTCACAGGAGAGGCGAGAAGGTGGCCCATTGTCCCTTCAGGTGAAGGCTTCCGTGGGAAACGAGATCCATCCTCTTGCAGAAGAAATGGCTTTAAATCACTTACTGGCGCCAATTTGAAGCCTCTTGATACATTTGGGCGTATTAAAGGGCTGGGGTGTTATTTATTGGCTGGTTCTTGTTAGTTGGTGAAATTTAACCTGCCGTGGTTTCTTTTAGGACAGGAAATGAAACATGCTAGTACTTGAGAAGCTAAAGCTTCAAATGCAGTTGCCCAAAATATTTAATTGTTTTCCAAGAATTATTCACAGGCTTCTGTAGGAATTTCAGAGGGCAGTATGATATTTCTTCTTTGGTATAATTTGTCATTTAAAGCTACAGGAAGTAGCAAGTTATAGTTGTCTATGCTGGCTTTTTGTCACTGGGATATATCAGATCACAAATGTTTCCCATATATTTAAATATATAGAAATCCTTTTTAAAGCTTCTTATAAATCAATGGGGTTTTCAGTTTTAATACTGTTCATTTATTGCTCTCTGGGCAATGAAAAAGCTACTGATTTGCCACTTCATGAGAACTAAAGAAAATAGCCAACTTATCCGAAGTAGCAAGTTTTTTTACAGCATACTTAATAATTTAGGTCAGGGGTGTCAAACTCCTGGCCCGCAGCCTGGATGTGTCACGCACTGCCCATGCTGGGTTTAGTAAAGGGGGAAAAGTCCAGGTATGTCACGTGACACTCTGGGACAATGTGAGTTTTGACACCCCTGGTCAGGTATTCAGCAGGTTCTGACCAGTTCTGGAGAACTGGTAGCAGAAATTTTGAATAGTTTGGAGAACCAGCAAATACCACCTCTGACTGGAGATTTTACAATATCCTACCCCTGCCACGCCCACAGAACCAATAGTAAAAAAACCGGAACCCCATTGTTTAGGTGGTAGCCTAGATAGTTGAAAATATGATAAATGCTTAATGTTTATGTTCCAAATGCCTTCTGGCTAAACTTAGAAATCTTCCCAGTTTGCCTAACTTAAATTTTCAGTTTCAGGATGACAGAAGAGGCTTCTGCTCCCTCTACTTCTGCTGACAAAACAGAGAGGTAAGAAAATAATTGGATAAAAAACAAACATGTGAGAGCCAGAATAATGAACTAATTGAGCTCTTCACTCACTTAAGCTGATAAAGGTGACATATTGTATTTTGAGCATTTGTGGTGCTATTGATTTTGGAGTTGGTGTGATACTGTACTCTTTTTTTTGTGTGTGTGTGTGTGTGAAAACTTAACAAGATAACTGGAGTTGTATTATTGGGCCAAGCATAGTAAGCATAAAAAGTGATATAAATTGGTAATACAGAGGAACATGCCTCTGCTCTGCTAGCTGCATTGATTACTGATCTGTTTTTGGTTCCAATCCAAGGTGCTAATTATAGCAATAGCACTTAGACTTATATACTGCTTTATAGTGCTTTACAGCCCTCTCTAAGCAGTTTACAGTATCAGCATATTGCCCCCAACAATCCGGGTCCTCATTTTACCCACCTTGGAAAGATGGAAGGCTGAATCAACTTTGAGCCTGGTGGGATTTGAACTGCCAAACTGTAGGCAGCTGGCTGCAGAGGTAGCTTGCAGTACTGCACTCTTAACCACTGGGCCACAGAGGCTCTTAATTATGACCCTTAAAACCCTAAATGGCATGGGACTGGGTTTATGAGGGACTACCTTTCCCCTATTAACATCTGTTTCTTCCACCAGATCCAACAGAGGATGTGCTGGGGGTCCCATCGACTAGGACATTTCACTTGGCAGATCCTAGTTTGATAGGCCTCTTGGGCTATGCCCCTTCCCTTTAATGACCATCCTTCCCTTCAGCTTTCTGGAGGTTTCTCAAGACCTGGTTGAAATCAGGGACTGGCAAAATATTTAGAGGGCTCTTGAATAATATTTCTGTATCTAATGTTTTTATTCTGCTTTGTGCTTTATATAATAAAGTTTTTAAGATTAACTGTATTCTAGTTTGTATATTTTGTTTTTAAATTTTGTTGTATTGACCATTGTTATGTGAAAAGCTATGCAAAAAGCTTTATTATGGGAAAACAATATATATTTTCATACTTATAGTATTGATGTGGATGGGGAAGCCAGGAGACTACTCGGCTTGGGACAAAAGAATCTGGTAATGGGAGATGTTCCATCTGCTGTTAATGCATTTCAGGAAGCTGCTAGCCTTTTGTAAGTATTTAGAGTATTCTATAAATCTGCTTTTAAATGGGAGTAGCATGTTGAAGATTTTAGATTATATATAATGGGAGGATATATTTTTAATACTTGAACATTTCTAGTCTTCACTATTTTAGCTTATTTTTGATTTGTTCTACATACCATGTCTCCCCTAAAATAAGACCAAAAAACCCGGCATCAGGTCTTATTTTTGGGGATGTCTTCTACTGACTCACCTCATAGTGGCAGCACCAACAGCTCTACCCAGCAAGAGCCCCTGCTGGCCCACTTCGCAAGCGGCCACAGAAGAAGTAGGCCAGCAAGGAGAGGTGTGGCTGCAACTGTCTGAAGGTAGTAGGGCAGCTCCCCCCCATCCCCACCCTAGCTTAAGTTTTACTGGTGTGTCTTTCCCCACCCCATGTACCCTGGAGTGGACGGGGGTCTTAACTAGGGCTTACTTTGGTGGTAGGGCTTATATTGAGCGCACATGTAAAAATCAAGCTAGATCTTAGGTCGGGGAAACACAGTAGTTTTAAGATTTAAGACTCTAACCACAAATAAATTAACCGCAAATAAACAGGAGAATGGGTTTTGTCTGTTGAGCTACAGTTTTATCATGGTCCAATACTGTCAAGCTAAAACAGAACCTTTATATAGTCAAGATTAATTCATTACAGTCAAGGAATGAATCCTTCAGCACAAATCTTATTTACTCAGGCTATCTAGTTCTTTACTAGCTTATTTTTTACCCACATGGCACGATGATTTAATATTCAGTACAGGTCTCAACTTAAGATCAAAATATTGCAAAATTTTTGTTGCTAAGTGAAATACTTATTGAGTTTTGCCTATTTTATGACCTTTCTTGCCACAATTGTTACGTGAACCACTGCAATTATTAAGTTAGTAATATTGTTGAATGAATCTGGCTTCCCCATTGACTTTGCTTGTCAAAAGGTGATCACATGATCCTGAGAGTGCAACTGTCATAAATATATGCCACTTGCCAGGTTCTGAAATTTGATCACATGACCCTAGGGATGTTGCAACGGTCATAAGTAAAACTGTCATGTCACTTTTTTGAGTGCTGTTAATTTGAACAGTTACGAAATGAACTATTGTAAATCAGTTACCTGTAGTTTGGAGAGTATGTTAATGAGTTAATTTGAAATAACTTGTTATTCTACAGTACAATTAGTTCAGTTAAAGTAATTCTCAAAAAAATGAGTGTTTATGTCTAATTTTTCTTTAGGGGCAAAAAGTATGGTGAAACAGCCAATGAATGTGCTGAAGCTTTCTTTTTTTATGGAAAATCACTTCTGGAGTTGGCAAGGTAAGTTGATATGTCCTATCACTTGGCCAAGTGAACTTAAGTAAATTCATTTAAAATTTGACAAGTCATTCATTCATACCATTCTACTTATTGCTACTGTTAGTTCTATGTGCAAGGCTTTTATGCCACTTTATTTTCCAAGAAAGATCCCATACTAAATATTTGCACAAATCTTCCAATAAGTCTCAAGATACCAGAATAGATATTAAAAATCTGAAAGGGTATGGTTTAGTTTATTTGGGTTGATTAATCTTGGATACCTCCATTCCAAGCTGTTCGTTTTAATGAGCCATGGATACTTTCCAGAGTAAAAGTATGCAGCGTAAAAAAGTGGGCCAGTTTATGTGTTATGCTATATCATGGCAGTGAATTCTTCAAAGTGTTCCTAAATTAAATATGTAATTTATTATACTTGCATCAAATTACCTGAATGAAATATTAAAGTTTCAATTAAACACTGGTTAATGACACAATAGCATTACATAGCTTGTCAATCACTTCATCAGTTAATATTGTTGTCCTAGAATGGAAAATGGGGTGCTGGGAAATGCTTTGGAAGGAGTGCAGGTGGAAGAGGAAGAAGAAAAAACAGAAGATTCAACGGTAGAAAGTGCTGATAATATAGATGGTATGTAGAGCTGTCTTAATGCATTAGAGAGATGCCAAGCTGTATGTAGTCTGTATGAATATGAGGCATGAATAAAGATTGTTTGCCTTAAATAGCACAAATTGATTCACAAGTCACTTAAGTAAAAATTGCAATAAATTATTTTTTGCTAAATCAATGCTTCTATTAAATTAAAATCCTTTCACTTGTTCTTCATGGGAGATGGGTACCTACTGTTTTTTCTTTATGAAAACCTTGATTCATATACTTGTTTGAGAAGTGATTGGAAGTAAACCTTTAAAAAAAATTTTTTTGAGGTTTAACCAGATAAAAATTCCAACACTTGGGTTTGCAACCAGCTTATGTATGGTGCACTGATATCTGGTCTTATTATATAACATTCGAAGTATAAATTCTGTTGAAACCATAAATGAAATTTACTTCAGAGAGTGAATATTTGCTTAAGCCCCTCAATTTATAGTGGCTTCCTCTGCAATGTTTGGTGTCTCAGTTAAAAGAAGCTTGGCATCTCTTGCTTGGCTGTTAATTCTTGCTAGCACACAACTCATTGCTTAAGCTCAACTGCTTGCATAGGTGCTTGTTCTTAAATTAAAAACAAGTATTTGGTGTTTTGGCAGCAAGGTGTTAGTGGGAAATAGGGTGGAATGTGAAGATCATAAATGCTTATCACTAAATTCGAAGATTTCTTTGTGCTTCATCTTCATGTAGAAGAAGCAAGGGAGGAATTAAGAGATCAGGTATATAATGCCATGGGGGAAAACGAATCCAGAAAAACTTCAGAAGAATCTCTGGTAGAAACTAGAGTGCAAGTGAAAAATAAAGATGCAGAAGTGGAAGAAGTTAGAGAAGAAAAGGCAGCTGTGAATATAGACAACAATCTTGGAGAAGAAGAAAAACCAAGCAAGCAAGTAGAAGATATGCAAGAAAAACAGATCAGTGAAAAAACTGTGGAAGATTCATTAGGAAGTAGTGTTGCTGCAGAAGAAAAGCCTGAAGACCTAGCTGGAGGAGAAAAACCAGCAGCAGAAGAAATCCAGGAAGACACTGTACTTAAGAAAGTTTTGGTTGTAGATAAGACTCCTGGGGAAGAAAAGCTAGAAGTAGAAGAGGCTGCAGAAGCAGCTAGCGGAGACACTATAGAAAAGGAAATGACTGCAGAAGAAAAGCTAGCTTTACAAAAGATGGAACAGAAGGCAGAAAAGCTTGTAGTTTTGACTACTGAAAAGCACACAAATGCAAAGCTAGAAAATTCAATAGAGACATCAGTAAAAACTTCACAAGAGATATTAGAGGAAAAAGAATTGGTGTCTGCTGTTGATAAAGTAGAATTGCAGGCAGAGAAGGCAGAACAGACAACTGTGGCTATTATTCAAGAAACAGACGTTGCTGGACAAAAAAACCTGGATTTGAAAGAAGAAAAATTGAATGAACCTATGTCTTCAGGGGAAGTGTTACCTACAGCTCCAAATGAAATTACTTCTCCAAGGGTTGTTGAACAGTCATGTGAAATAGAAATTGAAGAAAAAGCTGAAGCTGCTGCTAAGGTAGAAAAGGAAGAAGAAAAGGATCACGAGATGGGAGAGGGAGAAGGTAACAGGGATAGAAAATACTTGTGGGTGGTTTTTGTTAGAATGCTAACTCAAGTAAAACATTAATCCATTCAGAATTCTCTGCCTCGAGAGTGGGAAGGGATATAGCTACAGAGAAATATAAAAAAAGACACAAAGTATAGTGTAATTAATATAATTAAAATAGTATAATTCCCCCCTTTTTCCTCCTCTCCAAACAGTTAACTGGAGGTAGATAGCAAAATGTGGCTGATTTGGGGTTATTGTTAGTCTAAGTAGTAAATCTAAAAAGCAATGGCCATTAGAGAATGCTGAATGGATGTTCATTGCATGCTGTGATATTGCAAGATTAACTCAAAGTATAGCTTTCCTCCTGTCATTGTATATATACCAAAGCAATGGGATTGACCAGAGTACTATTACATTAAGATGTCAAGGTTATAGATTTATGCTTAAAAATAACAATTTGCTATCATATCTAGAAATATAACGGCGCAACTAGCATATTCGTAATTCTCATGCTTTATTTTCTGTCTTATAACATGATTTTGGAAGTTTATCTGTTCAGTTTTTAAGCAGTCAAATGTCTTAATTGCAGCTATTTGCAAAATATAATTGACATTAAAAGGGGCATGTTGGCAAGCATATTTCAGACCTTGCAGAAACTTCAGATTCTATCTCCTAAATGTTTTACAAAGATTGTATTTAGACATTTAAATGAAAAGAACCAATAAAGATACTGTTTACTTGCTCTGTAAACAGCATGTTTTCTTAAAAATTGCAAATTAAACTGTTTGAACTATCCCACTTTAATCCTTTTGGAATGGGATCCATTGTAAATAATCCTCACTAGAGAAACTGACCAGTG
Organism: Laticauda colubrina; assembly: GCA_015471245.1. NCBI lineage: Eukaryota > Metazoa > Chordata > Lepidosauria > Squamata > Elapidae > Laticauda > Laticauda colubrina. The sequence goes on from BLBF01000020.1 coordinate 47,324,784, forward strand.
CACTAAAGTATTCTAAAAGTTAATTTTTATTTAGTGGAGGCGAGTACCTTTAATTATTTTCAGTTTATGCATTGGAAAAACTTACATAAATAACAAGTAAATCAATATAAGTAAATGAGTTGCTTCAGTTAAAAAAAGTGGAAGTATTCTTCAAATTGAATCTTTAATTTGCAGATATTCTTAAAATTGTATGAATGTTTCATGAATGTCTTTACAATTATAAAACTGAATAATATGCAGTTGAGTTTAGAAAGACTGTTAAATAATGATTCTGTAGGAATAGCACTGAATAAAATAAACAGCCAAATAAATAACACACCAGTAGTGTATATATATAAACAGGAAACTCTTCTTATAGAGACAGAAGGGTCAGAAGAAGATGATAAAACAGAAGAGGAGAAAGAAAATTATTCTACAGCTGAAGAAAAGGTGAAGTATCAATCAGTATTCAGATCTATTAAAAGCTACTAGTGTTATGCAGGTGAAAATGTATGTCCTATTAGAACAGGTAGTCCTCAACTTACAACTGTTCGTTTAGTGACCAAAGTTACAACAGCACTAAAAAAAGTGACTTATGACCATTTTTCACACTTATAACCATTGCAGCATCCCCATGGTCATGATTTACATTCAGATGCTTTACAACTGACTCAAATTGATGATAGTTTGCACTGTCCCGGGGGGTCACATGATCACCTTTTGCAACCTTCTGAGAAGCAAAGTCAGTGGGGAAGCAAAATTCACTTCACTGTTATTATTTTAACAAGTGATTCACTTAACAAATGTGACAAGAAAAGTCCTAAAACTGATCAAAACTCGCTTAGCTAATTTCCCACTTAACAGCATAAATGTTGGGCTCAATTGTGGTCGTAAGTTGAGGACTACCTTCAGATAGAGATGGCTGCTTCTAGTTCTTTGAAAAAAGATAATCTGTTCTAAAGCTGTGCAAAATCTTCTCTTAATGAGAATATTTTTTTGAGAAAAATTTTCATAGGACTCAGTGCTAGAGTTCAATATTTATGATTGCTATTAAGACATAAGAAATTGGTACTGTCTAATATGACTATCATACTGCTTTAGGAGAGTGAAGAAGATGAAGTTGGAAACTTAGAACTGGCTTGGGATATGCTGGAATTGGCAAAAGTAATATATAAAAGGTATCTCTCAGGAATTCTAATAAAATAATATCCTTAACCATACTACTGATGAGTTTTTACAGTGTATTTTCTGATTTGCTTTTTTGGTCTAGGCAGGACACTAAAGAAGCACAGCTCCATGCTGCTCAGGCTCATCTAAAACTAGGAGAAGTTAGCATTGAATCTGGTAATTGACTTAAAGTTGTCCAGACATGCTGTTTCTAATGGGTTTTGCATGTTGTGACTGTACATGTCTGTTATGCATTGACTATCAATCTTTCATATTTTACATTAAAATTATATAAAATTGAAGTGGCATAAACTGGAGTATTTAATATAATGTATTTTGACAAGTTGGATATTATGAATTGACAGTTGTATTTTTCTTTTTTTATTGTAATCTTTGCTTCCTAAATTACATTTGTATAGCTGGCATTTTTTTCACTGTTCTAGCACTTAATTCCTAATTAAACTGATATAGGTCGTCTTCAACTTAAAACCATTATGGAATCTCCCCACTGTAGGCACAAGTTGTGACAGTCATAAAGTGAGTTGTCACATGACCAATCTGATTTTTTGATGTTTTTTGCCATAGTTGTTAAATAATAATAAATAATACAGTTGTGTGAATCCAGTTTTCTCCCTTGACTTGCTTGTTGGAAGCTGGGTGGGAAGATTGCAAATGGCGATCACATGACTCCAGGACATTGCAACTGTCATAAATACATGATGGTTCCCAAGTGCCCAAATTTTGATCCTGTGACCATGGGGAACACAGCAATGATTGTAAATGTAAAGACCAATAATTGTAAGTTGTCTTTTTTCAGTGCTGTTGCAACTTTGAATCATCACTAAATGAATTATTTTAAGTTGAGGACTACCTGTAGACTGAAGAAAAGGGAAAAAGGATAACATGGAGGATGCATATTGCTTTGTTAGCTATTACTTTCCTGGTTTACAAAACTATAGTTGTATTCTTGAACTGGGTCAAGTTGTCTCCAATATAGGTTACAATTATTTTCCTAAACAAATGTGAATATTTTTCTATATTGTTTTTGGAATTGAGTTTGTTGGCTTTTAGGATAATGTTTGTTATGATTTTCTGGTTATCTTCTGCAGAAAATTACATGCAAGCTATAGAGGAGTTTCATTCCTGCTTGGCTCTTCAGCAGAAGTATTTAGAAGCCTATGACCGGTTGCTTGCAGAGACTCATTACCACCTTGGATTGGCGTATCACTACAACAATCAGTATGAGGAAGCAGTGCTGCAATTCAGTAAATCAATGGAAGTAATTGACAAAAGACTGGGTAAGTCAAAGCAGAAGTTCTGCATATTTTTAATTATGTTCATTACTGTTTGCTATTTGTTCCAAGTTTCAAATTTACATTGGTTGCAATTTGCCATTAGCTTCCTTGGACAACTTCCATAATTTCTTGTTTTGGGAGAGTGAGGAAGATTTTAGAGAAGTGGTTTTTCAACTACAAGAAGATTCTGGAAGGAATGTGTTGTCTAGCTCGGTTCCAATCCAGTTTTATATCAGTGTGGAAGACAGAAACATCTTGTTCTAGTATATGACTGTTCCTACTCATAGGAACTTGAAGAGAAGGAAATTGTGAAGTACCATGAACATGATATTCCTCCTTTCTGAGTGGCTCAGCTCTGTCTGGGAAAGGAACAGTTGATCCATTGGTTATTTTAGTATAGGCTGACACTGAACTTGCTGTCATCCTCTACTCTTCAGTGTCTGGTGAAATTTTGGAAGAAAGCCTTTAACCTGGGATGAAGTATCAATATGTTGGTACACAGTTGCATATAGCCACTGTGGAATTGTTGGTTTGCTCTTTGGAGGAGACTGTAAGGAGGGGATTGGATAGACCAGAACAAGCTTAAATTTCAGTAAAAGTTTGGTCTGGGATAGTGTCATTTTTTCCCTGAGGGAACAAAGTCCATGTCTTAAGAGGTTTCCTAGTCTGCTGTGTAACTGAAAAGCAAGTGGAACCTGTGGCCAAGAGCTTCAGCTGGTGAACTAGCTGCAAGCCAATAACTTATGTTGTTACTGCTATGTATTTAGTTTCCTGCAACACATTTACAGGGGACTTTCTTCAAAAATGACTCAACTACATTCAGTCCAAAATGCAGTGTCCCACCTGCATCTTTAGCAATACCTGTTACGGATTTTGGTCGCAGTGATGATTATTTCTCACATTCAGATTGAATCTATTGTGTGTGCTCATCCTGATAAGGGTTACTTTGAGCTAATAGAGTATATTCTTGGTGTAACTTTAATGTATCCATACACTGGAATGCTTTGCCACCTGAGATTCAAGATCTTGCTCTTCCTCTCCCTGCTTTTACAATGCATTTGTTTTGTGACAATTCTGGTATAGTGAGTTTGGGCCTGAATTTTGTTTGCAGCAGTTCAGTAGTTAAGTGGCACCTAACCCTTTTGCACCTGGGACCAGTTTCATGGAAAACTATTTTTTCACTGACTGTTGGGGGAGAAGGAGTGCACAACTAGATCCCACCCATATGTGCAATTTACAATAGGGATTGCTCGCCCACTGCTCACCTCCAGCTGTGTGACCCGGTTCTTAACAGGCCATGGACTGGTATTGGTCCAGGGATTGGGGACCCCTGCCTTAGAGGATTGTTCCATTGTATTGGCTTTATATTCTTATAAATTGCTCAGACAAATTACAAGTAGTCCTTGATTTGCAACAGCAATTAAGTTGTCAGTCACCTGGAACATATCCTTCACCATTGGCCAGTTTTTGCCAGAAACTGGAAGTAAGCATAAGCTTCTGGGAAAGCAGTAATAAATTGTGGTTACATGGCTATAGATTGTGGAAACCGCTATAAATGCAGGCTCATTGCTGGCCAAAATATGGTCATGTGACTATGGAGACAGGAGCTTTGAAATTGGGTTGTAAGTCCCGGTTTGGGATGTGTGTGCCTGTCATAACTTTAAGTGACCAATTGTAAGTAGAGGACTATCTATAATAAATATAAGGTATTGGTCATGAGCCAAGTTCTTTCTGGTTTGTTGTGGTCATTGAAGTTGTTGAGGTTTGTTTTTACAGGTGTTGGAAAAAATCTATTTAGATCAAAATTTGCATTCTGCCTTTCTTGAGCCTATAGTTGGTTTAAAATTTGGGTTTTCATTATGAAGTTGTGTTCAAAGAATTTGTGGGTCACAGAAAATTGAATAGTTACTGCTCTCTGATTTTGTTCGGGTGGATTGTGCTTCATTATTCTGTACCAAATGAATGATATGGCCAATTAAATGAATTGTTTCCACAAAAAGTACTAATGGCTCCTGTTCCTTTTTCAGTTATGTTGGCTGAGCGACTAAAAGCAAAGGGAGAGGGGCCAGCTGAAGATGAAAAAGAAATAGAGGAACTAAAGGGCCTGCTTCCTGAAATCAAAGAAAAGATAGAGGATTCAAAAGAGTCTCAGAACAGTGCAAGAGTGACTGAACTGGCTCTGAAAGCAACTTTAGTGAGTTCCATTATTGATTGTGTTGAAATAAACTGATTTAAAAATGTATCAAGGCAAATAAATATGTGCCTGCAGGATGTATTTTACTATGAAAAGTGATTAATAGAAACCTAAAATCTGAAACCTAAAATCTGAGCAGAGCATCTTTAATATCATAGCAACATACCATTGATTTTGACATTTGAACGCAATAGATAACTGTTTCTCTAGATCTTTTTTATAATTGTCACTGAAAATAAGATTAGTTTGCTAAAACTGAGGATTTAAAGATTAAGCTTTTAACCAACTTTGCAATGTTTATTTTTAAAACTATTCAGATGTGTTCAACAAGTCAAGAGGTAGATTTCAGAAAATGCATTTTTGTCCTGATTTGTTTATTTTCAGTATCTAGAGGCTTTTTAATAGTATCTGAAAAGGATTTCTTTCTTTCCAGGTTGGTGGATCTTCTAGCTTTTCACAAGGGTCTGAAAGTAGTGCAACTTCAACAGTAAGTTACATTAGCAATAGCAAGCAGCTTTATGCCATTATAGTTAACATTTCATAGAAACTTCTACTGTTTCTATAGATTCCAGTTGGACACAAAACTGATGGCGCTACAGACATCTCTCATCTTGTTAGGAAAAAGGTGTGTAATAATAATTAACCCACTTCTTACTGGCTTGTAGGTAATTCTGCAATTAAAAGATGAAGTCATGTTATTTCCAACAATTTTTATATATTCAACATAAAATCCTTTCCACTAGGATCCAGTCAGTCTGGGAACCATATAGTTTCCTTGATAGCTTTGATGTTATTGTGTTGTGTAGCACCCACCTTATTAACTCTAGTTTAATTTCAAAGTTTGATTTTGTAACTTCTCCAAGCATTTCAGCTTGGCTGTGTTAAGGTCCTGCAGAAGCATCCATGGTAAGTCCTTCAGAATACAAAGATGATGTAATATCTATAGAAACTGAACTTTACAACCAAACATTCAGACTGAATTGGGTTCCCTAATTTAAAATGGAAATGAAGAACTATTCACTAGCATTATTCAATCTGGAATAATATGCTTATCTATCTTTGTATTGTGGAGTCTGGTTCTGTGAGCTTGGTTGTTTACTTGCAAATGTTTTATTTTGTTTCCTAGTCACTTAATAAAATATCTACAAGTAAACAATCAAGGACTCTACGGTTCAACACTGAGCTATATATGTTCTATTATATGTTAGGACTAATATGAGTTGCTCAGCAATATATCAGTATTGTCCTTTAAATCAATTTATTATTCTCAATGAAATAATGATTATCTCCTTTTGTTTGAACTGCTGGTCTACTGTTAGGGTTCTAGTCCTAAATTTGATCTTTAGAGTAATACACAGGCTAAGTAACTTGAAGGTAATTAACCTTTTTAATGTTTAAACAGTTGAAGAGGATCAAATAGATGTTGCATGTTGTTTGTAATCTTGCTTAATTTAAAGCAGTTAGCCATTGCTATTTAATTGCATATGCATAATGATACTAAATATTCTTAAGATTCACATTTAGAGTTCTACTTGGTGAAGACTAAACAATTTTGTCTTCAGAGGAAACCAGAGGAAGAAACTCAAAAGGAAGACAATGAAGCTAAGAAATGTAAATCAGAACTGGCTGTCAATGGTGGTGGTGATGCAGCTCCCAATGCAAATGAGGCTGCAGAGAAAATGGAACAGGAGGTGGGTAGTTCAGTCAGGAATCATATAAATTGAAGTAAAGAAAACTAATTTTCCCAGTCATTTTTTCTTTTATGTTTCATTGCTTGCTGGTTTTTTCCCAAACAATATATCCATGCTAAAACACATATTAATGTATCAAATCTAAACAGAAAACCTAATTTGTCTGATGCAAACAATCAGACCCACACATGCAGAATTTAGGCTAACTACCGTGTTCTGCCTATAAGGAATCTCTCAGTCTGCAGCCTATCCTTTGAAATAATTAGATGCAACTCCCAAGAAATTTAGAAATCCTAGCCCTTTTGTGCTTGGGCAATGACTCCAAATTAACTGCACTTGATCCCGTCTCCATGCCAGGCTTCGTGCTTCCCAGCAAAATTATAGCAACCTATACTTCTGGATAATCGCATACAGTTTATACATGGACTAAATAGTGAGCTTATTTAAGTGCTATTATGCAAGCATATCTGTATATTTTATGTTCAGAAAGCTACTAAAACATAATTATTCATCACTATTAGATATTAATAGCTTCTATCAAATTGCCCATCATGTACAAACTGTACCAAATCCTTTAATGATACATAAATTAATTAGCCTTGCGAAATAAATATATTTATTAAACTTTTTTCTTTTTAGACAGGGGGAAGACCACAAGTTGAAACTGTTCAAAGTACTGTATGATAGTTCTTTAATATTGGATATGCTGCCTCCCAAGGATTGTGGGTTTTGTATATAATGTATTTTTTCATTATGACAACTTTTTGTATTCAATAAAGATTGTACTCAAATATTAACACTGTCATATTAAGATATGTAAAATTAAATATTAAAATTTATTGGGTTAGTGTTCTGGCTTCAAAATTTGGTTATCTGCCTTACATGCAGTCAGCATGGTGGTTACTTATTGTTTTGGTACAGTACGTTTCTCAAGATTAATGTGAGAAATATTTCCAGAAGTCTCAGACCAGAATAATTGGGAAATGAAAAATGTATGGAAAAGCTGTAGTGTAAGTATGTTTTTAAAATTGTCTAGAATGTGAGGCTTCTGTTTATTTTTGAATTGTAATTTCGAAATTTCATAGAGACAAAAGTATCAAGATTAGGACAAAACCCCAGTTTAAGAAATCATAGGAAAGCATAAGATGACTGTCTAAGGAAAACCCAGGTGAGGTCAGAAAGTTTGACCATAGTCCATTTTGTAAGATTACTACTGTACGTTCAATAAAATAAATTGTCAAAGCAGAAAAACCACTCTGTAATATTGAATCCTGATCCAAGCAGAAATATAGCTTCTTGGATTTTAGATAGAACAAAATTGCTGGCTTTAAAACTTCTTTAGGAATTAAATATGAGACAAGTAACAGTATAAAATCTGAAATGTAATTTTAACAAAGTGCCTAGCTAGCAAGAATTAAGGGAAAGATTCCCTCAAGAAAGCTCTTCTACATTTTTATCATGCCCAGATGACAAGCTTTTGAAGAGAAATACCTGAAGATAGTTACTTTACACGAGGCTTGTCATTGTCTCTCCCCATAGATTTGCAAACTAAGTAAGCACACATAATATGCTTTTCTGTGTTTAATCTGCATGCAAATCCAATTTGTTCTTCCCTGACATTAAAAATATTTTTCATAACTATAGCCTTATTGGTAAACATTTTACCAGTGTACCATTACATGATACGTTTTTAGCTTCTTGTTTCTACTACGGTAAAGTAGAACTTGAGATACATAAGAAAGTAGCATTTGATGGAATATAAGGATTTAGAAATTCTTTTAGAAACCAATATATTGATGGCATTTTACTAATGTCATACTTTGAGACATGTATCCATTTGAAACTTCTAATTTGAACTGACATGGACTTCAATTTCAGACTATACTGTAAAGTATACTGATTTGAGATTTTCCTGGCTTTACATTTACTTTTACCAAGAAAAAAGTTGAGCCAGAATATAATGGTGTAATATAGGGATTAAGCATTGATGCTCTGACATATTTGGGATTAGACTCATTGATCCAGGAGTTATAAATAATTACAGAATATTTTGGCAATTGCAGAAGAACATGTCTTTTAGTGATCTCCCTTGTTTCTCCCACAATACGGCCTCCACCAATAGGAAGGCCCAGCATGATTTCTAGACTTGAGGTGAAATTAAGCCCTGCCCCCAAACTTTAGGCCTATTTAAGCCATGCTTTTCCCTGCTATTTCTCACATTGTTCATTAGAACTACACGAGGTGAAGAGAAATAGGCGGGGGTGATGGAGAAAACTTGCCTTTAGGAGTGCCCTGCAGGTAGCCTAGGCTAAAATACCCCGATAGCTGATAGAAGCTCACTTGAAGGCAGAATCCCCTGCCGCTTCGGGGCGCGGCAGAGCTGCCCGTGTCCCCTCGTCTTCAGGCAGTCCCTTTCGGGAGATGGAAGCCACCCAAATGCAATCACCAGCCACTTTGATAGCCCGGTAGAAGTGGCCTCGAGGTGAGCACACACACTCCCCTCGCCACAAGGCCGCTTCTACCGGCTGATTGAAGTGGCTGGTGACTGCATTTGGGGAGCTTCCATCGCCCAAAAGAGACTGCCTAAAGGCAAGGGGATACGGGCAGCCACGCCTTGTCCTGAAGCAGCTGAGGACTCTGCCTTCAGGGGAGCTTTCGTCTGCCAATAGAAACGGCCTTGCAGCGAGGGGAGTGCAGGTGCGCTCGCCCCGAGGCTGCTTCTACCGGCCGATCGAAGTGGCTGGTGACTGCATTTGGGGAGCTTTCATCACTCAAAAGAGACTGCCTAAAGGTGAGGGGATATGGGCAGCCACACCACGCCCTGAAGCAGCTGGGGACTCTGCCTTCGGGGAGCTTTCGTTGGCTGATAGAAATGGCCTCGCGGCAAGGTATGTGCATATGGGCCGCTCTAGGTGGGGTAGGAAATTAAGTCACCCCTGAAAAGACGGCCTGGCTGTTTTTTCAGGGGTCAAAAAAAAAATAAGGCCCGGCCTTATTTTGTGAGAAACACGGTAGTACATCATAGGTTTTGAGCTGAGCTACTTCACAAAATACAGGTGTAGTACAGCTGTTTTGCACCTAGTTCTGGCTAGGGCTGCTGTGGAAAATATATTGTTTTTCTTGTAATTTGAGAAATTTTTCTCTTAGAATATACTTAAACTTTATTTGAGAGAAACATTCTTGAACCTGTTATTTTGCACTTCTCTCTGATAAACAGAGATTATGAAAAATCAGTCTTGAATATACATTCCTGTGGAATTTAAAACAGCTGTGATGGTTCTCTGTTAAAGAATAAAAATACTCTTAACACCAATACTGAGCTCATTAAATGTTATTTTCAAAAAAGGATGGGTTCTAAGAAGTTGGGGTTCCCAGACCTTAAGGTACAAATCTACTGAAATAGTATCTGTTTAGTTATCTTAATATGTATTGGTGTGCAAAACATTTCACTTTAAATTGGTTCGATGCTGAAACTGCTGATTTGAATATAAATGAATTACTCCAAGTGTCTTCGAAGTTTCCCAAGTTGAAAACAGCTGGTTCATAACTTAAAAACTCAAATATACTTGGAGCGGGGTGATCAGTAAAGTTTTGAACTAACCATCTTTCTAAATATTTTGGGCATTCTTAAATACAGCTGACTAGCAAAAGAGAGTGGTTATGTATGGGCACTAATTTATCCATGCAAGAATACAAACACCGGTGACTGAATTAGCAAAACTAAGTTTAGGGTCTGGTAACAAGGAGTTACGTTGATAGAGAATTGCAATGTTTGCTATTTAATTATAATTTTAAGATAAGACAAATTTTTGTATCTTTAACTGTTAATAAAAATTATTCAGGTCTTTCTTACTTCCATCCATTAAAGTATCAGCACATCGGAAGTTGCTGGTATTTTTTCCAGGAATTAGCACAGTAAGTCTCATATTCTTTTTCATATAAATTCGGTAATTTATGTAAAACCTTTGAACTATGAACAGTGTAGCTGTTTTTAAGAGCTGTAGATATCTGGCAGTTCTATGTGCAACTGAAGCCAAAATACAAACTTGAGCCTTGTTTTACATGTGAGACCGATTGTTAGGTAATTTGAGCATCCTTTAGCATATTTTTTAGTATTGGAATATAAATTGATATTTTTCAAATCCCTTGGCCGGTTAGTGAATTCTGGAGTTGAAGTTCAACAAGTTGCTAAAGGTTGGGAAGTACTACTCTTACAGCCATAATGGTGAATCTATGGCACTCATGCCACAAGTGACATGCATGCGAGCCTCAGGGAAACTTACCTCGATGCACATGTGTGTGCCTCACAGCTGATTTTTTTTCGCTGGTTTGAGGCCTTTTTCAGCCTCCCAGAGGCTTGGGAAAAGCCTCTGCAAGGTGCTTCAGGCCAAAAGGCATGTTTTGTCATTTCCTGTAATACCAGAAGTGACAAAATGGGGTGATAATTCGGCCAGAAAAGCCTTGCAGAGGCTTTTTCCAATCTTCTGGGAGGCCGAAAAAGGCCTCAAACCAGCCGAAAAATCAGCTGTGAGGCACAGTGCAGGTAAGGGTGGGAGAATTGAGCATGCATGCGCAGGGGGTGTGGGGAGGGGAAGCACATTGCATTCTGAATGCTGGCACACGAGTGTGTGCTATTGTGCACAATTTTTGGCACAGGAGCCCAAAAAGGTTAGCCACCACTGTCTTACAGCAATAGCACTTAGACTTCTATACCTCTCTACAGTGCTTTATACAGCTCTCTTTAAGCGGTTTGCAGAGTGCAGCCTATTGCCCCCAACAATCTGGGTCTTCATTTTAGCGACCTTTGAAGGATGGAAGGCTGAGTCAACCTTGAGCCTGGTGAGATTCGAACTGCTGAACTGGCAGCCAGCAATCAGAAGTAGTCTGCAGTACTGCATTCTCACCACTGCACAGCCATGGCTTATGTTATATTGCAAAATTTTGTGTGACTCAGTTTTCCCTTGATTTCTGTAATTTTCTTAAATAGGTTTTTTTATTCTTTCTTATTAGCCTGTATGTCTTTGCAACACTTATTTAAATATACAGTATCTCTTGCTACTATTTCTTCAGCTATTTTCTACTCACTGAATACTTTTCTATGCCAGCCAAGACCAGAACTACTTTGGGTATCTTCACAGTGGAAATCAAGTAAACAAGTATAGGAAGAAGCTTCTTTTTCTTCTAACTTTTAGGCTACTTTTGTTTGCTTTGTGCTGATAAAGCATATCTTGAGTTTTTCAGGTAATATTGTATCTTGTTTGTCTTATTTTACTTATTTTTTTAAAGTTAATACAAGAAGTTTGAGAAAGCTAAAATCACCTGATCTTTTGCTGATGGAATGCAAAAGGGGGAGAATCGGAAAAAACTGTTTTAAAATACTATTTACCTCGATCCCATAGAATGATATAAACCAGTCTTTTTATTATATTTAGTGCAGATCTAGTTCCTAAGCAGAATGAACAGCATCATTTATAAATTAATATAAATCTGGATTGATAACTTTCCAATTTAAGAGTTATTTATTTTTGGCTATGTTCTTTTCTCAATAGCTAGTTATTCATATAATGATAGATTATTAATCCTGGATCAATAAACTTATCTGTAACTTCCAATCAGAAAATGTATTCATCCAAGAAGGTTGCAAAACAACAAATCACTGCAAAAACAAAACCCTCAAAGATAAAGAATCAAAATAAAACCCTTTTAATTGTCAGATGAACTGAATACATGTGAACACAGCATGTGTTTGATTAGTTTCTATACTGGGGAGGCAGAACTGGAGAAAAAGGTCAACTTTCCATGTTATTTGAAAGATGTTTTGCCAAAAAGAAAACTTTTGGGTTCTTCCAGATTTGTTTCGGATGTATGAATCCCAACCATTCTAGTTTACAACAGCAAACTATTCTTCCTCTAGCACCTGCAAAGGATCAGGCTTCTGTAGGATCAAGTATGGCTGATGACTCTGGCGGGAAAGGCAGCTCAGGTTTTTGGGTGCTAAAGATGTGTAGTCTCAAAGTAGCATTGCCATACATCTTGTGTTCTGCTGGCTAAAGTGAAGACAGAAATGTTAAGGCTTGACTGAAAGCATTCCTGTAGAGTAGAATAAAAGCTAAATCAACTGATTCTTATACATATGACATTGCTTCTATGGCTTGTAAAACATGGTTTAAAATAGGCCAATTAAGAATGTTGAAATAACAAAGAATAGGATTTGGAGTCATCTCGATTTTTACAACTGACTGCCGTATTGTGTACATGTTTGCTCAATCTGCTGTTTACTGACTAAATCATACTAGGCTTATGTAATGCACAAGTTGTAAATCATGCTGATAAACAATGGTTTGGTTTAGCAATAAGCACTTAGTACAGTATAGCCCTCTCTAATTGGTTTACAGAGCCTGCATATTGCCCCCAACAATCTGGGGTCCTCATTTTACTGACCTCGGAAGGATGGAAATCTGAGACAACCTTGAGCTGGTCAGGCTCAAACTGTTGGCAGTTGGCAGAAATAGTGCAATACTGCATTCTAACCATTGTGCCACCATGGCTCTTAATTTAGTCTCTATTAAGCTAAAAGCAAACCAGGTTGTTGCATTGTACAATGTGAATGCTACATTTTCTTATCTGGATGAATGGAGGAACTATCTTAACTTTAATGTTTTTATACTGTATTTCCTTGGCATGCGACATTAGAGGGGACTTACTATAGTGTGCAAAACTGTTATAGATGGCACAGGACATTGATACAGAGATGATGTATGGGTGCCAATATTCCACATAGTCATTCTGGATTCCTCTTCCTTCTTTGCACCTATAGAGACAGAGCGGAAATCACTATATTACTGTATAAGAGAGGAGCATTTCTGAAGAGAATCATAACTTCAAGATATCTAAAACACCAGCCACATACCTGCAAACATCACTTCACAGGAGTCAAACCGCTTGGTTAGTCTGAACACAGCCCAGGCAGCTAACCATTGTTCACTCCCGAATGCTGGATAATGGGAAGTGAGTTTGTTGTCCCAGAATGCAGATGCTTCCCTTCCTTTGGGGCAGTGATAAAAGCGAGCAATAAGGATCATATCTTCTTGTGGCTTAACATCCCAAAATATTACCTGAGAGGAGATAAAAACAAATCTACAATGTCCAGTACAAAAATGTTAGGCTCTAATGTTTCTGCCATTATCCAACCTTTCCTTCTATCATTTCTCTAAATAGATATTTGTTACCACAAAATCTTGACTGGTAGTCCTTGACTTACGACCACAATTGAGCCCAAAATTCATGTTGCTAAGTGAGACATTTGTGAAGTGAGTTTTACCCATTTTACACCTTTTCTCGCCACGGTTGTAAAAAACAATTTGGGTGCTTCAAAACAATTTGGTTTATGACTGCCTTCACTGCTACAGACCTAGAAACACTCAGTGTTCTCTCCAACTCACAATATCCTACTAATATCCCTCCCCTTTCCACATATTGTACATGGTGATGACTTGCAAATAAATTCAAGCAATTGCTATAAGAGAGCTGTACACCCATTGACACCTGTCAAGGAATCTCTTAACACGATGGGGAATGGAGATCTGAAAACTGATCTGACAAAACTGGAAATATGGGAAAATGCCCACCAACAATCTCAACATTGCAGACTAAGAAGAAATGCCTTTAGTAAGAGTAGGGAATTAACTGGGGCAACTGTTACAGAGGAGATAGTGTAAATTTGGTGTAATAGTTAAGGTGCAGGCCGAGAGATCAGGAGATTATGAGTTCTAGTCCTGCATAAGGCATGAAAGCCCTCTGGGTAACTTTGGGCCAGTCACTCACTCTCATCCCAGCTCACCTCACAGGGGTGTTGTGGGGAAAATAGGAAGAAAAAGGAACATTATTTATGTTCACCGCCTTGAGTTACATGTAAAGTAATGAAGGCAGGATGAAGATGAAAAATAAGTAATAAGATCTTTCAAGCACAAGGCTGATTCTGGAGCAGTGTAAAGATTTCCTGTAGAAATATAATCTGAACCTTCTGCATACCTGTTCCTCTCCAAATACAAAATAACTGTGTTTGATGTCTGATCTGATGAAATTAGTGCAATAATTAAATCCTGAATTGCTGGTGCAAATCACCTGAGAGGATTAAGAAAAATACTTAAGTCATTTAATACATTTCTTATATTTGAGTCAAATCCTTGGCTAATTCTGTTCCATTAAACCTTAATAGCATGAATGGCAGACTACAAAACATGAGGGATGCTGTCGTCCAAATATACATTATGGATTTTGGATAACCAATTCAGCTGATCTGAATTCACTTACATATAGATCCTTGTTAGCTCTAAGTTTATGATTTACTGTATAGAAAAGTCTTGATAAGGTCACATTAGATTACAATAATTCTTAGCCCTTGTTTTTTGCTAGACTTCAGGCATTGCACAAACTGCAGGTAACAATATATTCTTCTGCATCTAATGGGTGCCAATGTAAGAAATGATCAATGTAAGAAATTAACAAATGGGTGCCAATTGTTTCAACACAATATGTTCAATACAATTCAATACAATATGTCTATTGTCTGGCAATAGATCTCAGGATTTTAGACACATCTTTTTCAGTTCATAAAGATACCAAGGACTGTGACTATTTGAATGCATAAAATATGCCTTTTTCCCATAGAAAAAATAGAATGTAGGAGTATTTGAGCCAAATCTCCTAGGTATGCATAAACGCAACAAGAATTCAAATATGCCTAAACTATACAGAAAAGAATAAATTTGACTCAATAAGAAATACTGTAGAAATTATATTTACACATCATAATGGCTAACTAAATTAACTATTCCTTTGTACCTAAACATAAAATACAGGTGTATGAACATATTTAACTTGCATGCTCTTGCATCTTCTAACTGAATGTAATGCCACATTAAAATTCAGTTTGTAGAAAAATATAAAATGTGGTTGGCAGTGTGTTGAGTAAACTTGGGCATTTAGGCTAATTTAGCAAGCCACAGTTTAGTAAACTAAGGGCTAATCAGTTCCAATGATAAAGTCACATATTGGCTACCTACCTGACCAGTTTTCTGATGGTAACCTGTCAGCCGGATGGCCCCATTGCCTGGTGGGGCACCTTTCACTTTATCAAGAATGATTCCCAGTCGTATATCTTTTGGCTGCCTATACTTTCTTTGCTCGGCAATTGGACTTGGAGGTATCTTTTCACCTCTGTTGGAATTATTAGATGCTGATTAGTTCAGATATTCTTCCACATCTCATGAAATAACATGTACCATCTTTATCATGCTCCACCAAAAAAAAACCTAAGAAAGAAATCTTCCTTCATACACAGAGAGAAGAAAATCAATTTGAAAACAAAATCATGCTGAATTTTTACCTGGAATAGGCTGGAGAAACCTCTGATCTGTTTCTAGGTGCTGCCAATGTCACAGCCAGGGAAATAATGAAGTGGAAGAAGGGGGACATGAACGAGGAAGGAAGGCTTTGTGTATGCTGAATGTGAACTGAGTGTAACATTTAAGTCCAGAAGATTCTATAAGAAACCCAGTTTTCATACCCATTTGGATGTTAAAGAACAGAAAGGAAAGTTAAAGGTAATTGATAATGTGAGTGATGGGAAAGAACAGGAAGAAAAAACAAGTAATTGATCAATTAATCGCTGCATTCATTTGGGAAACTATTGGGCACAGCAAAACAAACCACAAAGCAATAACAAAGAATAAATCCCATACAGTAACCAAGGTAAACTCAGAGTAATCTAGAATGAACTAACATTAGAAAGTTATAATTTAAATCATCAGGAATTCAGCTATGTATTTTTTGTTTGTATATCACTGTGATGCCTCTTTCAGTCAGACAATTTATAATGCTGGTCACTGATCATAATCACAGCTATGGATATTAAATGGCAAGCTTTCCAATAACAACTGTTTGATAAGGAGATTATTTATATAAATTTGCTTGTAAGCTACCCAGAGTTGCCTCTAGACATTTGGGCAGCAAACAAATCAAATAAATAAGTAAATTTCACGAGTACAATAGGGGCATTTAAAAAAATAAATTTTGCTTGATAGTTTAAAAAGTTTTATACAGCAATTATCCTTTCAAAAAACAGAGCTAATTATAGCCTATTTATCTGAAAGTGAGCTCCACATAATTTGATGGGACTTAGTACTTGATAGTTAGATATAAAAAGTGAAGTGAAGAATCTTAACAATGGGTTTTTCACAGACCACGGATCTGAGTTGAAAAGGTGCTTGTAATCTTTGTAGCAGCCAATTTGCATAATTTACCTTGTCTTCCCCATCACATCTCTACTTAAGTTATATATGCCTTTGATGGTGTGCTGTAGCGCACAAAGGCTGATGCACTCTTGTTAATCTGAAAAGAAGTATTACTTCACCAGACTGCCTGATTTTTAGCTTCATGGGTGTGCCATTAAGAGTTGAAATGTCAATAATGCTTATTTACTTTTGATGTGTATTAACTAGTTGCCAAACTGCTGAATACAAAGTGAAATATATATCTTACTAGAAAGAATTTTTAAAATGTACAGGTAACAGCTTTTTAAATAAATCATAAACATGGCAGGGAGCTATGATTTGATGCTGATTTGTTTTAAAGTTGAAAGAAAAGACAATCTTGGAGGGAGAAAAGAGTTAATCTTCCTTTTTCACCTTTCATGAGATTTAAGCTGGACAGACTGTTCCTGGTTAGGAGGAGGGTCAACTAAACCAGTGTAAGGAGAAGCAGAAAAGGATAGGTTGGTGGGGGCAGGATGGAAAGAATGCTGGGTTGGAGGGAAATCAATAGGAGGCACTGTGGAACTGGATGCCTGTGTAGGAGAGAAGAAAGCACAAGAGGGTTATTATTGTAAGCAGCAGGTCAACTGGAGAGCACACTGCAAATGTTCTGGAGCTGGTCTCCTTCTCTCAAAGTATTATTTATCAGTTATCTTTGCTGTCACAGACCAATGCACCTTAACTCTGAAGATTTCAACTCTGCTCGAGAGCTTACATCTTTATTGTTTCAAACATGAATGTGAAGTTGCTGGATTTTTTTCAAGCTTAAGTTTGTTAACATTTTTTCCCTTGGAAAGTGATAAAAAATACTACAGTAGAGAGGTTATTTTTAGAGTAGATGCTTCCTAGACATCCTCATTGCTGAATATAGCCACGATCTAACAGAATGATAATTTGAGTTTGCTCATTTCATGCTAACAACTGCCAAGTTTGCTGTCTCAGCACACACTTTTTATATTTTCGAAACAAATGTACAGTCATGCTCGTTGTTGCCTTTTTGGCAAATGAGGAAGGGCTCACTGTCTAAAGAGTTTTCAATCTTTCCTAGCACAGAAATTTGCAGTACCAGTTAGGGGGAATTAGAGAATTTGAATGGCTCTTCTGTTTTCTCCAAAATGGCAGTTCTTGAGCCATTTCTTGGGATTGTGTGATGCTAGATCCAGTAGAAAGTAGGACTGGGATAGTTGTTAAAAATATTGGGTCAATCTGACTCTCTTGACACTTTGGATTGACAAGCATGTCTGGAAAGTGCTCTCCTATCTGTCCTATGAATGGATATGTGTGTGTATTTTTTCTCAGATAAGTTCTGCTTTCAAGCTGGATCACTAAGATTAGACTCACATCCACACATGCTTAAAATGCCAAAAAAATGGATTAGAGTTACAATATCAGGACATGGCAACATTGATAATTATAGGGTCCAACTCACTGTAGGAGGATATTTATATAAGGAAGCTCTGCCAGGTTGGATATCAGCCATTGATTGCATATCAGCATCTCTTGCGTTCACCAGCCGCAAATAAAGCTCAGCTTTGCCAATCTGAGAAGTTAAAGGAAATATTACATGAATAGAACAGACAGATGAATGCAAACACGATGAACTGAGCAAGTTGAATATTGCCATAGATCAGGTATTGTAAGAATGAATTTGAGAATCAGTGGTAGATGAGATCTGGCATGTGAGCTGAGGTTGAAACTGTGGAGTATGTCCTTTTATATTGCCATATGTATCACACAGGCAGATCTAAGTTACTGTCTCTCCTTGAAACAGGTCCTTCTAGACCCAATGTTAGTAATTTGCTCTTATATTGTCTAGGGGATGGCTCCTCATATATCACTTCTTTGGTTTCCAAAAAATTTTTAAGAGCTGTAACCATCAGAGCAGAACACTGTAATTCCCCTTTGTCAAGTTTTTGGTGACCAATTGTTCATGATTAATTTTCCCATGTTCTTCTTTTGTTGTACTTGTGTTTTGGTCTGTGACTGCAAATAAAGTATTATTATTATTATTAGAATTTGAGAATCAGTAGTAGATGAGATCTGGCAAAGAATCTGTATAAAATCACAAACACAGTAAATAAATATTAAGAGGTTGGCGATGAACAACTACTGGAATACCTTTTCTATAAATAATAATTGTTTGAGTAGGAAGGCTGCTGCTCTGCTCTGCTCTATTCCTTCTTACCTGGGGCACACCATTCAACTGTTCTTCAGTAAGATTTGGCTTTACAGGAAGCACTCGTATAGGAACTTTCCAATGCCCACTCATCACTTGATGCAGGTGGTCAAAAATGTTGATTTTAGCCCATCCTCTGGGGGACAAATTCTGGATTTCCTGCCCATAAACATCAAAACCTCCAGAGGCCTGAAGCTCAGCTACAAGGCTGATGGAAGTTGAAGGAAGGATTCTGAAAAACACAGGAAATCCACAGTAATATGGCTTCTTTTGATGACGGATCTGCTGTATGTCTGTTTCATAATGTGCTATAGCATAGACCATAGCTTTTATATAAAATGTAAAGTTAAAGTTATCCCCTGAATAGGAAGAAGCAGAATCTAGCAAACCTGAAATTGGAGGAAAACAAGCCATTCTGTGCAAATTTAGACTTCATATATTGTTCCCAGTGCAAACTCACCAAGGTTTTAAAAAGGTCTTAGAATAAATCTGACATGTTAAAATAATAGCTCACAAAAGGCCGCCTCAAAGCCTCCCTTCTTTTCCCTCCTATGGGCGAGCGGCTCAGTTGCCTAGCAGCATCTAGCCAGAAAGCCCAGAAATTACTACAAGGTATACTAAATAATCCATGGTACCTCATGAATATAGCCATGGAACAGAAATGACAGTAGTTGGCACTCAGTTGGAAGTATAGAAATATTAAATAGCAATACTACATTATTCTATATTTTAGTTTGACAACTTTTAACTTTACTTTGTATTACTATTAAGTCCCAGAGGTGCTTGTTTTCAAGAGGCAACTGGACTTACTTGTTTTGCTTTGAGGATATTTCGCTTCTCATCCATGAAGCTTCTTCAGCTCTGACTGGATGGTGGGGAATGGAAGGATTTATATTCCTTGCAGACAGCTGGAAGAAGCTTCATGGATGAGAAGCGAAATGTCCTCAAAGCAAAACCATGACCTGGGTGACTCAGAATCTCCATAGTTATACTGCTATTAAGAAAATATTTTTCTAGAATTTAGAAATGACGTTACAACACTAAATGTTACAACACCAATGACAGTTATAACACCATAGTAGAACTGCCAACTGAATGGCTGCCCACACAATGACTTGCTGGTTAGGAAAGGTGTGACATGATAGCCTGGTGGAAGCTCACCTTGGGACTGGCTGTCTAGCTGCTAAGATGGCACAGCATGCTCTTTGCCTGTCCATCAGAGACTGTGGAGAGTGGCCCATATCAGAAGAGACAATAGGAAGTGGTGTGGATTTCCCTAGTTGCTGCCCATTACGATATAAGCCAGAGACCAGGCGAACATGGTAGAACATAGGATCCAACCCCAAAAGAAAATCATAGAATATTACAAAACCAGATCTGCAGAGAGAATAGAGTTAGTTAAATTAATAGGATTCCATGCTGCTACTTTTTCTGTAGGGCTGGATGAGAACCATCTTACCCAAATAGCTTGATCAAAATCACTATGTGCTTGGATGGAGAAAGAATAGAAGGATTAATATATTTATTTTATGAAAGTGAAAATGGCCGCTTGATTTTTTTCAAACAAATATTTTATGATGCAGTGAATTCTAACTGCAACTAATTTAGAAAGGACTGTCTGTCTGCACATGTGCATGAATGCCTCTCAGGACTGAATATTATAGGATACAGTACTACATACACTGGATCATACGGAGCTGGTCCTAGTGTGTCAGAAGGATCCAGAAAGTACTGGTTTGTTCCCGTAGCAGATGATCCCATGGGATCCTATAACAAAGAGGACATTTATGAATTTTTTCAGCAAAATCCAACTAATTATTTAACAGCATAACCTAAACTTATCCTCCAAGACCATCTTCCAACATGCTGCTGTCTGGAAAGATTAAGTGGAGACAAGTTGTGGTGGTAAAATATACTCCACCATGCACTTGTGATCACTATCAGACCTCTGCAATGCTCACTCCATATATATGAACTGTTTAAAGTGTAGAAAAAAGCATTAATGGCAAGTTGTGTCCTTTTATTCCCTACATATAGAAGTAGAAATCCACCCCCACCCCCCTGGTGCATGTATGCACACAAACAAACACAACCTACAGTGAAACCTACAGTGCAACCTACAATCTT
The DNA here is from genome assembly GCA_015471245.1 of Laticauda colubrina. Taxonomy (NCBI): domain Eukaryota; kingdom Metazoa; phylum Chordata; class Lepidosauria; order Squamata; family Elapidae; genus Laticauda; species Laticauda colubrina. The sequence continues at coordinate 47,345,726 of BLBF01000020.1, forward strand.
GATAATACCTGTTTGAAAGAATGTCTGGCTGTAAAATTAGGGTGTTATACCATAATTCAAATGGAAATTATTTGCAGAAATATTGATATCTTCACATCTGAGTAGCTCAGCTGTTTTTCTGAAAGACTAAGGATCAGGATATTTTTCCCCACATGGAAACTGAAGTTGAGAGAAATATTTGTGATTACCATTGACTGAATTCTTAGTTCTGCACTTTGCTTGGCAGGAAACAACAGTTATCGGCTCATAGAGGGCCATGCCTATTCTTAATGTTCTGAAATTAACAGGATTTAAGATGATTAGATGATTTCTTTTGAGATGCTTGGCAAGGAATGGAAAGGAAGTATCATGCCATGTGGAAGAGTTCTTAAATGAAAGACCAGTTCTGAGACATTGAAATTTGGCACCATAATACTTTTCAAGATGATCGTATAAATGCAGAAATGTCTTACTATATTCTTTTTCCTCTTCCAGTAGCTAGTAAGTGTATTTTTCAATACTAGTAAGTGTATTCTTCAATACAATGTTGTACACGTTTTATGGCATGTCATCACTTGAATCAAACATTTCTGTAAATATAGATCTGTAATTGTGAATAGTTGTGGCCGCTAATTTTTCCACTCAGTAACCCATGGTCAGCAGATACGAGAGCAAATTTGTTGGAAATAGAAACTGCAAGATGTAGTCCTTGAGACAAAATATTGAAATAAGGGAAGAAAGAAGGAATATATGGGCAAAATTGCACTACAGCCACTCATTGTATAGATTGTATGTCCTGCTCATTTATCCAAAACACGCTTTTCTTACAACACACTAACAGAGTTATCATCACAAATATGAAAGAAAATTATTGTTGTAAAAGCTAGAAGCCAAAATTTGAATTTCATCCAAAAGTTAGATTCACGATCCATCCAATGGACATGAGCTGGATTTAGAGAAAAACAAGTCCCATCCTTGAGAAAGCTCTACCTACTTTCTCTGTGCTTTCAGGAGCAATGTTTTCTTGCCTTTTTTTATTAGAAAATATGTAATATAAATAAAAGATCCAAGAGTTCTTTATACCTTTATAAAAAACTCTGTCAAATATGTCCAAGGCAAAAGGCACTCACCATATTTCTAGTTAGAATGGTGGGATCAAGGAGCCCAAGGTGAGGAGGAGGAGGAGGTGGTGGGAGAGGTGGTGCTATAGGAGGTGGAAGTAGGGGTGGTGATCCCCTTCTAGCCCACTGAACTTTCCTCCTTTCAATATTGTGTCTCAGCCTACCAATCTCAGCATGTAAATGAGCCATTTCTGCCATATGTACTTGTTGCAACTTGTCCAGCTCTAAGTCCAAAGAACCTAATGAAAACGAACAACACACAAAAGCTCATTAATGTAAAATTGTATCCAGAGAGCACTTCCAAATGTCAATAAAGAAGTAGAGATGGTGGGTCTAATTGTAGAGTAAATGAATAGATAGATCAGCAGAAAATAACAATGTTTATTCTTTTGGTGTTACATATAGCTTTTCATAAAAGTAAAGCCCCTGTCACACTGCACCAACGGATGCAAAGAGGATGTAAAACGGACAAAAAAGCTTGCCATCCGTTGGTTAACGCGATGTACTCACTGCCTCCGTTTTGCTTCCTCTCTATCCGTCCAGCATCTGTTTATTGACGTTTCATCCGCTCAGAAACTTTTGAGCTGCTCAAAACTTTTGCGCGGAAAATGTAACCAATTCGCCTGTTCTGCATCCGCTAGGCATCCGTTCTGCATCCGTTATGCATCCGCTATATCTGCTAGGCATCCGTTCCGCATCCGCGCAACTCGCATCCGCTCGGACGCAGGGAGGAAGCGGAACGGATGCAGAACGGATGCAGCACAGAAACAAAGCGTTTAAAACGGAAAAAACGTTTGCAGAGGGGACCTATCTCGGATATTAAGGATATCTAGAGGATGCCTAGAGGATGCCTAGAGGATACAAAGGGACACCTATACTGCCTATAAAAAGGGGGAGCAACTCACTTGGATCTCACTTTCAGAACAGCAGCCCAGCTGCAGACCTCTGCAGCCTTCATCTGCCTCTTCCTCTTCCACAGCATCCAATCATGTCCACCGTGGATCGTAACAAAGTCCTTTTGGCAGCCACCATCCTTCTGCAACAGTGCGAAGCCACCTACAGGCTCTATGAACTCTACTACGGGAAGAAAAAGAGGCGGCCAAGAAGCGTCTGGGTACGAAGATGGTTCACCAGAAGAGCAGAGGACGGACTGTACAACAAGTTGATGGTGGAGCTCAGGAACGAAGACACTCGTGCATTCCAGAACTTCATGAGGATGCCTCCAGCCATGTTTGATGAACTTGTGCAGCAGCTGACACCCAGGTTGACCAAGCAGAGCACCAACTTCCGGCCCAGCCTGGAACCTGGGCTCAAGGTGGCACTCACTCTGTACCACCTGGCCTCAGGGACCACCTACAGGAGCATGCAGTACGGCTGGAGGGTGCCACACAACACCATCAGCATTGTGGTCAGAGAAGTGGTGCAGGCCATCATCGAAGAATACCTGGAGGAGCTCCTCCAGTGCCCCTCCACTGAAGAAGGATGGAAGAAAGTTGCAGAGCAGTGGTATCAGAAGTGGAACTTCCCCCACACCGTTGGAGCCATAAATGGCAAGCACGTGGCCTGCAAAGCTCCAGCCAAGTCGGGGTCCACTTATTTCAACTACAAGGGCTTCTTCAGCATCATCCTCTTCGCCATGGTCGATGCTGACTACAAGTTCATGTACATCGATGCTTCAGGCAACGGGTCATCTTCAGATGCCCAGGTATACAATGCAAGTGACCTCAAGGGTGGGCTGGAAGGCAACCTCATGGTGGGCTTCCCAGATCCAGACCCCCTGCCCAACGACACGCAAGATGTCATCGTGGGGGATGACGCCTTCTCCCTCACAACCTACCTCATGAAGCCCTACACCTCCAAATACCTCACCCGTGAAGAGAGGATCTTCAACTACAGGCTGTCCAGGGCAAGGCGGGTGGTGGAGAACGCCTTTGGCATCCTGGCCAACAGG